>SJYO01046538.1:26293562-26831355 GCA_006410555.1 Capra ibex | reverse complement strand
TAGACGTATAGACTCCAATAACTATAAAGAGGGCCGTTAGAACTAAGGTCGAACACGAAGTAAGTCGGGTCGTAAAGAGTACTACATGAGACGTATATGCAATTTATTCGTGTCACTGTTATATGTCGGACTGCATGAGGAAAAGGATGAACCTTGGTCAGACAACAAGGTTCAGGTCAAGATTGACAACGAAGGACTGGACGTATATCCAAAGAGTTCTCCGTCCAGTCCACCAGACCATAAGGGTAGAGAAAGTCTTAAAAGGTGTCAAATAACACTAGGTGTGTCAGTTTCCGAAACCGTATCCGTTATTTCGTCTTTATCTACAAAAAGACCTTGAGAGAACGAAAAAGGTACAAGGTCGTCTACAACCGTTAAACTAGAGACCAAGGAGACGGAAAAGATTTTAGACGAACTTGTAGACCTTCAATCGCGCCAAGTACATAACGACTTCGGACCGAACCTCTTAAAATTCGTAATGAAATGATCGGACACTCTACTCATGTTGACACGCCGTCAAACTCGTAAGAAACCGTAACGGAAAGAAACCCTAACCTCACTTTTGACTGGAAAAGGTCGGGACACCGGTGACGACTCAAAAGGTTAAAACGACCGTATAACTCACGTCGTGAAAGTGTCGTAGCAGAAAGTCCTAAACTTTCTCGAGGTGACCTTAAGGTAGTGGAGGTGATCGAAACAAGTATCACTACGAAAGATTCCGGGTGAACTGAAGTGTAAGGTCCTACAGACCGAGATCCACTCACTAGTGTGGCAACACTAATAGAACCAGAACTTCTAGAAAAAACATGTCAAGAAGACACATAAGAACGGTGGAGAAGAATTATAGAAGACGAAGACAATCCAGGTATGGTAAAGGCAGGAAATAGCTCGGGTAGAAACGTACTTTACAAAGGAACCATAGAGATTAAAAGAACTTCTCTAGAGATCAGAAAGGGTAAGACAACAAAAGGAGATAAAGAAACGTAACTAGCGACTTCTTCCGAAAGAATAGAGAAGAACGATAAGAAACCTTGAGACGTAAGTCTACGAATATAGAAAGGAAAAGAGGAAACGAAAAGTGGAGAGAAGAAAAGTGTCGATAAACATTCCGGAGGGGTCTGTCGGTAAAACGAAAAAACGTAAAGAAAAGGTACCCCTACCAGAACTAGGGACAGAGGATATATTACAGTCCTTGGAGGCAGGTATCAAGTAGTCAGTGAGATAGTCTAGATCAGAGAATTTAGATAAAGAGTGAAGGTGACATATTAGTATTCCCTAAACTAAATCCAGTATGGACTTACCAGATCACCAAAAGGGATGAAAGAAGTTAAATTCAGACTTAAACCGTTATTCCTCAAGTACTAGACTCGGTGTCAGTCGAGGGCCAGAACAAAAACGACTGACATATCTCGAAGAGGTAGAAACCGACGTTTCTTATATTAGTTAGACTAAAGCCACAACTGGTAGACCACTACAGGTACAGAAGAGAACACAACAACCTTCTCCCACAAACGATACTGGTCACGTAAAAGAACCGTTTTGAGATAATCAAAAACGGAACGAAGTAAGGTATAAGGTTCCGGTTTAAACGGACAATGAGGTCTACAAAGAACTGAAGGATGAAAACGTAAGGTCAGGGGATATTACTTTTCCTGTAGAAAAAACCCATAATCAAGATTTTCCAGAACATCCAGAAGTATCTTGGCAAGTTGACGTCGAAGAAGTCGTAATGACCAACCCCGTGTCTGAACCTAATGACACTATAACTCGTCACTGACGCGTCCGTGTCTTCCCGGATCTCCTCGATAAGGTGCAAGTTCCAGTCCTCCCGACCGTCATTCCTCTATGGAGAACAGGTTCCATTCCTCGTCCCCGACGCGAAACGACCTCGTCGGTACTTCTCTATGGGGTGCAGGTTCCATTCTCTTTGGGTTCATTCTGTCATCAACAACGTTCTCCCGTAGTATCCCGTCTGTGTGACTTTGGTATTAGTGTCTTTTGATCAGTTAGATTAGTGTGATCCTGGTGTCGGAACAGATTGAGTTACTTTGATTCGGTACGGATACCCCGGTGAGTCCTGCCCGCCCAGTACCACCTCTCCAGACTGTCTTACACCAGGTGACCTCTTCCCTTACCGTTTGGTGAAGTCATAAGAACGAAACTCTTGGGGTACTTGTCATACTTCTCCGTTTTACTATCCTTTGACTTTCTCCTTGAGGGGTCCAGTCATCCACGGGTTATACGATGACCTCTAGTCACTTCTTTATTGAGGTCTTTCTTACTTCCCTACCTCGGTTTCGTTTTTGTTATGGTTCGACACCTACACTGACCACTATCTTCGTTCCAGGCTACGACATTTCTCGTTATAACGTATCCTTGGACCTTACAGTCCAGGTACTTAGTTCCGTTTAACCTTCACCAGTTTGTCCTCTACCGTTCTCACTTGCAGCTGTAAGATCCTTAGTCGCTTGATTTTACCTGACCTTACTCACTTAAATTGAGTCTGCTGGTAATATAAATGATGACGCCCGTCCTTAGGCAATCTTCTTTACCTCATCGGTAGTACCAGTTGTTTTCTCAGGCTTTACGTCATGAACCTACGTCAGAGTTTTTGTTGTTTTACTAGAGACAAGCAAAGATTCCGTTTGGTAAGATAAGGATGTGGAAGAAGTTAGAGGTGAACCGGACAATTTTGAGGTAGTAGGACATTACGTATAGATAGTGAAATATGGGACTTTTTATGTAGACATAAGAGAAAAATTTAACTTTGTTTCTCGTCGTTGACAATTAAGTAAGTTCTACGGAATAAAATAGTGAAGGAAACACGGGACCTCCGTCCAATGAATGGGTCGAATTCTGAGTTACAGGAGTAGGTTTTTACCTTTATAATTGTTGGTGAATGTATTTAATTTTTGTTTACCTTCATTTACAAGTATTGACTTTGTGACATATATTTCACGGATAGTTCCAGGACCGTGCATCACACGATAGTCATTTATAATTAAGAGACAAACCGAGGTACGAGTAGGGTTATATTTTACTTAGTATCAAGGAAACGACGTGTGAGGTGGAACAAGTCCACCGTGCTCACCATTTCTTAGCTGGACTGTTACGTCCTCTACTTCTCTGCCCCCAAACTAGGGACTCAACCTCTTCCTTTTCCGTTGAGTAAGGTCATAAGAACAGACCTTTTAGAGTGCCTGTCTCCTCGGACCACCCGATATGTCAGGTTCCCTAGTGTTTCTTTACCTGTGCTGTCGTACGTCCGTGTGTGTGGTGGAAGAAGATGTCATAGTTATATGGACACACGAAAGGAAAAGTCAACCGTCACGGGAATTCCCAACCTCCGAATTAGAATACACTTAATAAAAAGGAAGGATAAAGACGACGTTTGACTCTGTAATCATGGAATTTTTGTTGTATATTCTTTATGAACAAAATAATACTCTAAATTTAAAAATTTTCATTAAAATAAAAATTCGATAAAAATTTTCAACTGTATTTCGACTAAATGTTACAACACTCTTTATGAATAAAACAATTTTTGTACTTACTTTCACTATTTCCTCCTTCCTTCTCTAACTATCTTTTGGATGGACGGGTAATGAAAAAGATTCTTCAAATTTCCACCCTCCCCGAATACCCGATCTCAAAACAAACGGTTAAATAAATGAGAAACAAAATGGAATTCACGAATCTTGTCATGGACCGTGTTCATTTATGATACTACCACCACACCACCAAATCAGAGATTTCTCAACACAGGTTGAGAACGCTGAGGTTCCTGACATCGGATGGTCCGAGGAGACAGGTACCTTATGAGGTCCGCTTTTATGACCTCACCCAACGGTAAGGGAAAAGATCTCCTAAAAGGGTTGGATACTTAGGTTGGGCTCAGACGACGTAACGTCACCCTAAGAAATGGTGACTCGGTGGTCCCTTCAGGTTTATGATTTTATTGGAAAATCATAACAGTTAGGATTTCCTTTAGTCAAGACTTATAAGTGACCTTCCTGACTACGACTTCGACTTTGAGGTTATGAAACTGGTGGACTAAACTTCTTGACTGAGTGACCTTTTCGGGGACTACGACCTTTTCTGACTTCCGCCCTCCTCTTCCCCTGTTGTCTCCTACTCTACCAACCTACCATAATGGCTGACTTACCTGTACTCAAACTTATTCGAGGTCCTCAACCACTACCTGTCCCTTCATACCGCACGACTCCAGGTACCCCAGCGTTTCTCAACCTATGTTGATTCGCTGACTTGACTTGACTAATAAGGGGAGAGGGTTAAGGGGAAGAAAATTAAATCGATGACTGTTTGCTGTAAGAGTTTATGACAGGGATCGATTCCGTTCGACCCTTTAGTGACCCGAAACCCCAAAAAATTTCATTACGAGTTTTAAGAGGTTCGGTCTGAAGTCGTTATGTACTTGGCACTTGAGGGACTACAAGTTCGACCAAAATCTTTTCCGTCTCCTTGGTCTCTCTAGTTTAACGGTTGTAGGAGACCTAGTACCTTTTTCGTTCTCTCAAGGTCTTTTTGTAGATAAAGACGAAAGACAAAATCACCTTTGTAGATAAAGGTGATTCGGAAACTGACACACCTAGTGTTGTTTGACACCTTTTAAGACTTTCTCTACCCTTATGGTCTGGTGGATAGGACGGAGAATTCTTTAGACATACGTCCAGTCCTTCGTTGTCAATCTTGACCTGAACCTTGTTGTCTGACCAAGGTTTATCCTTTTCTTCATGTAGTTCCGACATATAACAGTGGGACGAATGAATTGAAGATACGTCTCATGTAGTACTCTTTACGACCTGACCTTCTTTGTGTTCGACCTTAGTTCTAACGGCCCTCTTTATAGTTATTGGAGTCTATACGTCTACTGTGGTGGGAATACCGTCTTTCACTTCTCCTCGATTTTTCGGAGAACTACTTTCACTTTCTCCTCTCACTTTTTCAACCGAATTTCGAGTTGTAAGTCTTTTGCTTGCAGTACCGTAGACCAGGGTAGTGAAGTACCGTTTATCTACCCCTTTGTCAACTTTGTCACAGTCTGAAATAAAGCCCCCCGAAGTTTTAGTGACGTCTACTACTGACGTCGGTACTTTAATTTTCTGCGAATGAGGAACCTTCTTTTTAATACTGGTTGGATCTATCATATAAGTTTTCGTCTCTGTAATGAAACGGCTGATTCCAGTTCCGATGCCAAAAAGGACACCAGTACATACCTACACTCTCAACCTGACACTTCTTCCGACTCGCGGCTTCTTAACTACGCAAACTTGACACCACAACCTCTTCTGAGAACTCCGAGGGAACCTGACGTTCCTCTAGGTTGGTCAGGTAAAACTTCCTCTAGTTGGGACCCTAAAGAAACCTTCCTTACTACGACTTCGACTTCGAGGTTATCAAACCTGTGGATTACGCTTCTCGACTGAGTAACCACTGCTGGGTCCTACTCTACCGACCTACCGTAGTCCCTGAGCTACCTGCACTCAGACTCACTTGAGGCCCTCTACCACTACCTGTCCCTCCGGACCGCACAACGCTAAGTACCCCAACGTCTCAACCTGTGCTGACTCGCTGACTTGACTTGACTTTTAAGACGAATTTACGACGGTAGATCACAAGTGATCCTCTTCCGTTACCGTTGGGTGAGGTCATGAGAACGGACCTTTTAGGTGCTTGCCTCCTCGGACCATCTGACGTCAGGTACCCCAGCGATTCTCAGTCTGTACTGACTCGCTGAAGTGAAAGTGAAAAATGAAAGTACGTAACCTCTTCCTTTACCGTTGGATGAGGTCACAAGAACGGATCTCTTAGGGTCCCTGCCCCTTCGGACCACCCGACGGTAGATACCCCAGCGTGTCTCAGCCTGTGCTGACTTCACTGAATCGTCGTCGCTGACTTGATCACGGTAGATCACAAGTGATTACTGAGTTGACTTGACTTCACTCACAAGTGAAACTTTTCAATCTACGCCAAGATCAATTGGGATAGGGGGGAGAATCGTTTCTAGTAACATTGACAAAACAATAACCTAGAGTTCAAAACCCTTTAATACCAATGGTTTTCAGGTTGTCTCGAAAACCGTCATTACTCCTCAATCAACTCTTTGACCTTTTAAAGGATTTTAAGATTGTCTTTACTAGGGTATCGTTTCACTATACTATTGTTGGTTTTAGTTTGTTTACTCTCTAGACCAAATAGGACACTTATCAGGAACGACTGTGTACACCAAAGAAAACGTCTCCCGTCACTCCTCCTGTGTTGACAAATAGACTCATGAAAAGTACGTAATCTGAGAAATATGTCCCTATGAGATTAAATCCAATGAGATTAAGTATCGGGAGACTTAATTGTGCCGACAACGATAAAATTTCCGTCCTTTTATTTCCGGGTCTGTTAAAAGTGAACAAAAGAAAAGGTTTCGATCAACTATTCTCGTAATCCTATACATGGGTACAGATAGTTAAAAGTTGAGATACGCAAAAGTAGACATGGGGTCACGGGGTCCCAACTCTTACTGTTTGGTTTTCACATGTGTTCCTTTTGGTTGTCTTTGGTCCATCATAAAGATCTAACCCGAACGTTTGTGTCCGCCTCCAATTATTAGATTTCATTTCGACTCTCTGATTTGGTCTCAGTGTCGTGGAGTGTTTCAATCTGAAGACCTGATCCGGTCACAATCTTGGTCTCTAGACGGTCGGTGTCGTTGACACTTGAACCCGACCCGGGAATGTGAGGAACTGGGAGTCAAAGGTGTAAAATGAGTAGAAATTGTACCTTTCTCGTTATTACGAAGAGGGAGTTTCAACAGTCCTAATTTACTGAATTACATCGAAGGTGCGTCTCATTTCTCTTACCTATCTTACCTACGTTCATTGACCATCAATGACTGGTCCTTTGGTTCAAAACGGATTGGTCCCATCTGTCAGCGACACAAATCGAAGTCTCCGACCTTGATCTATCCCGAGGCGGGTTTACCACCTTCCACAGATTTGGTGTGTACCTGTCACAACTGCCACCACTCTTGGTCTCGTGCCTCCAGCCTAGCGTCTTTGGTCCTACTGTGAACCCCAGACACTTCCCATTCCCTTCCGTACCTCCTCGTCGGTCCCAGACTCAGGTCTTTCGTCATGGGTCGGCCTTGCGGAAATTGAGGAGACCGAAGGGATTCTCAGGGGTTTCGACGTATAGGAAACGAATCGAGGAAAATGCACTAAAAGAAGAGAAAGGAGAGACTGAGACACAAACGGAGACAATTCAAAGTGTTTGTGAAAGTTAGTCACAAATGGTGAAAGACCGATCATTTCGGAATAAGGTCTCCCTCTTATATTTAGAAACGAAAGGACCCTCTTCCGTCTCCTTAGATCAAAAGAAGTCTTTTCGAACCGTCGAGAGAACTAGTAAAGTAGTGTTAATATGTAGGGGTAGGGGATTCCTAAGAAGTAAAACTTAAAAACACACTCATGTAGAGGAATCTAGAAATGATAGTGGTGCTATCAAGCTTTACAGAAGTAGAATAGAACCTGAAGATGTCAGTACACGATTGGCTCGAAAGTAAAGACGAACACAGACACGGGTAAGAGGTAAACGTCGATCTTATTGTGACATAAGATTTTCGTTTTTATACTAATTTAGAGAAAAGATCGAATTTTTTTGAAGATTATCAAGACAGATGATAGTCCTACTTTAGTGTTAAGAAATTGTAACAGGTGTTTTGGAAACACCGAAGGGTCCACCGAGTCACCATTTCTTAGCGGACAGTTACGTCCTTTTCGTCCGAGTTAGAGACCAGGTCCTTCTAGGATGTACGACACCTCGTTGATTCGGATACACGGTGTTGATAATTCGGACACGAGATCTCGGGCCCTTGGTGTTGGTGACTCGGGTGCTCGACGTTGATGACTTCGAGTGTACGCCGTTCTCGGACACGAAGTGTTCTCTTCGGCACCGTTACTCTTCGGACACGCTCCGTTGACCTCATGGGGGACGAACGTCTTGATCTCTTTTCGGACCCGTCCTTCTTTCTGGGTCGTTTCGGTTATTTGTGTCTTTATTTTAATATATATATGCATATTTTCTTACATTGTAAATCGTTCCACAGGATTCTATATTTTCGTTCTTTGATTCCTTACATTACTTTAGAATTTAAAGATGAAGGCCAATACTACCTGAACCAATAAGTATGATTATATGTGTGACTATTACTGATTTCTACTACCTATTTGATATATTTTTTTCTTAGAGTTTTCGTAGTTTAATGACTTTCTTCCATTCCTTAATAATCTGGTTTTCCATTCTCTTTAACCTTGGGATTTCTTCGTTTATTCCGTGGTCTCGTGTTTTCGATGAAAACGGGACTTCTGTGAAAGATGAGTCCCCTGTAAATCGTAAAAAAAAGGGAAAGTAAAAAATCAACGAAGTGACCTGTTTCTTATTCCTCGGTTCCAGGTCCTGATAAATTTCCCTTTACCATAATTCACTAAGAGACGTATAATTCGACATTAAAGTATCCGCTATGAGATTCCCCTTCACATTTGATCAAGTGAACTTAAAATCCTCAAACGAAAATGGAACTGATATTATCCTCCCTTTTTTTCTTCTCTTTTTTTAGGGTAGACACTCATCTCCTCCGGTAACCCGTCAAGAACGAGTCTAAACATCGGACCCAATCGTTACCGGGTTCTTTACAGGTGGGTCCTTTTGACCAGACTCTAATTCTGTCGGAGTTCCGTGTGTCGTCTTTGTTTGTTTTCAGGAGAAACTTTATTCGGTGTTTATGAAAAAGGAGTTTACACGGAGGGGTGGGGGACGGTACCAATATTTCGTTTCTCTGTCTCTTTGATCTGTGGTATCTGGTATGTGTCGTTTGTAATAGTCCGTCGTCGTTTCTTAGACTTTTATTAAGTCTGTAATTTTGACAGTACTATGTCCAATGTTTTATTGATACTGATGATACAAAGTTCTGTATTTTATTAGGTCGAGGTTAGTAGTTCTACCCTTCGGGTCCACCGAGTCACCAATTTCGGACTGTTACGTCCTCTAGGTACAATTTAGGAACTCAACCCTTCTAGGGGACCTCCTCCGTTACCGTTGAGTGAGGTTATAAAGAACGACCCTCTTAGGGTACCTGTTTCCTCGGATCACCCGATGTCGGATACCCCAACGTCTCAGTCTGTCCTGACTCATCCGTACGCACGTGTTAATCGTCCGTTGTCTCTCCTGTCTCTTTATACGAATTTACGAGTACATATACCTTAGTCGTTCTAGGTCTCAGTTTCCAGGGTCCAAGTAGTTGTCTTGTTACTTTCCTTATATTTGGAAATTTACAAAAAGTCGATTTTATCCTACAAATCATATACTAAATGACGTCTATGGAAAGTAATTAAAGGAAAGGTAGTGACCGAAAGGTACTCGTAAATAGTCCCTCACAAACTGAGTTTATAAATAAGATGTTAATGACTCTATAATAGAGGTAATTATTCAAATATGAACTTAGGACTACAATTTTGTTAGATTGTACGTGTATTACACAATAAGAGGAATACATTAATCCTCGGGTTATGATTTAATCCGATTATAAATCGAGTAGTCAAAAGTTTGGATGTAAAGACTCATTTTGACTTTGACAATAAAAGGAAGTTAAACAAAAGGAACAGTTCAAAAGGATAGTCTCAATATGATTGGGAGTATTTTTCATAAGGGTCAAAAACGGGTAAAAAGATCTTAATAAACTAATTACACCTTCAGTTTCGATATTGTTTAAATCCCAATGGTTTCTCCTACCTCCCCCTCTATTTAATCCTCAGACCCTAAGTGTAATGGTATGTATTTTATATATTTGTTATTCCTGGATGACATACCGTGTCGTTTGATAAGTTATCATATATTGTTATATGTTAAGAAAAGTTTTTCTTATCTATATCTGCATATTGACTTAGTAAAACGACCTGTGGACTTTGATTGTGTTGTAACATTTGACTGACATTAAGTTAATTTTTTTAAAAAATATTTCTTTCTTTTGTCCCCTTTATTAACCCTTAATACAAAAGGAATATTACAAACCAAATTGAACTCTTCCTTCGGACCCACCGGACCTCAGAAGAATCTCCCTTGCGAAACCTGATGAGAAAGTTAGACAAACGCTTGATAAAAAAGGGACGTATACCTGTTTCGCCATGGAGGCCTCCTGAAGACATAAGGCCCTTCGTCGGACGTAAGGCCCTTCGTCTGACGCCTCCCGCGCGTGTTATGCACCAGTGACGGCCGGTACCCTCTTTGTTGTATGGTGAGCCCCGTCTCAGCCCGGGGGTATAGGGGACGGGACCTTCGCACAAGGCTCCCGTGGTGTTCTGTCGCAGGGGCGTCCTGGCGTCGCCTCGGATAACGTGGCACCCTGTGCGCACCGATGAGGCCAGTATCTCACACCCACGCCCGAAGGCGAGCGACGGGATACGTGGACAAAGAGGGCGGACGAGTTTGTAGCAAGGGTAAATCCTTCTCCCCCGTAGGGGTAGAGGGTCCTCGTTCCTCCTAACTCTCCTGCCGCGGTCAAGTCCATGTGGATTTCCATTACCTTCGACTGGACTCCGGACTCTTGGTAGGCTCCGAGTACACTGGCAGATTCACATTGATGACAGGCGGCGGCGGTTCCCTAGTGCACGGTCTGCCGACCGAGCCCACGGTGCACTATGGCGCATCGGCCCTGAAACGCTACCTCTCACGATGGAGTCCGCATAAACACGGAGACAGAGGCGCGCCGAAACCCAGGGAACGAAACGGCGTACGCGTCGCGTCCTAATGCAGGATGCGTCGTGTGTGGTCAGCGGACGCAACAGTGGGCTTGGTGTGAAGGTAAAGAAAGAGGTCCCACGTCTCTGCCCGCGGGCGGACAGACGGAGAGAACCCGACGCCTCTTCCAACAGTACCTTGACCTCCAGTCCCTTAGCTTATTCTGCAGGAGCGGGCGTAGACGATTCTCTGATAGCACTAGGGGTAGGACTCCCACCTTCCTTCTCACGGGATCCGCCCTCCGTGAGGGTCCCAAAGCCCGAAGACAAGGCACAAGAGTTCTCTTTACCTCGCCCCTCGCGCGTAGGATCACTGAGGCACGTAAGCCGGTGCAGTGACAATGAAAGAGAGAGAAAACCCTGAAGAATCCTCACTCAGTCTCAGGATCTGTGGGATCCATAGGTCCCCTGAATGGAGTAAGCTTCCTCTTGTTGGTAGAGGGAGAGGAGGCGATTGCACAAAACCTGAAGTGCCCTGAAGAAAGACCTAAAGATAGTCAAAGACGTAGGGGGCTCTGAATTGAGATTCGACTAGAAAGTGGGCATGACCTGTACGGGGCACCGGCAATACACATATATTTCATATTTGTATTTAACTAGAAAATCTAAAAATCGACGGTTCAAATTTTTGTTTTTGTTTTTTGGGGACGTATCAGGAACTAAAGGTAGGGGTGTGGTACCATTATCCTGACTAGGAAGTGATGGCAGGTGACCATGAATGGCTGGGACCTACGAATGATAACCGGGACAGTGTAGGGTAGACGAGGAAAGTACCGTAAACTGTATTATAAGAGGTCAATATAGATTTACTTACGAAGGTTTTAGAGTTTTTTTTTAAGAGGAGACCAATAATCCAAACGACAAAATAACTTTGTATATAATTAGAGATACAATGGAACCGTAATGGTTGGTTTGTTAAGTTTGGACTAGGAAGTTCTTCTTCTCATAAAAAATAATAATCATCATTCGTCTGGTAAAATTTCACTTCAACAGAGACGAAGTCTGTACGTTGTCGTTTTAACGACAAAATCGTTTATTGGTAACTCCGACAAACTAGTAAAGTTTACAGTACTTTTTATAAAAATTCTTTTACGAATTTTTATTTGTTTTATTAAAGGACAAACAGAAATAGAACAACGTTTAGGAAAAAACTTGGTCAGATCTAGACAAGTCAAGTCAAGTCAGCGAGTCAGCACAGGCTGAGAAACTCTGGGGTACTTAGTGTCGTGTGGTCCGGAGGGACAGGTAGTGGTTGAGGGCCTCAAGTGGGTTTGAGTGCAGGTAGCTCAACCACTACGGTAGGTCGGTAGAGTAGGAGCCAGCAGGGGAAAAGGAAGACGGGGGTTAGGGAGGGTCGTAGTCAGAAAAGGTTACTCAGTAGAGAAGTACTCCACCGGTCTCATGACCTCAAAGTCGAAATCGTAGTAAGGAAGGTTTCTTTAGGGTCCCGACTAGAGGAAATCTTACCTGACCAACCTACAGGAACGTCAGGTTCCCTCGGAGTTCTCAGAAGAGTTTGTGGTGTCAAGTTTTCGTAGTTAAAAAGCCGCGAGTCGGAAGAAGTGTCAGGTTGGGAACGTAGGTATGTACTGGTCACCTTTTTGGTATCGGAACTGATCTGCCTGGAATCAGCCGTTTCGTTACAGAGACGAAAACTTATACGATAGATCCAACTAGTATTGAAAGGAACGTTCCTCATTCGCAGAAAATTAAAGTACCGACGTCAGTGGTAGACGTCACTAAAACCTCGGGGGGTTTTTATTTCAGACTGTGACAAAGGTGACAAAGGGGTAGATAAAGGGTACTTCACTACCCTGGTCTACGGTACCAGAATCAAAAGAGTTACAACTCGAAATTCCGTTGAAAAAATGAGAGGAGAAAGTGAAAGTAGTTCTCCGAAAAATCAAGGAGAAGTGAAAGACGGTATTCCCACCACAATAGACGTATAGACTCACTTCAGCGAATCAGCACAGGCTGAGAGACGCTGGGGCACCTGACATCGGATGGTCCGAGGAGACAGGTACCCTAAAAGGTCCGTTATCATGACCTCACCTAACGGTAAAGGAAGGGGTCCCCTAGAAGGACTGGGTCCCTAGCTTGGGCCCAGAGGGCGTAACATCTGTTTACGAAATAACAGACTCGGTGGTCCCTTCAATAACTATAAAGAGGGCCGTTAGAACTAAGGTCGAACACGAAGAAGGTCGGGTCGCAAAGAGTACTACATGAGACGTATATTCAATTTATTCGTCCCACTGTTATATGTCGGATACTACCTTATACAAAATGACTGACTTACTCANGACGTTAGTGGTAGACGTCACTAAAACCTCGGGGGGTTTCTATTTCAGACTGTGACAAAGGTGACAAAGGGGTAGATAAAGGGTACTTCACTACCCTGGTCTACGGTACCAGAATCAAAAGAGTTACAACTCGAAATTCCGTTGAAAAAATGAGAGGAGAAAGTGAAAGTAGTTCTCCGAAAAATCAAGGAGAAGTGAAAGACGGTATTCCCACCACAGTAGACGTATAGACTCACTTCAGCGAAACAGCACAGGCTGAGAGACGCTGGGGCACCTGACATCGGATGGTCCGAGGAGACAGGTACCCTAAAAGGTCCGTTATCATGACCTCACCTAACGGTAAAGGAAGGGGTCCCCTAGAAGGGCCGGGTCCCTAGCTTGGGCCCAGAGGGCGTAACATCTGTTTACGAAATAACAGACTCGGTGGTCCCTTCAATAACTATAAAGAGGGCCGTTAGAACTAAGGTCGAACACGAAGAAGGTCGGGTCGCAAAGAGTACTACATGAGACGTATATTCAATTTATTCGTCCCACTGTTATATGTCGGATACTACCTTATACAAAATGACTGACTTACTCACTGAGGAGATATGTGCCAATTTTCTATTTTATGTGCTAAATAGACAGGTCATGTGTCCAACCATCGGGACACGATTACGACAAACATCCCGACGTCAAGTCACAAGAAGACAGTGAGACTTAGTACCTTATTACGCAAGTCACATGAAGAATAGTGTAATAACCTTCTACAACATTTGCTTGGAGGACGAAAAAGAAGTAACAACGACGACGACGACGACGATTCAGGGAAGTCAGCACAGGCTGAGACACGCTAGGGTATCTACCGTCGGGTGGTCCGAGGAGACAGGGACCCTAAGAGGTCCGTTCTTGTGACCTCACCCAACGGTAAAGGAAGAGGTTACGTACTTTCACTTTCACTTCAACGAGTCAGTACAGGCTGAGAATCACTGGGGTACCTGACGTCGGATGGTCCGAGGAGGTAGGTACCCTAAAAGGTCCGTTCTCATGACCTTACTCCACGGTAACGGAAGAGACAAAGAAGTAACAATTCACTTGAAATAAGATTCCTTAACGAGAGTCTTGAAGACGGTGATTTCCATTCTTAATATTACTAAAAATTTTTAAATTAGATAAAAATTGGACAAACCATTTTCCAAAATAATAATATTTTATACTTTTGTAATAAGNACGTACTTTCACTCTCACTTCAACGAGTCAGTACAGGCTGAGAATCACTGGGGTACCTGACGTCGGATGGTCCGAGGAGGTAGGTACCCTAAAAGGTCCGTTCTCATGACCTTACTCCACGGTAACGGAAGAGACAAAGAAGTAACAATTCACTTGAAATAAGATTCCTTAACGAGAGTCTTGAAGACGGTGATTTCCATTCTTAATATTACTAAAAATTTTTAAATTAGATAAAAATTGGACAAACCATTTTCCAAAATAATAATATTTTATACTTTTGTAATAAGTGTACTAAGTTTAGAACTTTACATTTTTACGTACATCACTTTTTAGACAAAATGTAGGAGTATTGGATAAACGAGACAAGGGTTCCGTGGAATAGGGTCCCTATTGATCAACCCTTCTTTATGTTTATGTGAATAAAAGGAAAAAGAGGTAAAATGTGTATGTCATGTAAAATGTATTACAAGACATAGGACGAAAAAAGTACATTTTTGTAAAAACCCTAAGTATACTCATATATTACAATATTAAAAAACATAAAAATATATCATAAGGTGCCATACCTAATACGATATTAAAAAAAAACTGTCCTTCATCCTAAATAAAACCACTCGTACTAATTCCTCCTCTGTCTTGGTTACGAGAGTACTTACGTCCCGGACGGTAGACAGGTACCTTGGTGTTAATCCCTACATAAACTGGGGTGTCCATAGGTCCGTCCTATTCGGTGAAAAGACGGTGGTACAAAAGTTTAAGTAGGAGTAATTTGAATCATTTAGGGGTGAAGAACCTCTACACCTAGAAGACCGCCGGTCCCTTAACTTGAACCGGGACATCTCCCGGAGTAGTGCACGAGAAACAAGGCATCGAACCACGTTTACCTGTAATACTGAACCGGTTACACCTGGGACCGGTAACATGGGACCTCGAAAGGTTTCCGTGGTACGTATGGACAGACCTCGGATGGGACCCCTGTCGTCCGGTCAGTACTTGCGGGTGATCTTTCTCAACAGAGGTTCCAGGAAATCCCTTTTGACATGTCCGTTGTCCAACGAATACGATACTCCTCCGAGTATTAAAAAAAAATTGGTCAGGGGATAACTACCCGTAAACCTTAGAAAAGTCAGAAAACGGGTAATACTTGTTACGATATCACTTTTTATTTAACAAAAAATTAACACGTTCATATACTACTATATTTAAAGATCTGTAATCAAAGATACAGTTTTCAATATATGTAAACTCTACAACTATCCGTTTACAGTTTGACGAAAGACATTCCCAACATGATTAAATTGAGGGTGGTCGTTACTTATATATAAAGGGGTCTTTGAATAGTTGTTTTATGATCGTATGAAAAAAACAGAAATTACCAAACTATTATAACAATAGTATAGTGTATCGTCAAAATTAAAAGTAAATACAACCCTTTACTCGTAGCATATAAATCGTCGGTAAATATAAAAGAAGAGACCCTTATATGACGTTTAGGAACGATTGAAAGGATAACTAATTAACATAAGTAATCAAAATTATAGTCGAGTCAAGTCAAGTCAGTGAGCCAGTACAGGCTAAGAAACACTGGGGTACTTAGCGTCGTGTGGTCCGGAGGGACAGGTAGTGGTTGAGGGTCTCAAATGAGTTTGAGTGTAGATAGCTCAGTCACTGTGGTAGGTCGGTAGAGTAGGAGACAGTAGGGGAAGAGAAGGACGGGGGTTAGGGAACGTCGTAGTCTCAGAAAGGTTACTCAGTTGAGAAACGTACTCCACCGGTTTCATAACCTCAAAATTATATGTAGAAATAATTTTCCTGAACGTCGTCCGTCTTTACAGAAGTCATACCAACCCTTTTAACTTTCCTTTTAAAAGAAGGTTCAAATTAAGTAAACGACACTACCTCACATAAAGTGACAACTAAAGACAGTCGGTACCCTTTATTTTCCACCCACCACCCTTCCAATAAACCGTTTTCCTTTGTTTATTCTATCTTTCTCTTGGAATCACTCAAGATTTTTAAGATTTTCTTAACATTTCGAATCCCCTTTTTTTATGTAGGAATGGGACTAAAACAACACAAAACAAAAGGGATCTTGTTCTCTTTAACCATCGTTTTACCTCTGTCTTAAAGACTACAAAACGGGAACTAAAGTGGTTGCATTCACATTAAGTTCTCAGGAGAACAGTCTTACCATTCTTTACATAGGAGGTTTGGTTGTGTTGTATGAATATTCCAAGTAAGAGTGAATCTACCGACCTTTCGAAGAGATTGTTCAGTGGATTTCATGTCTACGAACAACAACAACAAATCAACGAGTCAACACAGACTGAGAAACCCTGAGGTACCTGACATCGGGTGGTCCAAGGAGATAGGTACCCTAACAGGTCCGTTCTTATGACCTTACCCGACGGTAAAGGAGGACGTCTCCTAGAAGGGTCACGTCCCTGACTTGGGTACTGAAGACGTAATCGTCCCCCTAAGAAATGGTGACTCGGTGGACCCTTCAGGTTCAATCCATATATTCGGAGATTAATCTTGGAAAGTGATTCGACTGATGAAGGAATCGATCGAGGTAAACACATATTTATTTGAAAAATGAGAATCCTTACCAGAAAACAGCTAAATTAAGAGTCCAAGGAGAAGCCTTAAATCCTCCAAACCAACTTCCTTTTCAAAAAGGAGGGGTCACCACCAGTTTCCCTGTCGTTAAAAAAGTTACTCTTTTTGTGTTTTTCTCACCACTCCCCTTGGAGATTATAAAAGATTTTTCTTCTTTAGGTTTACCTAAAGAAACATATTTTATTTAAAATTTTTCAGGAAGTTAGAGTATTTATAGGTCCTTTTACGTTCAAATTTAGTGGGAAGACTAACTGTCTATAATCCTTAGACTGTCATTGGTTGTAACCGTACATACTACTTTTTATTCTTGTGAGTTTGTGACGATCCCTCTCACATTTATCTATATAGTTGAATGATTTGTCAAAGTACAACAGATCTTGTAACTTCTAGGTCTTTGGGATACTGGTGGTGTAAGTGAGGGTCGACAGGTGACTCCGAACAATGAGTCAACACTGGAGATCTGATCTTTGTAATCGGAGAGGGTCGTCAAACAGTGATGTCTGGAATTCTTGGTCTAAAAGGGAGAATTGTTTTAGGTAGTTACTAGATATTCGTGGATACGAGGACCTATATACCTGTTCTTACAATGACTATAGGGGTCTGTCTTTGTTAGAGTAAAAGACACTTGTACTCTGCCCTTTCATACGACATCAGTATGTTGTCTTTTGTTATACAGTTACTTCTCCTTGTCTAATGTCTATTTGCGTTGTACCTATTTATAGTGTTACAACTCCCTTTCTTAGTTTTGTATTTATTTTATACATCGTATATTTAAATCCATCCATTGGGAACTATTGGCCTCTTCCGTTACCGTTGGGTGAGGTCATGAGAACGGACCTTTTAGGGTACCTGTCTCCTCGGACCATCCGACGTCAGGTACCCCAGCGATTCTCAGTCCGTGCTGACTCGCTGAAGTGAAAGTGAAAAGTGAAAGTACGTAACCTCTTCCTTTACCGTTGGGTGAGGTCACAAGAACGGACCTCTTAGGGTCCCTGCCCCCTCGGACCACCCGACGGCAGATACCCCAGTGTGTCTCAGTCTGTGCTGACTTCGTTGAATCGTCGTTGTCGTCGTTGTCGTTGGGAACTATTGTCAGTTTTGGTTCACATGACAATCTGTACGTACAATTCCATGACTATGATCTTCACTTCTCCTTTCATTTTGTCCTTTTAGTCTCCTTTAGTCTCACCTTAAAAAGAAACCTCCTCTCTCCTAACACTAGAATCCCCCTCACCCCGTCAACACCCCGCAAACGTTTTGATTATGTCAACACCTATGACAAATTCCCCAAAACAAATACTAAGAAAATAACAAAATACTTACTAATAAAATTACGACATACTACAAGAGACATCAAAAAGTGTACACACAACATAGAGTGTAATCTATTCATTTACGATATCTGAATAAAGGTTAATCCTTCTTTAATGGATACAATCTTTAGTCAAGACATTCAATTGTATACCTTTTGATGTCTATCTTAAAGAAGATTGGTTGTGTATCTACTCTTCTTAGTTTTTCGTCCTTTATTGTCGTTTCATTTAACCCAGACTGATCTCCTTTTGGTCCCTCCTAGGGGACCTTCTCCCGTACCGTTGGGTGAGGTCATAAGAACGGACCTCTTAGGGGTTCCTGTCTCCTCGGACCACCCGACTCAGTCTGTGCTGACTTCACTGACTCGACGTTTCTTTTTGGTTCCCGAGGGTCAAAGATAAGATAATTTTTATTCAGGAAAAGGAAAGGTCATTTCGATAGAGATAGAGACGACAGGTACTCCTTTCAAATCCGTGTCACAGGGTCCGGGAACCTCACCTTCACGAGGTCCTCATCATCCCGTCCCCTTAGTCCTCTCAACATCCTTTCTTCCGCTACCGTTGGGTGAGGTCCTGAGAACGGACCTCTTAGGGTACCTGCCTCCTCGGACCACCCGACACCAGGTACCCCAGCGATCCTCAGTCTGTCCTGACTCACCGAAGTAAAAGTGAAAAGTGAAAGTACGTAACCTCTTCCTTTACCGTTGGGTGAGGTCATAAGAACGGACCTCTTAGGGTCCCTGCCCCCTCGGACCACCCGACGATAGATACCTCAGTGTGTCTCAACCTGTGCTGACTTCACTGAACCGTCGTCGTCGTCGTCCCTTCTCCGACATCCGGTACGCTCCATCTTCCCTCCATCCCCGCTTCCTCCGGATCCGTGAATCTTTAGTTTCTTCACCCGGTATAGGACGTCTAGTATCGGACGGGGAGAAGAAAGACGGATGGAGAAGTGGAAACTGGGACTTGGGAGTGTCCTCATCTTCAAAACCTTAAGAAAATACGTAGTCTGTCACGCACCTCTCTTTCCCACAAAGTACAATCTTAAGTAACAGTTTCGACGTATGGGGTTCAACTCCCAATTTCATCTAAACCGGTGATCCCGTGGATGTGTCTTCAAGTCAGTCAGGTCGAGTCAAGTCAGTGAGTCAACACAGACTGAGAAACGTTGACGTACCTGACATCGTGCGGTCCGAAGGGACAGATAGTGGTTGAGGGTCTCGGATGAGTTTGAGTACAGGTAACTCAACCACTACAGTAGGTTGGTAGAGTAGGAGACAGTAGGGGAAAAGAAGTATGGAAGTTAGAAAGGGTCGTAGTCCCAGGAAAGTTTTCTCAGTCAAGAAGTGTAGTCTCCCGGTTTAATAACCTCAAAGTCGAAGTCGTAGTCAGGAAGGTTACTTATAAGTCCTTACTAAAGGAAATCCTACCTGACCAACCTAGAGGAACGACAGGTTCCCTAAGAGTTCTCAGAAGAAGTTGTGGTGTCAAGTTTTCGTAGTTAAGCCACGAGTCGAAAGAAATCTCAGGTTGAGAGTGTAGGTATGTACTGACGACATTTTTGTTATCGGAACTAATCTACCTGGAAACAACCGTTTCATTACAGAGACGAAAAATTATACGACAAATTCAACCAGTATTGAAAAGAAGGTTCCTCGTTCGGAGAAAATTAAAATACCGACGTCAGTCGTAGACGTCACTAAAACATTGTGTCTTCAATCAACTCCACTTTTTAGGGGTTCTCCCTTTGTTGATTCCGACTCGAAGGACATTGTGAATTGTCGACCCGGACTGTAAGGACCTCACCGGAACTTCGGAGAACAATGATACCGAAACAACGCCAAACCACGTATATAATAAAATCAGTCCTCCTTCAAGGAAAGACATTTTTCATCTTATATGTCCTATCACTTTGGAGTTTAACAACTTTTATTTGGAGTGAACTTTTTTTTTTTTTCGTTGGTCTTTAAGGGTTCCGACACAGGTTTGTAATCGTCTTCTATTGTCCTCGACTCCTTAGAAAGTTAAGTACCAGTGAAATCTTGTGTTGAGTGATAAGTCTTCTAACCCGAATTTTAATGTTAATCCCGAGATTATTTTATCCGTCTTCCGCTTCCCTTTACTTAAATTCTACCTGAAACTCTTTCTTCATCACTTCTCTATCCTTTTTATAATGTTCAAAGACTCTTCTATTTTGTATTCTTTAGTCATGTTTAAACGTCTTTATTTTTCCCAGTAATTACCAGAATCAGGTAAGTCCGACGGTATTGTTTTACGAAGTCTAACCGATCGAATATTTGTTGTCTTGAAATAAAGAGTGGTAAGACCTCCAACCCTTCAGGTTCTAGTTCCACGATTTTACCAACGAACCAAGTATCAATACAGAAGAATAAAACAAGAGTGTATCAACTCCGTCTGTTCGGGAGACCCCAGAGAGAGAGAGAGGAACATTTTATAAATAAATAGACCGACACGGTCCAGAATCAACGTTGTACGTCCTAGAAGCTAGAAGGAACGACGTACACCCTAGAAAGCAACGTCGTAAACTTGAGAATCAACGCCGTACACCCTAGAGCAAGGGACTGTCCCAAACTTGGGTCTGTAGGACGTAACCCTCACACCTCAGACTCGGTGACCTGGTGAAAATATTCTGATTAGAGGACAGTACGTATTCCCGAGATAGGAGTACTGGGTTCGTGGCCGGTTCCGAGAGGGAGGATTATGGTAGTGTAGTCCGTAACCCTAAAGTTGTATCCTTAAAACCGCCCCCTGTGTTTGTAATTATGTAATTACTCCGTTTTCAGTAATTCCTCTGATGGTCATACTCGAGACAGTTCACGATCCCTTTTTTAAATCTGAAACCTTTTATCTCGTCAACGATATCTTTCATGATATCTTTCATGTCTCTTGGTCTTACTCGATCAGTGTAACTCGACTCATTTTGAAAACTTATACGAATTCACTAGACGCTTTCTTTTGCCTATTTAGACAACAAATGTTTCTCTTATGGTGAACTATACTGAAACAAACACGACACCATGGTTTTCACACGGACGGTCTTTAACATGGAATACAACTATAAATACAGTTACAGAATAAAGAGGTTACTGACGTCACCAGACTTCCTATCCCCCAACTGGAATAGGTTTATATAAAATATTAGAGGGTGGGAGTCGTTGTCTGACTACGTTCATGGTTCAACATGTGATATTTATAAATTATTTATGACATTCTACACTTACTTTCTTTTTATCCATCTCTCAAAAAAAAAAAATTCTTTTGTTAGACTTTTTTTAATGAACGACAACAATGATTCTTGATGTATTACTCAAGAAATCTTGACTAAGTTCTTAGAAGGAATGAGTGGGACGAGGTGGGAGATGTAGTGATATCTTTACTTTAGTGAAACACAAATAAGGAAATTTTCAGTTCATTTTGTATTGACTCCCTTTCCGACCGTCCAATCAAGTACAACACCAAAGAGAAATTTTTAAATTAGAAGAGAGAGGTCTTTTGAGATGTCTACGAAAGAAAAGATCTAATCATTGATGACGAGACTACCTCCGTTCATTCTCCCAGGTACTCCTTCACCCTAGGTGACCCCTTATTTCTTTAAACCTTTTCTGAACCGAACCCAAAACGGACCTCCCCTTTCTTTTCTCCCGGTAACTGGGTCTGCTAGAACAGACTTTCGACGGCAGATCACAAGTAAAGACTCTTATGTAGGACTCCATGATTAAGACACCAAGAGATAGAGTTCCTGACAAAAATGACTATAAAATAATAATACGTGGTCTAAAATTCTACTAAACCAATGGTTTTCTTTGTGTTATACTTTTCTTAATACAAAAGATAGACAAATTAACATATGTATATTATGACGGTTTGGTTCTGAAACTTATTTATAAAGATTTTGTTTACTAGGGTTTGACTTGACTCCATTATCGTCAATTTTTTATTTTTATTATACGTCCAATAGAAAAGGTAGGATAACAATCATTTTCAATGGTCATCAAAAATAACGTCTCTCATGTTCCTCTTTTATCGGTAAATCACATAGTGGTTACACGGGTTAAGATGTTTATAATAGAATGTATGCAGAATTTTGTCAGGAAAATCAATTCATATAAGGGGGAGAGGAAATAGATCCATATTAATTGTTAATTTTGAACTCAATTCAGTTTAACGGTTGTAGGCGACCTAGTAACTTTTTCGTTCTCGTAAGGTCTTTTTGTAGATAAAGACGAAATAACTAATACGGTTTCGGAAACTGACACACCTAGTGTTATTTGACACCTTTTAAGAAGTTCTCTAACCTGATGGTCTGGTGGACTGGACGGAGAACTCTTTGGATATACGTCCAGTCCTTCGTTGTCAATCTTGACCTGAACCTTGTTGTCTGACCAAGGTTTATCCTTTTCCTCATGTAACTCCGACATATAACAGTGGGACGAATAAATTGAATGTACGTCTCATGTAGTACTCTTTGTTACCCGACCTACTTCGTGTTCGACCTTAGTTCTAACGGCCCTCTTTATAGTTAATTGGAGTCTATACGTCTATTGTGGTGGGAATACCGTCTTTCACTTCTTCTTGATTTCCCGGAGAACTACTTTCACTTTCTTCTCACTTTTTCAACCGAATTTCGAGTTGTAAGTATTTTGATTCTAGTACCGTAGACCAGGGTAGTGAAGTACCGTTTATCTACCCCTTTGTCACCTTTGTCACCAACTTACATAAAACCCCCCGAGGTTTTAGTGACGTCCACCACTAACGTCGGCACTTTAATTTTCTACGAATGAGGAACCTTCTTTTCAATACTGGTTGGATCTGTCGTATAATTTTTCGTCTCTGTAATGAAACGGTTGTTTCTGTAATGAAACAGATCAGTTCCGATACCAAAAAGGCCATCAGTACATACCTACTCTCTCAACCTGACACTTCTTTCGACTCGTGGCTTCTTAACTACGAAAACTTGACACCTCAACCTCTTCTGAGAACTCTCAGGGAACCTGACATTCCTCTAGGTTGGTCAGGTAGGATTTCCTCTAGTCAGGACCCACAAGTAACCTTCCTGACTACAACTTCGACTTTGAGGTTATGAAACCGGTGGACTACGCTTCTCGACTGAGTAAACTTTTCTGGGACTAAGACCCTTTCTAACTTCCGAACTCCTCTTCCCCTACTGTCTCCTACTCTACCAACCTACCGTAGTGGTTGAGTTACCTGTACTCAAACCCATTTGAGCCTCAACCACTACCTGCCCCTCCGGACCGTACGACGCCAAGTACCCCAACGTTTCTCAACCTGTGCTGACTCACAAACTTGACTTGTGATAAAATGTCTACATTTCAACTCTACTTCATTGACCGAAAATATTATCTCGTTCAACCTATTTCTCAAGTGTAGACAGTATGAGAGTCAAATACGTGAAAGTAGATTTGCTGTCACGGATCCTTTGAAAAACTTGTCCCCTTCCAAACGTGGGGATGGGGAGAAATGACAAAACATTCGACAATCTTCCGGATCTTCCGGGTTTGTTGAAGCAAACCTTTAGTGACGGAATTTTCCTGGGAGGTTTGGATAACGAGACGTCTTGGTAAAGGAATTTCGTTTAACATCAAAAATTTTAAAGAAAAAAACTAACCTTTCTTTACCTAAATAAATCTCTCTTTGTGTGAGGTGTCTGTCCTAGTAGAGTCTTCTACTCTCCGGTTTGACATGAGAACTCTAGACTTGGTTTTATAATTTTTAAGATTCAATTTTTGTGATCTCATCAAAATAAGAACTCAAAATGATGTCGTTTATAAATTTTATATACTCTATAAAATCAATATTAGATTAACATTATGTAAAGTTGATTTTGATTTGTGCCAAATGTAAGTCAAGTCAGATAGTGAGTCAGGACAGGTTGAGAAACACTGGGGCACCGGTCCGAAGGAACAGGTAGTGGTTAAGGGTCTCGAATAAGTGTGAGTACAGGTAGCTCAGCCATTACGGTAAGTTGGTAGAGTAGGAGACAGTAGGGGAAGAGGAGGGTGGAAGTCAGAAAGGGTCGTAGTCAGAAAAATTTACTCACTCAAAAAGCGTAGTTCTCCGGTTTCATAACCTCGAAGTCGAAGTCGTAGTGAGGAAGGTTACTTATAAGTCCTGACTAAAGGAAATCCTACCTGACCAACCTAGAGGAAAGTCAGGTTCCCTGAGAGTGTAGATGTAATACAAGTAAATGCATATATTGTAAATGTAATACAAATAAATTTGAAAATCGATACGAAATAATGTAGTCCTTAAGTTTAAGAATATACCTAAGTTATTTTATTCGATTCGGGGGTTTATAGGGTCAAAACACAGATTTATCATAAGTAGTGTTATCTTTTTGTACGTATGTTAATTAAAGAATTTCTTTTTATAATTTAAAGGAACCAAGTGATACATTATATAAATTAATGGAGAAATTCAACCTGTTCATAAAATTACGTTTTAAGGGATCAAATCTTATTTATAAAATCTTGTGGTTATACTAAGTAATTACTTAGTAAATAGTTTCTTTCTTGATAACTAAACTGTGAACAGACAGCTCAAGGACTCGAAAACAAGAATCGGTTCTAAAAAAAAAAATTGAGGATTCTTGTTAAGATATTTCAGACATTATTAACATACGATAGGTCCGTTTGATCACAACGTTTATTGGGATTTAAAATACCTTAAGTTGTGTTATTTCAAACACCACGCCCACGTGTCCGAAGAGTAACACCAGCGAAGAGAACAACGTCTCGTACCCAAGGTCCCACACACCTGAAGTCGTCAACACAGAGTACCTGAAATCTCGTGTCCGAGTTATCAATCCCGCGTACCCGAAGCAACGGGACATCGTACACACTAGAATGGTCCGGTCCCTACTTTCAGTACAGGAGACGTAACCGTCCGTCTAAGAATAGGTGACCTGGTGGTCCCTTCGGGTCCGTGCAATTCTAGAAATTTAGGGTTGAAAAGGGGGAAATCGTCAGACCGAAGTCCAGGGTTGCAGAATGGGTAAAGAACGGACACTAAACAAGAATAGTTAGGTCTCAATCCAAAGAAAAAATTGAGGATTCTACATGAAAATATTTCAACTGAAATTTTTATTAAATTAAATATCTTACGAGTTGTAGTCTGTGTCAATAAGTGTGACAGTCCAACAGAAGACCGATTATGAGGTGTTTATGTAAGTCCGTTTTATAAGTCCTTATTTAAGAAGTGTAAAGTATATAAAAATAATTAACTTTGAAGTACTCCCGTGAAAACTTTTATACACGTTCACATATATATACGTGTGTATCTCTCTCTGTATATCTATATTTCTATATCTACATGGACATATACACAAAATTAACTAACTGTTTACCCGTCAACAAGAACTCTGGAATTTATGTGTGTGTATACATAAATAAAAAAGTGTGTAAATAAACATTAAATCGTTCGACATTATGTAAATATCGTAAGACGTTAGAAAAAAAACTCCCCTTTTAAAATAATAGAGTACAATTTTGTCTACACGAAAGTCAATGTGTATAAATTTACAATTATAAATAAGTGACGGAGGTCGATCTGATCCTGAGAAATAAAGTCTATGACACGAGGGATTGGAAACCAAATCCGAAGAAAACTTATCACACTTTAATGTGATAATATTCGAAAGGTCCACAGTGATTAACCATTTCTTGAACGGACAGTTACGTCCTTTGTATTCTCTGAGCCCAAGTTAGGGGACCCAGTCCTTTTAGGAACCTCCTCCCACACCGTTGGGTGAGGTCACAAGAACGGACCTCTTAAGGTACCTCTTTCCTCGGACCACCCGATGTCAGGTGTCCCAGCGTCTCAACCTGTGTTATTTCACTAAATCGTACGTCCGTGTGCGTGATAATATTATATAAATGTTAATAACTTTTCAATCTTTCTTCAATTTAAGTAATTTGGTGCACACCCCTCGTCAGAACCCAAGTAAATTGTACTTCTATACAGAAAGAAACCTCGTGTCTAGAAAACCTCTCATCGACTAATGAGATTTATACAGGAAGAATACCACACGGGAGGATTTCCGATATCCGAAAACTACTATTATATAGTTCATGAATCATTATTAACCATCTTCTAAGGACGGTCGTTCATCAAGGACCGTAAGGGTCTCCTTCCTTTACATGTCAGAACACTCAGACATGTCCCACTGAAATTTGATTGTCGTCGTATTCCCAAAGGAAAACAGGGGTTACCGGTGCAGAAATGGTACCAGTGTAAACATGAGGTACCAGACAACCTTTCTACACCGGACGAACCCCGAAAGTATCCATGGGGCGTTCCGTCATAAATAAGAAACTGGACCCGTTCTCCTGGGACGTGATATCTCCAGTGGTGTATTAGTGTTTGTACGATTTAACGATTCCGGATGTCACAAGATCGGACCTCTTAGGGTCCCTGCCCCCTCGGACCACCCGACGGCAGATACCCCAACGTCTCAGCCTGTGCTGACTCCACTGAATCGTCGTCCTCGTCGTCGTCGTATCTCCTCCCTTCTAAAAAGAAAAGGAAGATCAGTAGACTCCCAGAGAACGACCCCGGGACATTGAATCTGCTCTGTCTGATTCTTCTCTTTTTATCAAATCATTGCACATAGCACGTATGAGTTTCCTTACCAATTTTGAGTCAGATATATTACAGAATTGGTTTCTTGTTATTTAAAATCCATTTACTGTTTCCTTTTCTAAAACTCAAAGATCCTGTCGTCTAACACCCTTCCGATTACCTTCCATTTTACACAAATACCTCTAAGGAGACCACGGCAGAGACCTCGACTTTTCGTAGATCTCAACAGAGGTCATCAATCGAAAACGGGAAGGACCATCTCTCTTCTCCCCGCTGTGCAATTACTTAAATACACGACGAAAATCCATGTATCCTCCTGTCTTCTTTTGGAAGGAATATAGACGAAGAAGATTCAACAGAATCCGCTTTTCGTCAGGACTACGGTTTCACTGTATAAAATCCTACCATGTAAGACGATGGAAAGTCCGGGGTCCTCTATTTGTTGGGTCGTATAGAGATCGACAAGCAGGAGTTTTCTTTTATGTTGACACAGGTTTACGATACTTCCGAGGAACCAACATATACTGGTTGTAGCCTCTACCTATAACGAAGTCTCTTACCTTTCCGAAACTCATCTTCTTCGTGAATTCATCCTCGTACATTGTTTAATGAAACAGTTTAGGAAAGTCTATAGTACCTACGTTCTCTAAGAATGTTTCGTGTCGATGGATTGTCACACCTCGTGACTAAAGAACGAAGAGAAGGACAAAGTTACTCACCAAGGTCTTAATGAGTACTAAATCGAATAATCGTATGATAAGCTTTGACGACACCGACTCTTTGAGAATCCTCATAGTTTGTTAAGTATAAGAAAAATTTCAGAATATATACTTACAGTTCTGGATTATAAGTACTTTATACGATTACTGATTTTAACCATTGACCTACCTGATACTTGTGATTTTAGTACAATCAAAATAAAGGTCTTGTTATAAATCATTCTAAATTAATGTAAAAGGGTTTTAAGACTTCAGATTTTTCAGATTTATTAAAACTGAATTTCAGAAATATTAGAAATATAAGAAATTAATATTGTATAAAACGGAAAACTAAAACCTTCTTTTAATACTTTGAATCCTCCTTTTTATTGAAAAGTTTTCACGTACTGTTATTAAAATTTTCAAATATATCATTAAATTAAATGAGCCCCTTTTATATAATGTTAGATATGTGGAATCATACGTTAATAATGTAAAATATAAAAATTAGTAAATCTAGTCCCCAACCGGATTTACTAATTTTACAATTCCTTATCTGTTATTTATCATAAAATTTGAAACACCCAGTCAGAGATCCTGTTGACGAGTTGAGACGACAATCTCAAGTCTTCGTTGATTTTTGTTATGTATTTATTTACCTGTATCGACATGACGTTATTTTGAAATATAAGTTTCTCATCATTTGGTCTAAACCGGGTACCGACAATAAACGACTGGGGACTAAATATACTAATGACAGTTGTTCTGGATTCATTATCGTTTCATAATTAATATTTATGTATCATTAAACGAATTCAATCCCGTTCTTTTTATTACAATACCTTATTTTTTTACACACTTAATACACAGTCAACATACTGGGGGAGGTCTATAGTCTCCAGGTAGTTATCTTATGAATTTGTCCACGTTATAATTTCTTTCAGTCGTTTTTTTCTGACTCTTCCTCATCCTTCACTTTATCCTCTTTTGGTTCTCTTACTCACAGGACCTCCAGTTCTTTCGTACAGTCCTTCTTCTTTAACTAAAAAACCTAACTACCTCCCTTTTTGGGTCACTTTACCGAAACTCCCCAGAACCTTCTACTCAGTAAATCAGTCACTAACATCTGTTAAATAGGTACGATCGGAGTAATACAAATAGTGAGTACAACGAAACGGAGGACTCAATCTTCGGACTATAACATGTGACAGAATCCTTATATGGGTCAACACACGATCAGATCCCGTTTAAGTTTTCAAAACACATATTTGTTACCAAAACAGAATTGTCGGTAGTTATAGTACAAGGAAATAGGAGTGACATGGGAAGTTTTGTTTCTTTTGTAGACCCTGATCTTGGTGTCTCCAAAAGTTTATTCGACTCAAAACATCGTAACTTTAACTCAGAAAAGTGGTTAGTTTCATATCGTATCGTATCAAACTTTATCCTTTGTCGTTAATTCTGAAACGGGTTCAGGTAACTGGTCGTAAATCTAACCCGATTAGGAAGAGTCAACCTTTGTGATATCTTCTTGCAGGGTGACCCTGACCGTTACTCTAGGAAAGTCCGTCAATTCTTTTAAGTCAAAAGGAAACGACTTGTAAACGTGTAGCATGGTGGACGGAGACCGTCGTGTCTTCTGGATTTGAACTGTGGAACCTCCTACAACATTCACTTCTTTGTCCGACTGAAACTATGTCACTTACCTTGTTCCTCCGTGGACGTGAAGGTTTAAAGAGTTAAAGTCGGGTTCTACCCGAACCAGGTTCACAAGGACATTTTCAAGGACAAGTCCAAAGGGTAGACTTCCAAGTGTGGATATATCTGTCTTGTACGAGGTGTGTCCACGGAGGTTTTGTGTGGTGAACACGTGGGACTTCGAGTCCTGAGTCAGAAACGAATTCCCCGGATTCGTTCATACAAACCCGAAAGGACCACTGAAGCTACCATTTCTTAGAAGGACGTTACGTCCTCTTCTCCCAAACTAGGGATCCAGCCATTCTAGGGGACTCTTCCCTTACCGTAGGGTGAGGTCATAAGAGTGGACCTTTTAAGGTACCTGTATCCTCGGACCGACCTATCAGGTACCCAAGCGTTTCTTAGCCTGTACTGACTCACTGAGTGTGTTGTCCTGGAAGGGTAAAGTGTCTCCGACATCCTAAAAACTCGAATCAATTCCCACAGGGAAACGTGTCACGTTGGAGAGTCTAGGTCAACTCGTGTCTCCGGTACGGAGACTACAGTGACGAAGTCTCCCGGACACCCACCCACGTCTTTGGATAAAGACTCACCCGTGGGACTGAGGCCTCTCGAGAGAGATTTTCGTAGAGAGTCCATTGACCCGTAAACAAGGAGGAAGGACACTTATCGAGGGGAAAGACACTCCTAACTCAGTCGGGACGAGGTTTCCACGTTCTTTTTGAATCCGACACCTAAATCAGGGACACGACACGTCTCGCCCGGACCTTCTTGGACTCAGTACGTCCGTCAGTCAACTGGGTCCAGTGAGCAATCCCGGCCAAAATGACCACGAACGAAAGGAGCCACCTACGTGTTAGTGTCCTCCGACATCCGTCAAGAGACCTCCAGTCTTCAACTACCGGGACGGGTCACCTCGTAACCATACCTCCAGAAAGTCACGGTCTGAGTCAGGACAGGGAACGGGTAAGACAGGAAAAAGACTTTGGTGGTAGAGACCTCAATCAAGGGGGTCTTATAAGAGGTCTGGGACACTGGTCAAAAAAGTAAAAGGGGAGAACACCGGTTATTAGAGATGTCACAGATATCGGTTTTATAGAGTGATGGTCCTCCTGGAAGCGTTGGTTCACCAGTAACTCTTGAGAAGAAGTAAACACCTTTAGGTGACTGGAAAAAAGGTGAAGAGAAAAGATCATCCGAGAGAGAGTCCGAATTCTGTCACGTCCGGAGGGTGGACATTTTTTGCCCAGTAGGTATACTGGGAACTCTGTTATGTGTAACTTGACTGGGGGTACAAAAAAATCGGGAAATTGGGAAGTCAAATCGAACATGAAAGGAGTACCAGGAACTAATGGTTACGTAGAATCCCGGTCTTAATTAAGTGGAAGTATAAATTTTCCACTTCAAACCAACCGTAAGAAAGGAGTCCGACGGAACAATTTTGTACAAAGTTTTAGTCCACATTGAAGAGGACACCATAAATCCAAATTGTTAAAATAGTTTATTATAAAAAGAGAAACTCGACGGGACCGTAGTACGTGAAGACTTGTTTGTTAAGTATAGACTACGAATCTCGTTTCCTTATCCGAACGTAATCGAGGTCACATTCTGATGGAGTTTCGGACAGGAAAAACTTACAAGGAGGAACCTGAAGTCAACGACGATACTCCTTCAGGTTTATTTGGGTCTGCCCCTCTTGACTCCGAAAACCGGTCGTCGGGTTCGACTCGAAGGTCGACCGTAGATGGTTGTCGACAGTCGGAACTCTACCTCCAGACAACCCGAAAGAAAGAAGATGTGAAGACTCTTACCTCAATAAAAGTTCCATATCAGACACTCACTCCAAACCCTTTTTGTATAAACAACCATACAACGTCACCCTACTCTTACTTACCGTTCGTACTCAACCGTCTTTCCCATCTTTCTGTTACCCTATGGGTACTACATCCGAAGTCTGTCACTCTCCCCATCCACAAGGTTCTGAACACCCCTTGTCTCTGGGTAATACTATTACACTGTTATTCGTGTTTATAACTTGACTCTTCATGACCTTCCTTATTTCTCGTCCACTGATTTCACGTCTGATTTATCTCTACAAAACACAGTCTTTTTACTTACGATAGTGAACATCCACTAACCAAATCTTTCTATACGCAGTAGATCTATGACATTAACATAGAACGGTAGTATGTTCTGTCGTTTATTTTCTTACCATTTGTTGTGATAATTTAATTTTTGTCTCCGACCTTAAGGGACCACCAGGTCACCAATCCTGAGACGTGAAAGTAACGGCTCCCGGGTAAAGTCAGCAATCGGTCCCTTGATTCTAAGACGTACGGAGCTCCACGTCGGTTTTGTTTTTGTTTGTGTTTGTTTACTTGAGAAAATATAATTTTTCACACGAAAAGTTTTCAAATGTAGTAAGTGGTTTGTCTAAGTAAGTGAGTACCCATTAAAATAATTAAGATTTAAAGGTCATATGCCAAAAATTATATATATATTAAAATAAATAGATAAGAACGGACACGATCCAGAAGGAATGACGAACGTCTGATAAAGATCAACACCGCTCACCCCCGATGAGAGATCGACGCCACGTGTCCGAAGAGTGTCGTCACCGAAAAGAACACCTCGTGTCCGAGATCCGAGAACCGAAGTCATCCATGTCTCACACCCGAGCCATCAACGTCAAGGACCCGAGGTCTCGTGTCCGAGTCATCTACACCACGTACCCGATTCAACGAAGTACCGTACACCCTAGAAAGGTCTAGTGCCTAACTTGGGTACAGAGAACGTAACCGTCCGCCTAAGAATTAGGTGGATCGGTGGTCCCTTCGGGATTCATATGTCAGACTATATAGTAATGGGTCTTTAGTGTGTCTTTTTGCGTACCTTCAAATTTCATTTTCACTTTTTATTTTATTTTTTCATTTTCACCGTCGTTACAAATCCCCTATTAAACCTAGTACAAGTTTATCTCGAGACGTCTAAAAAATAACCTGAAAGGAAGTGGATAAACTCTTTCTTTGATCAATCTACTTGTACTTTGTTTGGTTTTTTGAACTCAAAGTATATTGAAAGTGACCGGGTTTATTTACGTAAATTCTTTAATAAGAGTCGTGAAATGGAGTTATTTAAAACCAAATATGTTTTATTAAAAGACTTACCGAGGTTACATCGTCAATAAAGACTCGTAAATGAGGACCTTTAATTGTCTTTACTCGTTTGAATAAAACGTACAACATCCTAATAACTTTTGGTAGAACCGTTTTTACATATTGTATTTTATTTTTACTCACTCCATTATTAAAGTGATATATATGTAGTTTTATAACACAACATGTGGAATTTGGTTATGTTACAATATACAATTGATACAGAGTTATTTTGATCCCCTTTTTATCCCGAAACTTCATATCAACTTTTTGTGGTCCTTCTATGTGTCTTAAAAGCCTCGATCCTCAAATTAGACAGTGTCGTATCCAACTTTGGAGTCATTTCTCAGCCTGTTCTGACTCGCTGACTTGACTTGACTTGGAGTCATTTAGTATAAGGTTCTTATACCCTCGATTACCATTTAACCTGATGTTCCTCAAAGGAATGTCTAAAAATGGTGTGGTTAATTTCTCGTAGTTTCTTAAGACAAAAAGACCTTTGTTGTTTTTCATGGTACTACACAACTTAAAGTTACCACTAAGAACTTCCGTAAATCTTAAATTTACGTGACCCAGAAATTACATAAATGTGCATACCTCAATTACTTCTAGTAGAGGAGCACGTTTCCTCTGTCATCCTGAGGAGCTCAGGTCTTATTTAATGGCGCTCGTGACGTGTGTAACGCCCGAGACTGCAGCGCGGAGACTGCAGTGTGCAGTGGAGAGACCCAGCTCCATCGATACTCCTGCGGAGTCCAGGTCGGGGTGCCCTCCGCGGAGGGTGACGAAGGAAGTACAGACAGGGAGGGAAGAGAAGTCGAGTGGACCAGTCCCGAAGGGCCCGGAGTCCCACGGCCTTTAATCCGGTTCCCCTCACGAACAAAGTCACTTCGCCCTTCCTCCCTTAACCTGCCTCCTTGCACTGACATGGTGAGAGATCCCGTACCTCTAAGTGCACCGCGGTTCACAGCCCCATTCCGTGAGAGACACCGGCAACTGCCAGTTCACTAAGTGGAAATACGTGGGAAGATCATGTGCAGTGCACTGCGTGTCTTGCGACCCGGGTACCCCTTGCAAAGACCTTGACTGTCGCCAGACCGCCAACTGTGGAAGTAACGGACATGTTACCAGGTGGGTGAAAAAAAATCGACCCCAGTACTAAACAAGCGGGTCTCTTAACGACGACGGTACCACCACCTTAGTATACACGTGACGAAGAAAGTGCGTCGGCAGACCTCCGTGGTCTTCCACGAGTGAAAACCTCGATCCCTTCAGCCCAGTCATCCCGTCTAAGGCGGTGACGGGAAGTGAGGACAACCCTGAGTCGGACCACCTCACTCGACGGTCGACTTGAAACGATGAGGACGATTCTGAAAAAGACGTCACGAAGGGCGTACCCTAGAATGGTGGTAGTAGACCAGGCAAACCGGGTGGAGAGTTGATTTCGCATTTGGGGAAATGTGAGGGAAAAAAATAACCCGGGGGAAGTCCGACTATTTTTGACGATCCAGAAAGTTTAGTCCACTTTTTCGACTTGAGTTTTAATATAAACCTTATAAAGTTCACTTCATTTTTTATGAAGTCGTTACGTTAAACACAACACTCACTACCATAACAACCAGAACCATACGGTATGTTGTTTATAATTACAGACTTATATACGACACCAAAGACTATTGATACGTCAGTGTCAATGATCACTTTCGATATGTGAATGCCTGAAAAACTAGGACGTGCCGTTTTTTATAAACCGTCTTGTTGTGGAGTCAATAGGTGTTTGTATATAAAGATCAGAAAAAGTCACCAGAAGTCGGAATTAAACTTTTTACACTCTCTTTTCACCTATGGACTCTATTAAGTGGTAACAAACTTCTGAGAAATAAACAACCTTGGTTTTAACTAGAGTCTTTACCCTATTGGAGATAATAGCTCTTTGAAAAGTTTTTGTCTTTACAGAGTGAGGAGTCTGACGACTTTACGGAAAGACACTGGACTTCTACGATAGTTTATGTACCTCACAAAGTGTAAGTGTGTCTTTTTGGATTTCCAACGTAAACTGTTTCGTGATCACTGACGGAACCTCTGGCACCTTGGTTTCTTTTCGGTATCCACTCACACCGAAGCTTGTATGGAGGTCTCGAGAAAGACGTAATCACCACCACAGTAGTCTCATTTTCGTTACAAATTTAATTTAATTTTAGTTAAAAACATCAACATCCCCCTTGACGAGGTACGATTAAGGGGTCACTGGAGCGTGGAACAATGAGACAGTCGTAATGAACCGTAAGTAAGACCTCCACCATTCTAATCCTTCAGAAAAACCTTCTTTCTGCCTACCTCATGTACCCTGTCCAATTCCCGATATTATTCTGACAGATCCTAGACCATCACGTACGAGAACGGATTCACCACCTGTTCTTCCTCTTCATTCCAAGAAGGATGACAGTATGACCTTTTGTCTGACATATCCAACCGAATTCACTAGACTCTTTTGAGGAATCCTAGACTATCACATACGGAGAATAATCACTTATAAACCCCCGAATGTCTCCATCCTAACTTCGGTCAAAGGACTTACCATAGAATCGACAAACAACTTTAACTGGTCTGTCGAAGTATTTAGATTTTCATTCATGTTTGGACACGAAAGACACACCTCGACGAGGGTAGTATGGGAGACTGGACAGGGAGGGAGGGACAATTGGAACTGGAGATGTCGAAATTCTTTGAACGTAGGACGATGACGACTGGAGGAGACGAGACGGGACTTGAGGGACTTCTTTACTGAACCAGAGACCCGTCGACAATATTAGGGACTTCATAGACACAAGTTGAGGAGTCAGAAACAAAGAGATTGGTCACAGACTTACCTCAAATCCGGTTTGGTTACTCACTTCCGAGACTCGGTTCAATTACAATGGCAAAATTTTTACATATTAGATTTACTATACAATGAAAAAATACGATACTTACGAATATTTCACAATCCCCTTTTCAAAAAAGTCACAGGTTTCACAGGGGACACATTTAACACAGACGACCAACTGTTTAGTTTTCAAAGACTAAACTACAGAAATAACGTCACAATCGTCTACGAACGGTCGTCCACACTGATTATTTGTAACTGTTTTAAATCTCGGAAGAACCGTTTTTTTTTGACCCCCGTTACTTTTACTTAAATGATGTGACTTCAGGAGGTCGTCAGTATCCTTTTTATTACGGAAACGGTTCATTTCCTGATACAAAGAATATTTCGATGGTACGGGAGAGCCTACACATTGAGGACAGTTCTCAACCGGACGAATAGATACCATTTTCTCCGGGACCTTTGAATGGACATAATAGAAAATAAGTGACCTTTCGATTGTGTGGGTTCACCAACATGGACTATGGGGACTTACATTACGCCCTTGTCTATCTACACAACACTTGTATGTGAAGAGAACTAACAATCCTTACAAGGGTCACTCCTCTGTGGTGTTTAATTTGTCACGATAACCCTACTGATGTTGATCCTCGGAGGGACCGAGAAAGTCGCGTCAATACACTTTGGTCATCTCGACATGTCCGTTAACCTCCTCTCCCCTACTTGTCCAATTCCTTCACCATCATTCTCCTATGTATCTTTTGGTAGACCATCCGATATGTCGGACGGGAGGACAACGCTGACCAATCAAGATTACTCGGAAAACTCGAAGTCCATAACCACGAACTGTCAATGATCTGAGATAGACACGTGATCCGTCTCCACGGGTGACCCCAAAACCTGTGTCGTAAAAGGCTTGTAGTGACGGACCATATGAGATAAACTCCCCGATGATAGTCGGACAATAACTCACGACCACCTGTGACTCTTCGGTTGACTCACAATTATGCTATACAATAAGAGAACTGTACGGGTAAGACCTTATCCAGTTTTTGATTTTTTACGGTTGTTTCACCCATAACGGGTCATTCGTACGTAATAATTGACCTTTGCCATAAAGGTCTTTTCTTCGTTCTAAACCACATAAGAAAAGATAAGACATTGTTTTATAGTGTTTGAATCACTGAATTTTGTTAGAACAAAATGTCAAGACTTACGATCTTCAGGTTTTACCCCAAGTCATCTGACCTTATTTCCACAATCGTATCAACGGGAGGGAGATCTCCCAGATTCCTTCTTAGTCCAAGGAACACAAAAGGTAAAAGACCGCCCAAAGGGATCAGGAACCGAGTACTGGGGAAGGAGTTAGTAAAGTCGGAGAACGAAGGTAGTAATGGAGAGGACGAAGGAGAAGATCAGTGTAGAGGGAGTCCCGAAGAAGATTTTCCTATGGACACTAATATAAATCCGGGTCTACCTATTAGAAGTAGAGTTCTAGGGATTGGTTTAGTGTAGACGTTTTAGGGAAAGTAGTGTATTTAATTGTAAGTGTTTAAGGTCCCTAATCCTGGACCTGTAGAGACCCCCGACAATAAGTTGGATAGTGTGACCTGTAATTACCTTAGAACATCCGTCCATTAATGACACTTCTACACCGATAGAATCTACACCCCCGACACGACAGTGGAATCCGAAGAACCCCCGGACCCATGTGATGTAGCGGATTCCTACGGACTCGGAATACCTATGCGGTCGATTCAATTTCTAGTCACCCCAACACATCCTTTCTCAATTGTATCGTCTAGACTCGGACGAATAGGAATCCTTCAGGACGAATGTTCCGACCGGAAAACGACCACAGACTCTATACTAACCCCTCCCAAGGGTGGTAGGTGTCTCGACTACTCACCGAGTGACATGGATTTTAGAAACATGTTGGTTACACCTAGTACGACTTATGGAAGAAAGGAGGGCCCTCAGACCTTAAACCCATACACAATCCATCTTCCACGGATTACTGGTCACCGACGTCATTTCAGGACGGGTCATTTCAGGACCGAAGATTATAAGAACGAGGTGCACGGAAAAGACAGACGACTGAAACAAAACATATTAAAGCGTCATTATTTAAAATCGACACTCATGTTGATATACGACTTGTAACAGTAAACAGGATTAATTTAGTAGTTTGGAACCTCCTCTCAACAGAGTTCCTGGGGATTGAGTCAACTACAGTCTTTATCCTAAACGATCGGGTTGAGAGCCTCTTCCGTTACCGTGGGGTGAGGTCACTAGAACGGACCATTTAGGGTACCTGCCTCCTCGGACCATCCGACGTCAGGCACCCCAGCGATCTTCAACCTGTGCTGACTCACTGAAGTGAAAGTGAAAAGTGAAAGGAGGTAACCTCTTTCTTTACCGTTGGGTGAGGTTACAAGAACGGACCTCTTAGGGTCCCTGCCCCCTCGGACCACCCGACGGTAGAGACCCCAGCGTGTCTCAGCCTGTGCTGACTTCGCTGAATCGTCGTTGTCGTCGTCGTCGGGTTGACTGAGTGACTTCATACCGTTTTTGATAAACTCTTTTCATTTCCACTTTCTCACTCCCCATTATGTCGAAATCATAATCCGACCGAGAACTCAGTACGTACCCTACTTTGTCGTCATAAAAAACTCTCCATCTTCAATGGATACCTTAAACTTTTATTATCTAAGTTGAGATCCTCTCAACCGAACGATTTCGAGGACCGATAAAACCCAACACGACCGATTTCACTCCCGTCTTTCACGTCGGACATAATTTTTCACACTTTCACGTCGTCACCCCTTTCCACTACGGAAAAACACAAAACAAGAAGGGAAGTACACCCTCCTCTTTCCCGGGGGTTTAGGGGTTTCCACTCAAACCTACTGGGTCTTTATAATGTGTAAGTATACGGAGAAAAAAGGTTCATCTTCCTTGTTTACAATCGAGTCAAGGCTACCGATCTCGTTTCACTTGGTCTCTCCCTTTTCCCTGTTTTGGTGAGGCCGGCAAAGAAGTCGGATCAATGGTAGTGACAATGTCATCAGGACAGGAAGGAGGGGACAGGTTAAGATCGACTCTCAGGAGGAACCATCACGTCTACAATTGGGACGTTTACAATTTAAATGACCATCTCCCAACTCATTTAAAGACAAATTTCCACTCACCCCCCGTAAATTTAGCGAAATATAAAACACCGATAATGTAGACCTACATCCTATTTTTAGCTACCTTTTACAATATACAAATGTACGAACCCCGAAGGGTCCACGGTGATCCCCATTTCTTGGGGGGACGGATACCTCCTCTGAATTCTCTACACCCAAACTGGGACCGAGTCCTTCTAGGGGACCTCTTCCTTTATCGTTGATTGAGGTCTTTTAAGGTACCAGTCTCCTCTGATTGGGTCAGGTATCCCAGTGTCTCAGTCTGTACTGACTTCGTTGAATCGTGTGTACGTACAAAAATATACGAACATTAAAGTGTTTACGATCTACCTAGTAGGGTCAGTCCCTTTCGACGTTTCTTTTTCACAATCACCCTGTGTGTTTATTTATTAACGGAAAACGGTGACCATCCACCTAACTAAAAAAAAAGGGAAACTCATAACTTTTATTTTATTACCATAAATAATATGTAAAACGAATGACATTGAAGACCTTTTTTTCCTTTGTTGTACTTTTCTCTCCGTGAGAAGTCTAACTTTATGTGAAAACCTCAAAATGTTTCACCTAAACGCATTGATTACTCACAAACATTTTAGTCTACAGACTGGGTAATTCCGACTACATGGTGGTCGGACTACCCGTATAAACCTACCTAGAAAAACCTGAGGTTCCGACTGTTCTATCTTTCCCACAGTCTTCAGAGTGAACAGTCAACCTGAACCTTGTCCGATAGACTGGAACTCCATAGACCCGAAACTTATACGCGATTTCTTTTCGACGACCGAAAAAACCTTAGGACTACGAATTAACGGATGTGGACTGAGATTCGACTTTGGACCAGACCCGATAAAGTGGGAGTCTTCCGTTACCGTGGGGTGAGGTCATGAGAACGGACCTTTTAGGGTACCTACCTCCTCGGACCACCCGACGCCAGGTACCCCAGCGATTCTCAACCTATACTGACTCACTGAAGTGAAAGTGAAAAGTGAAAGTACGTAACCCCCTTCCTTTACCGTTGGGTGAGGTCACAAGAACGGACCTCTTAGGACCCCTACCCCCTCGGACCACCCGAAGGCAGATACCCCAGCGTGTCTCAACCTGTACTGACTTCGCTGAATCGTCGTCGTCGTCGTCGTCGTTGACACTGTTTGATTTTCGACTGTTTCAAGACGAGTCTTTTCTTTTGAGTCTAGACCTTATCAATGTGTAAATCCTGTGAAGAGACATCTGATTTAACACCTTTGTAGTACCTAGGAACGATCTGGAAAAGACAGGTGTCTTTTCCCGAATAAAGACTACCCCGGTAGACTTTAACTCGACGACTAGTCGAGATATAAAGACTATGTCTCTGAGTTACGTAAGAATTGTACTAAGGACGTTTTCGATGTTCAACCCCTTCCCATGTAGTATCCCTCACACTGTGGAGGTGGGTGATGATTTCCAGTCTGACGCCTGGGGTAAAGTCCGACAGAGTGACGACAACTGAACACAAGTCGAAAGATTTAATCAACGTCAAACGTCACCGTCAAACTATCGGACTGAGATGAAGGGAGTGGAAAAAGGACCACTCCTCTTTCCGTCAAACTAATAATTTTCGTCGACAGGGGTCTTTCCCTAACTGGAGAAGATCTCACGAGGGACCTATTTACTAATCCTGTTTTCTTCACACTTTCAGTGAGTCAACACAGGTCGAGAAACGCTTGAGTACCCGAATTGTCAGGTACTTTAAAAGGTCCGGTCTTATGATCTCACCCATCGGAAAGGGAAGAGGTCCCCTAGAAGGGTTGGGTCCCTAGTTTGGGTCCAGAGGACGTAACGTCCGTCTAAGAAATGGGCGACTCGGTATTTCCTACGGGTTCTTATGACCTCACTCATCGGATAGGGAAGAGGTCGTCTAGAAGGGTCCTTAGGTTGCTCCCAGAGCACGTAGTGTCCGTCTAAGAAATGGTTGACTTGGTGGTCCCTTCGGGTAATATTAATAAAAAATTTTTAAGCCCCAAAGTCAGACTGGTTAAACCTCATACAACACGGAAAGACCAATTCAATATGTTTTTACAAAAGACACTTTTACGAAGATATGGAGAACGTATGTTGACAAGGTCTGTTTACCAGATCGACTCTCATCCCCTCTTAACTTTTTTACAACAATGAGAACGACTTATCCTGTGTTAACTAAAACATTACTACCTCCCTTTTCATTTTCGGGTCCGGGACCCTTGTCCCCTCTTCCTTCCCATAATTACTAGAAACGAAAAGTCTCGACAAGGACTTTCAGAACGGGAGAAGGATTTCCTTATTAATACACGAAAAAGTTTATACTTGAGACTTAATTTGACCAACGACTCGGATCCGTGACTTGTACTCTACTGGGGTACCCCACTGGGGTCGTGAAAGGACGTCTTGTGGACATCTACAACAGGTGTGAACACTTCGACAACTTGACTATAATATCTGTTCATTTTGACCTTGACTGACGGAGTCCGGCAGGGAGACTTTGTTTCCTGACTTGGTGTAGTAAACTTGACCTAACTCTTGGGTCTCACCCTCCAGAATGTCATGTTTCGGTGTACCCCCGGGACTATTGGACACGACGGATTGATTACATACAGAGCGAGGCGTACGGGGTTATAAACACTTGAGGAACAAGGAGACCAATGATGCACGTTAGAGACCCCAACACGAACAGACACACAGGACAGTGTGAGGGAGTCGAGACCTTCCTAAAGTCCAGTCGAAGTTGAATGATCGACACGGACATAACGACGGAACGTGATCCGTTTTTTTTTTTTTTTCCAATTAATCTTTGAATCTTTGAATTCCTACTTCAGTAGACAGAAGAAATACATCCAGACACACCGATTACCCTGGACAAAATTGACCGATTCATTTCCAGGGGATTCCCGCATTGACTCTAGTCATACCGTCTAACGGGAGTGGGACAACGTCCTCCAGGATGACTATTAAAATGATATTTCTACGGAACCGGTTCCCGGTTCTTGACCACATAGGAACCTTTCAGGATGAATACTCCTATACAAAACCCCTCTCAAGGGTGGTAAGTGTCTTGACTATTCTCACCGAGTAACATGAATTTGACAAACATTTGGTCACACCAAATACGACTTATGGATGAAAGGAGGACCCTCAGACCTGAAAACCATACACAACCCGTCTTCCACGGATGTACTGGTCGAGGGTCATTGTCGGAACCTGTGGTAGAGATTGTTCGAAGGAGTCATCTGTTATAAGGTGGATATGACCGTGTTGGACAGCTCCCCTTTAACACAGGACACGCTGAGATGACCTTCTCCTGAGAACCTTCGAACACAGACCAAAAGAGATGCGAAACGTGGTACGTGAAAAAGGTAAACGACTGAATCAAAATATAGGAAAGTGACATTATTTAGAATCGACACTCTTGTTGATACACGACTTACAACAACAGTCAGACGGATCACTTAGTGACTTGGGACCCACACCAGAACCCCGGGGAATGTGTCCTCACATTATCTTACCGTGTCGACATACCGAGATTTCTTTCCACACATTTTGATACGTACCTTTTCCCTTGAGACGGGTAACCCGTATTAACATTCCTCCCTAGATTTTTACGGAGGGGTCTATACGGAATAATATAAAAGTAACTGAGTACCGTAACCCGATACCCGATCGTCACATCAGACCATGGACCGTTGTCCTTTTGACCTATTAGTTCAGAGTCGAGCCTCCCCGGTTTGTACCGTATTCTAACGTCTTCTGAGTACGGGAGACAAACACTCGGTATATTTACGGACACCTTTTCCTGAAAACCTCCTACTCGTAGTTACCTTTGTTCGACTAAACTGGACTCGAAGGGTCCATTCCTGGTCCCGGTGGGTTTACGTCATAACACGTCCCGTATCGTTAAGTAGATGTTCAGTCTTGACCCGGATTTTTATTGGAGGTCACTAAGGTCGTAGACTCTGGTTCCTTCGGACCGTGTGTATGGGTTTGACGATTGTTATGTCAGTTCATCGTTTCCCTTGAACCCTGTGTCAGACCCCGTCCAGAACCGTTTGTCTGACACATTAATTGAGTAAGTGAGAAAAGGAAGGTACAGAAGGGAGACCCTGACACCCTATGACCTTAAACACTCATAGTTTCTATTCGGTCCTCCACCCTCTCAATTGAACTACAAGAAAACGACGGGTCGATTCGAACGATCTAAACCCGGTAATGTCTATTACGACTATTACTAGTCCCTAGACCCTACTGTTGAGAAGTCACGAGGATCACAACAGGCAAATAGTCTCCTGGCATCTAAAAGATCCACCATCTTCAACATATTCCTTCTGAGATGACTCGGTGGAACCTTGTTCAGACCCACACACCACACTCATTCTGTCCCCCTCCTGACCATTTTCCCACTGTACTAAAGATGTCCCTGACTATGGTTCGTGTCCTGTTGGAATTGACGACCCCTCCCTACCTTGACCCCTTCCAGGTAAGTAGAGGGAGTCGAGGCCAGACGTCTCGTCGTAGACCGGTTAAAAATCACGTCTGACTGTGGAGGTTGAACTGGTAACTGGTTTTCCCTTAGAATTAGATTCTTGAGAGTCTATTGAAGGGTCGTCGACGACTGAGGTCTTCAATTGTCGATTGTGAGGTCTGTTATCTTGTTCTAGTTTAAAGACCTTGGGTTAGGTTAAAGGAAAATGGATAAGTGTCAGGATAAGTGTCTCATATCGTTGACGACATTCAAATTGGCTAACATCATAGAGACAACGGATCCTGTCTAATTTTCCTAAACATATTAATCCTATTGACTAACCCACCGGAGACAAAGATTTCTCTCAAGAACTGACCACTACACTTTCAATCCCCCACTTCAACGTCCCTTTGACGAGACACGTCTACATGAACGTTTGTAGGTATATCCGGAGTACCTGTTCTGAATTGGAGTCCTCTAGATTCAGAACCATTTTTCGGGGTATGAGGAGAGTCTTACACTCTCTTACCCTCCGCACCTTCTTCGACGATGTTCCGGTAAAAAAGTGGGAGAAATAATAGGGAGGACCTCCGACAATGTTCTGTAAAAGAATAACGGAAGGTCCAAGTCCATTCTACATTCCCGAAGACGGAACTTTACGGGGAGAAGGGGTGTGAACTCCCATGTCGAGGTACCATATTTTAACGAATCGTACTTTATGAGTTTTGACGAATCATATTTTGACCTATGAGTCTTGGTCTCGAGGAATAGTGGGTACAACTTAACAATAACTTGGAGAACGAAATCACACCAGACCACCCCGTCTCCTGTGTCCCTCGACCGTGGAAACACCTAGAACGACAACAACGACCGATACCTTTATTATTTAACAGACTGGATTTCTCCTGACAAATAAATGGTCGACTTACAGAGTAGGAACGTACCGTCGTTCCTGTTTCGGAGACGTGAGTGGGAACCAGGTATGTACACCTAAGGACGGGAAGAGGTGGGTTAAATCAAATTTATAATCAATTTGAACTTATTGATACAATCTTTTCACTAGTCTTGATCAAAAAAAATTAGTACTGTTTTAAAAACACAAACCTTCATTCAACACGAGTACTACTAAGACATTGTCTGTAATTAAGATCCGAACTTGACAACTCAGGTCTTGGTGACCAAGGACAGACCTCTCATTAGACGATGTAGAATCACAAAATAAAAAGTAAAAACCGTCATACACTTTAAAAACAACAAAATAATTAGACCAAAAAACCAATGATAAAAAATTTTAAGTAATTTTTCACTTGTCGAAAACCCCCCTACCCCTCCTGTCTGACTAAGGTGTAAGATAAAGGATCCAGATCAGATCTTTTGTAACAGGGGTGTACCACGAGATATCCTTAAAGTTTACGAAGTAAATTATGGTATGTAAAGAAAATTTTTAAACGGAAAAGAGAAGGTGGGGGTTTATCCAGACCATAAACGACCTTGAGCACTTTTATCCACCTTGGATTCAGCGGGGAGAAGACCTCCTACGTCACTCACGTATAGACTGATACTGAAAAGTCAATTAAAGAAACAGTAAAGACGTAAAGAAATTTCAATTAAAGATTGAGGAAAATGACTATTACTTCTTTTTATTATATGGAGAACTTTATGTGGTTACTTAACGCAAGTATTAAAATTTTCAAAAAGTAATAATTCCTTTTAATCTACATCGTTGGTTAGGTATAAAGGGTATATATGAATATAATAGTAATAGCGGTTAACTATTTCTTCCTTAGACTCCGAATATCTTCGAGACACACTAGTGTAAAAGTACTGAGTATTACCGTCTTGACCCTGAACTTGAGTCTAGACAGACTGTAGTTCAGTAAGGGAATTGGTCAGACCAGATGATGTCCTTTAATGTTTTACTTGAAATTACCTCGAGTATTAAACTGTCCCTTAATCTCCGTATTGATACTTCGTCCCAGAGGAAAACTAAATATAACCGTTAATACCGGATCCCGTCCGAATGTCATCCCCCGAGTTTTTGATACACGACTTTTATTTACTATCCGTAACCATTGTCACAAGACTCCTCGACCATGCAAGTGCAGACTCACCTCACCTACATAGGATACATCTCCGTCGTCCCTTTAGGTATTGTCTCTGAGTCCTCTTCGTCCCGTGGTTCCAGTCTCTCCCTTTAGGATCTTTATTAGAGGACGTGTCCAACCCAGGGACACGTCTAAATTTACGGCAAGGATAGAAAATTTTTATAAAAATCCAGACTCTTGAATTCTAGTCAGATGTCCATCGGGACAAGATCAGATCAGTCGGACTCGCGGATGGTAAAGAGAAGGAGGTCACAGATACAGACACAACTACGAGATAGAACGGCCCCAGGTCGGGGACGTCCTAGGTCCCCTTGGACTTCCTTTTTACCGCAGCCGCCTACTAAATCTCTCTCTATTCCTTTCTTATAACATCTATTCTTTTATCTCCTCTCTTTCTCCGACTATAAGGAACCAAATGTATCTTTCGGTTATTTTGAAACTCTGTTCTTCAAAAGGGACAAGTGCCTCCGGTGTCCACGGAAGGACCAGAGGGTTCCCTCACTTCTGCGTCTTGCAGAAGGGCAAGCCCAGAATCTTTGGGCCCGTCTATTCACTTGCGTCCCTCGGAGATACGAGGTTCCCTAGTCGGACTTTTTCTTTCACTCTCTCTTTTTTTCTCTTTTTTCTTTTTGTGCCCCACTGGTTCGAAGAAGTTCGCTCCGGGTAACAAAAATAAAAGTTTTCCCAGAAAATATGGAAATGAACATGTATCTCCCTTTACTTTCTACGTTTCAGTATGTCTCAGTCGGGTTTGTAATGTAGACAAAACAGAAATAGCTTTGGTCCTAAAAAAGACGTCTGGAAAGGGTATTTGTTACACACATGTAATAGAAGACCGGAACCTCCGGACACTTGTAAAATACTGGGAGAAAACTATTTCCGAAGAGTTGGTCTTTTGAATAAAAGGGAACTTTACAAAAAAAAATATAAAGATTAGATACAGTCGGAGTTTTTGATAATTTGTCTCAATGTAAGAGTCCTTCGTTTCCACGTCACTCAATGTTCTTTCTTCTTAATCGAGTTTTCAGACTACACCAATTAAAGTTCCGATGTGAACAAAAAGAATGAAAGGTTGATACAATTGATTACGTGAGGGTCCATGTGTCACCTATTCTCTATACCCTTGAATCGTTGTTCGTAACCGGGTTATTACTTTAGGATACGGATCGTGATGAGATTATTGAAAATTGAGAAACTTTCCGAGATACAAAATCCAAAAGGTACGGAGAGTGTCAACCCTCCGACATTTATTAGTGTACACATAGACGTTCTCAGACCTATATAGACGGTTCGTTCGATTTTACGATTGTCTCCCCAAAACTAACCTTTATAAGAAGAGTACAGGTCCTCTGAATGATCGATATCGGGATTCAACTAAAAGAGGTCTCTTTCCACCAGTCCTTATCGGGGGACAATTACAGTCTCCTCAACCACTTTCAGTACTTTATCATTTTGTCTGTCTAAGACCAAAACTCCATCTACAAGCTCTTTCGGATCCCTCGGACAACTCAAGACTTCGGAACGAATTGTCAAGAGAAGGTGTACTGGAACAGTACCCACCCTAGAGGGCACCACCGAGGGTCGTGATAGACTTACAGACAAAAGACGAAAGGTTAGAGAATGTTAAGAAGACAGGACGTCAGGTTTTTGTATTTCAAAGATAAAGAATTTTCCTTTTATTTAGTGAAAGTTTTGATTTTTATCATTGTCTAAGATGAAAGAGGGTGTACGACAGAAATCTCCGTTTGTCTGGATCTAAGTCAGGATCTAAAACGGACGAACTACAGACCTTAGAACGGAACCAATGAATAGGAGGAATTCTGAGGAATTGAGAGGACTTTTTACCCATAAAAAAAAATTAGATTGTTCCATTTTTCAATATACTTTAATTTAGTACGTATAACTCTGAAGGAACCGGCAGGTCATCAATTCTGTGACTCGAAGGTGACGTCTCCCATACCCAGTCCCTTGATTCTAGGACATTCGACACTTCATACCGTTTTGTTTTGTTTTGTTTTTCATTATTTATAACATTTTCACCTAGATCTACAAACTCAAAATCACTAACCATAAACAAGTGAGGCAAACGAATGGAAAAGATTAAACAGATGGACCGTTGTTCCAAGGGTTTATAGAGTTGATAGTTATATTGACTTGACAGTGGGTGTTTCTCCTTTAGTCTTCATTCATAGTTCCTGTCGATTCCTGACATCTTCTTTGAATCATTAATCACTGGATCTTTTAGGACAGATTTTAGACGGTAGATCACACCTGAAATATTTTAATGTGTAATAACCCGCGTAATTACGATACTAATGGTGATTCCGCAGGGAGTTACCTGTGATTCAACTTTAAAATTTAATAGTTTGTCTTACTAGTTTTCATCGTAATTTAAACTAAAGGGTAAACCAAAATTAGTATCGATCTATGTATCTCTCCATTTCTCTATTTACGATCTATCTATTTTTCTATAACTATTCATTTTGTCGAAAACGAGTCGTACGATTCCACCATAACCTTTGGAAATGTATATTCTCGATAGATTATTACTTAAATATATTAACCGTTATTTTTGTTTCTTTGTATAAGGGGAACAAATAGGAATAACAACCATCTACAGTAAGGACTATCCTCTCTCATTCGTTCATAGTAAACGACCCGTGTTAGAGACACGACCCGAGAATTGGATGAAACCACCATAATCAGCGATTCAGTACAAGCTGAGAACACTGGGGTACCTGACATCGGACGGTCCGAGGAAACAGGGACCTTAAGAGGTCCGTTCTTATCACCTCACACAACGATAAAGGAAGAGGTCCCCTAGAAGGGTCCTTAGACTGGGTCCTTAGTTTCAACCCAGAGGACGTAACGTCCGTCTAAGAAATGACTGACTCGATACCTTGGATGAAATTAGAGTAAATTTAGAATAGAAAACGAGAAACTCAATTTTATAATGTCCGAAGGGTCCACCGAACCACCATTTCTTGAGTATATCCTCTGTGACCAAACTAGGACCCACCCCTTCTCTTTCTTTACCGTTGGGTGAGGTCATAAGAACGGATCTTTTGAGTACCTGTCTCCTCGGACCGTCCGATATCAGGCATCCCAGCGTTTCTCAACCTGTGCTGAATCACTGATTTTGCTGCTGTAAATGGTCGGAGTAAAACATATACTTTCTACTTCCTTAACTGAAAGATAGTGTTGACCAATCATTTCCGTGGGTCTAAACATGGGTACAGACAGTCGAGGTTTCGAGTGCGAGAAAGTAGAGGTAAGACGGAAAATATGAAACTCTCTACGACCTTTAGCACATGGTCGTAGATACCACCATAATTATGTGATACATCATAATTAGGGGAGAAAGTAAAGACTATAACCATTAACTATACAGAAGAGAGAGAAAAATAACCGGTTCGACACGGTATACTCCCTAGAATCAAGTGACTGGTTCCTACTTTCGGTCCCGGGGAAGTCATCTTCGAGTCTCAACATTGGGGACCTTACTGTCCCTTAAGAAAGAAAAAGAAAAGTTAGAACGATCTCTAAATAATCACAAAAAAAAAAAATTAGAAAAGCTTCTGGATGGTGGAAAATCAAAGTAATTAAAAGACAAAAGAAGACAAAAGTTAAAATAGAGACGACAATAATAAAGAAGACTAACAAAACCGAAATAAAACAAGAAAAAGAGCAAGAAAATTCAAAGAACTCAGAATCTAACAACTATACTTTCGAAAGAAGAAAAGATTATATCCATAAATTACGATATTTTAAGGGGGATTTGTAATGACATCGACTTAAAGTAGTTAAAACATTATATAAATCTAAAAGTAAGTCAAATTTCACAAAGGAAGGGTCAAAATAAGTCTAAAGTAAAAGTAACTTTAATTTTAGAAAAGATTAAACCCTAAAGGAAAAACTGGATACTTAATAAATCTTAATACAACAAATATAGGTAGACTATAATGAAGGGAGTGTAGACTTACAAGAAATCGTTAAAAAATCTCGTCTAAAAAAAAAAAACGTTTTTTTAAGAGATTCAAAGGAAAATAGACTCATACAAAAATAAAGTAGAGGTAAAGACTTACTAAAAAAAATGACCTATATCTTAAAACTTTAAGACTCAACTGTAGAGAAAAATAAACCATGAAATTTTACAATAGGAAGGAAGACGGAGGTGTCAGTAAACTTAGACAATAAGTTTACGTAACAATAAGAGACCGACAAAGGTTCTAACACAAACAGAAAATGAAAACGAAAAATGAAATGAAATAAAAGTCGTTAAACTAACATTACATAAAACTAAGTTCAAGTAAACACAAAGATAAAGTACAAACGACTGGAAGAATTTAGATCCCGAATAACAAAGAACGGTTTAAACCATTTAAAAATCGGTGAAAAGTACACACACACACACACACACACACACACACGCGCGCGCGTGTATGTTATTACGTGAGAAAGGAGAGAAAGACTTTGAGGTCACTACACTTACAATCGGGAATACATAACAAGTGTCTACGTACTCCGAGACAAGTAAAAACCGTCCCCCTCTTAGAAAAAAAAGGAGACAACAAGTTGAATCTAACATAGATAGCTAGACGGGAGTTCAAGTACTGAGAAGACAATGTAAGAAGACATTCCATAAAAAAACACAACAACAATATAAAAGTCAAGATTTAATTTTTTTTTTTGTGAAAACGGATTAAATAAATTTCTTGCTATGATAGAAGATCGTAAAAAAAGAAAATGTAATCATTGACCCAACCTTTACGATTAATAAGAAAAAGGGATCTAAAATCTCAGTAGAAGTGAGGGGTCGACCCGACTACCCGTCAACAAACGGTCAGTGTCGACCAAAATCGATACTTCAATATGTGTACATGAATTTGTTTTGTAGTTTACATCATTTATTAGATAGAGTCCAAGGGAAATCAATAAATTTTAAAGTCAAGAAAACTCTACGGATGACCCTATACAAAGAAGAGTTTCAAATTTAGAGGGAAGATTCTACAAATTTATATACGTAGGGTGTTCTCGTTAAATTTGAAATCCCCTTTTACAGAGTGAAAATTAAGTCTAAAGTAATATGTAAGAGTCTTCGGAAATCGAAGTAGGAAAACTATATAATATTAAGAAAAAACAAAGAAAAAAAATTAAAATAAAAAACATACGGAAAAAAAAAGTCAAGTCAAGAAAAACAAACTTACAAGCCTGACAACGAGAGACCCTTTATTGACGAGGGGTTCTCTTGGACTATTTTTCTCGTAGATTTTCACAGGAGAAGTGAAAAAAGAAAGGAAAAAAAAAGTATCACGATATTAACTGTGTATTGTAACATAATCAAATTCCACATCTAAACTATGTGAATTTATAACGTTATACTAATGGTGACATCGTAATCGATTATGGAGGAATTACGGTGTACTATAAGTAAAGAAAAAAGACCCTCTTGTGGATTCTAGATCAAGAATCTTTGAAAGTTCACACATTATGTCATAACAATTGATAGCAGTGTTACGACACATAAGTCAAGGGTCTTAAATAGGTAGAAGATGGACGTGTAAATGCGGGAAACTGGTTGTAGAATGGCTGACGGAGTGGCAGAAGGATTAAAGGGGTGGGATTTTGAAGAGAACCCCAAAAGAAATACAAAAGATAAAGAAACGATTCAAAGATAGAAAGGTCAGTAAGGTCTCATAAACGGAAATGAACCTTGAAAAATAATTGTCGGCGAAATCTAAAAAATAGTCTGTTAAAGTGGTAGACACACTAGAGACAAAACTGTAGACAAGTAAGGGTACATTTGACCCTAAAAGTACAGTGGTAAACACTACATTAAATTTAACATAGGATCCGTAACCCTTATATTATAACACTCTGACTTAATTGAGGATAATTCGTAAAACAGAAACAACGAAATCCTCCGTTAATTGGGGTAAACTAGAATATCTTGCAGGGAGTCAAACTCGGACACACTACAAGAGGTTATCAAATACGTTTCAGATCCATATTTTTTTCCTTTTGTTTCGACTTTATCGTAGTTTGCAATCTATATCTAAAGTACTTTTATATAAGAACACCTTTTGTACCACGACTGTTTTCTAAAGGATTATACTTTTATTTCCTAGTTCTTCTGATTTGTCATGTCGACGATCTATTAATTAGGAGAATTCATGTCGATTACTTTAATCCAGTTATCTTTACCAAAACTAGTAACCACCCCTGAGACCGGAAGAGTCTCCGTAGTGACTCCGTGAAATACATCCGTTTCGGTATGGATGGAACATGTGTTGATAATGGTCGTAGAGACTGTAAAGTCCCATACTTCATCCGTGAGTTACTCAATGACTTGATGACTCATGACTCAATGACTTGATGTTCCTAATGTGTGTCAAACGTGGAAATCAGAGTACCAATAAAATAAAACAAGAAAACAAACGACAACAATTTAATGTCCTTCAATCTTGTTCCCTTTTAAAAAAGACGGAAGATATATCTTAGACGTCGATTAGAAAAAAAAAAAAAAAAAATGAACACCCTCACCTTGATCATCGAATTTCTGAGTCACTACACTTTAGGAAAGGTTCAAACTAGTACATTTTTTTTATTATTACAGTGGAGATTCTCCGCCCCATCTCACCCCGTCCCACTCCTCCATCCGACTGAAGACGTCAGAGTAATGCCTGTCAGAAACCTTCTTGAATAAAGGTTCGGACCTTCTTGGGTCTTAGATCAAGTGTGCACTGGAGGAATTTTGTCATCACCCTCAAATTCCAGACGGTTCGTTGTCCACTTACCTCTTAGAAACCGTTTTCTATACCGTTTATACTTTTCCCCACACCCTTTTACCTGCATTTGATTACAATCAGAGAAGACATTGACACCACAAAGAAATTGTTCTTAATCGAGTATTCGGTAACTATTTATCCGGATACGGTCATATTGTCACCTTTATAACGCCCAAGTTCATCTTAGAAGGAGACATGCAATTACAAACCCTCGTCAACGTCGTCGTCAAACCCTGGGAAGACGACCTAGTTTACGGGATTCCTTCCTTTCCCTCAGTGTCCTCCCTGAACAGTTTCCTCGTAGGGTTCTTGACTGTCAATTCCTTTTAAGTCGGAAAGAATTGCCATACAAGAAAGTATGACAAGAATTTACAAAACCAGGATACTGGCGGAATTATGAGAACTTTTAACAGAAACACCCAGATGGGTGACTGTAAATAACGAAAATGTAGTCCAAAATTTTGTTTTTATAACTTTATGTTATTATATCAACGGAAAGGTAATCGGAAGTCTCGTCACTACTTTAGTGAGGATCAACATCGGAGTCTTTTGAGGTAACACTTACTGTCGTCTTTTCCGGTTAATTTAAAGACATAATATTACTTTTGTTAAAATTGGAACGGTTAAGGACCTTGTTTGAAACTCTTGGTGACGAGGTTTTTTTTAGTGTCGAATCTTTATCCCTGAAGTAAAAAACCTTCCTAAATCTGTCCGCGGGATCCCTTGGATCTGGTCCTGGACACGACGATATCATTTGATCTGTTACTGGACTTCTTAAATGTCCCCTACAGGACCCTACGACACGATAAAGGTTTTTCCTTGTCTTATATGGTTCATTGATTTGTACTTAACGACTCTTCCTATGTGAATAAACTTTCCTTTTTTTGGTCTTCGAAGACTTTTCTATGACCTTGTAGTTATCAGAGTGTTCGATTCCTGAGTGAACTTCTCCTGTCGGTTGTTTTATCCTTACTTCCCCGATCTATTTTAGTCCTTTGTAAATCGTTCATTAGATTTAGGTCACTTGTTATACGAACAATACCACATTTGATTCTGTTTTTATATTTCTTTAGACATGTTTTCAAAATTTAAATATCTTTTTACGGCTCCTTCTTAAATCATACGGAAAATCTCCTCTTGAAGGAACCACGGAGTCGTCATTTCTTAGACGGACGTTACGTTCTCTGTGTCCTCTACACCCAAACTACGGACCCAACCCTTTTAGAGGACCTCTTCCTTTGCCGTTGGGTGCGGTCAAAAGAACGACCCCTTAGGGTACCTGTCTCCTCGGACCAAACCGATACCAAGGACCTCACTGTCTCAGTCTATACTGATTCGTGTTCGATGAAAATCTTCTCTATTCTATAGAGAATTACTTCCTTTTGATGAATTTCTCTTTCAAATCACATAAGACAGTACACTGTCCTTCTTATTCGACTTTACTCGTTTCGTCCTTTTTGACTTTCATGTAGTCTCCAGAGGTTTTCTCTCCTTTCCTAGAGAACTAGTATTTTCACTGCTACGATTTCAAAACTTATTAACAAAACGTGTATAGTTAATACACGGATAGTCAAGACTTTGACTTCGGTTTTTTTTTTCTTTTATTTAACATAAAAGACTTAATTTATTACCTCCCCGTCTCCTAGTGGTTCCACTCTCTAACTTTCTTTTTTATATATGATAGTTAATAGATAACACCGTATTATTTATTGAGGTTTTCAATCATCGAATTTCGTCGTTACTAAATTATAATAAAAATTTACTATGAGACCTACCCAACTGTCAAATAGACGACCAAAATGGACTCAATTAACCATGTCTTTGTAAGTCGACTTTCTACCAACTTGGTTTTCTATTATCCCGACCTTCTAGTTCCATCGAAGTAAGTGTACAGACTGTAAACCACCACAGGTGACCCTCGAATCAAAGAAAGGGAACACTGGTAATAAGAGATTTTCCAATCTGACCGAAGAAAAAAACTACCAGAGTCCCATCGTCGTATTATTCCACTTTCGTCTTCGACGTGACAGAGAATTCTAGACCAAAACCTTCAGTGTCTTGTAGTAAAAACGGTGTAAGACGTCTAATTTAGTTCAGTGTTATTCCCAGGTCTACGTTTCTCACCCCTTTATCTATTGGAGAACTACCTTCCTTCTCATCAGTAACGTATCTACGTACCCTCTTTAGACACCAGTATAAAATGTCGAATAGCATTGTCTCTTACTTATACTGTTTCTAGGTTCGGAGAAAAAAACTCTCAACTTCGTTAAAGAAATTAAAACAACCTTAGGTCCTGTGTTGTTCTTTTTGTGGGTTTTTGATATACCTCTGTCTTCTGAGGAGGGGTCGAGGGGGTCTAGATCTCACCCCTGTTACACCCCACTTCGTCGACCCCCTCTGGAACTCGGAGTCAGGTCGGGACGTGCGAGGTCCGGAAGCCCTCGCCTCCCATTACCACTCCGTCCCGGGTCGGGGGTGTAGTCTTGTCGACTCCACTCCGAAGGAGCTCTTTCTGAGCAGGGGGAGTGGGTGTGAGGACACGCCCCCGTCCCTCGGGTGTCGTCGGTCTCCAGTCCGGTACCTGTGTGAGTACTAACTCTTCGTCGACCTCTCCTCCGTCCTCTGTACTAATAGACCCGTCTTAGTCAACGTCACCCATCCTCCACCCCGGACCCTCCCGGGGTACCCGGTTTGGGACTCCAGTGGTCTCTCCCGGGTTTCGTCACGATGACTCACTCCAGGACTCACTCACCCAGTCGTCGACCCGGGGAAAGAGGACGACGGATATCGGGGAGGTTATGACGACGGCGCCCCTCCCGGGGTGGAGGTCCCTTTACCCTATTCTTTCGTCGGGTGGGGGACGCCGTCTGTCGGTCCCCCGCCTTTGGTCCTTCCTCCCGGACCGGTCCGAAACTGAACAGACGGGGTCTCTGGACACCCTTCTCCTACCCAGGTCTTCCCACTCTTTCCCCGAGTTGACCGAGTCTAGGTTCTACCACGGTACGTACGACTCAGTGGGCAATCGTCCCCCTGACACGACCCCCTGTCGTTGAGACCAATCTGTCCTCCGTCGTCGAAGAGCTCTTTGAGGAAGTATCGACGGTAGAGGACTCCTGTCCCCGATACGTACTGTGGACCCATGCAGAAATTGGCCTGGGACCGTCCACACTGTTACCTGGTCTCGAAGAGCCGACAGTCCCGGGGTTTGGCATGTCCTTGGTACCCCAGGTCGAGGGGAACCGTGACTTCCTACCAGTCCAGGAACCGTGATGGTAACCGAAGGGCCCCCTTCCGGGACACTATGTCTCCATCGGTTGTCGAGTTACGGTGTTACGGTCGGTCTCCCACACCCGTCCACTCCCGACACATCTCCCTACTTCGAGGTGGGACACTTTTCGGGTCCTCCTAGGTTTACCGTCCCTAGGGTAAGAAATAGAGTACGAGTTAGTTCCGGAACTACAAGAGACGACGAAAGAACTACGGTCGGAGTAGGAGACCGCACAGACCTAAGTCGGGGTAGTCCAGTTTGGTCCTCACGTACCCCCGTCTACATGAACTCCACTCCCTCGACCTACCACCTCTCCCGTAGTCGGGTCGACACGACACAGAGGTTCAGGTACATTTTTTTATTGGTGTCGACAAAGGACGAGTCGAGGTCTGTGTCACCGTCGCAACCACTCGTCCCCGTGTCTGTACCACAATGGTGTGTATATGACGTCCCGAGGTGCCGACCCCGGAGGTGAGGGACCCCCAAAGTTCTGGAGATCCCTCTAAAAGGAGAAAAAGGTCGTGTCTGTGTGCCAGAAAGGGACAACCGACTGGGACGGCCCTGGGTTCGATAAAATTGTAATCAAATTCTTCTCTTTGGTAAATGTTGAAATAGACTCAATACTCTGTAGTCAATACGTACTAACCTTCTCGTGAATTCCTTCCACTTGTCCTATGAACTAGTGACATCTGACACGTTTCAGGGATCCTTTATATTTCGAAGTTCGGTTTGTGACTTGAGTAACTAGTCTGTCTTAAAGAACGACCTTTATAAACTTGTATTTTCTTTCTAATCCTCGTCAGTCCAAGTCTCCTTGTCTTTATAATTTTAAATTATAAAATTCAAGTCACTTAAACTATTTTATCTCCCTTTGATATCTTATACTTTTAGGGAATATTCCGTCTTAAAAGAAGACGTCTTTTTTTCGGATCCTGAAAAAATAGAAACACTATGACTTTCGCGATAACGACCTCTCTACTTCGTTTGGTGGAAAGACTCTCTCTTGAATTATCTCCTTACTCAAAAATTTTCTAACCATTACGATCATCTTCACTATCTTAAGGTCGACTCCATAAATTTTAGGACTTCCTACTACGATAATTTCACGACGTAAGTTATGCACGTCTAAATCTTTTGAGTAGTCACCAGTGTCCTGACCTTTTCAGTCAAAAGTAAAGTTAGTGGTTCTTCTTGTTACTGTTTCTTACAAGTTTGATGACATGTCAACGCGAGGAAAGTGTAGGAGAGATCCAATACGAGTTTTTGGAAATTCGAGTCGAAGTCGTCATACACTTGACTCTTGAAGGTCTACATGGTCTACTTAAATCTTTTCCGTCTCCTTGACCTCTAGTTTACCGATTATACATAAATAGATCTTTTTGTAGATAAAGACGAAGTAACTGACACACTTTCGGAAACTAATACACCAAGTGTCGTTTGACACCTTTTAAGAATGTCTCTACCCTCATGATCTGTTGGAATGGATAGAGGACTCTTTGGACATACGTCCAGTTCTTCGTTGTTAATCTTGGTCTCCACTTTGTTGACTGACCAAGGTTTAACCCTTTCCTTATACTGTTCCGACATATAACAGTGGGATGAATAAATTGCAGATAAGTCTCAAGTAGTATGCTTTACGGTCTAGTGTTCGACCTTAGTTCTAACGGTCCTTTTTATAGTTGTTGGAGTCTATACGTCTGTTATGACGAGATTACCGTCTTTCACTTCTCCTTGATTTCTCGGAGAAATATTCCCACTTTCTCCTCTCACTTTTTCGACCGAACTTTGAGTCGCAAGTTTTTCGATTCTAGTACCGTAGGTCAGGACAGTGAAGTACCGTTTATCTTCCCCTTTTCCACCTTCGTCACTGTCTAAAATAAAAGACCCCGAGGTCTTAGTGACACCTGTCACTGACGTCAGTACTTTAATTTTCTACGAACGAGGACTTCTTTTCAATTTTGTTTGGATCTGTTGTATAACTTTTCGTCTCTGTAGTGAAACGGTTACTTCCAGGTGTATCAGTTTCGATACCAAAAAGGTCATCAGTACATGTCTACACTCTCAACCTCGTATTTCTTCCAACTCGTGACTTTTTAACTAAGAAGACTTAATACCCCGACCTCTTCTGAGAACTCTCAAGGAATCTGAAGTTCCTCTAGTTTGGTCAGTTAGGATTTCCTTTATTTGGGACTTATAAGTAACCTTCTTGACTACGACTTCGACTTATAGGTTGTGAAACCGGTGGACTACACTTCTCGACTGTGTAATCCTTTCTGCCTTCCGCACCACGACCCTTTCTACCTTCCGTTTTCCTCTTTCCCCGAACTCCAACTCTGCCAATCTATCGTAGTGGTTGAGTTAGCTGTACTCAAACTCGTTCGAGACCCTCTAGCACCTCCTGTCTCTTCGGACCGCACGACGTCGGGTGTCTCACCGTTTCTCAACCTGTGCTGAATCACTTGTCGTTGTTACAACACTTTTGGTCCCTAACAATTTCGTTGTAAAACACCAGAGAAGGTTTAATTGTGTGTGTAAAGTAAAGATTCTACGTCTCGGGAAATTAAAGATAATATTAGTCTCTGATATTTTCATCGTCATCGTATAGACTACAGAGAGAGTTACTTTCCTAGAAAATTCAAATACGGACTCCCACCTCCTTATGTCATGAGGAATCACTAAGTCCTATAGGACACTTTAATGTTCATGAAATACTAGTAATACCTTCTCCACATGAATCTGACCCTGGGACTATACCACAGTCAATTATAGGGGGATTTAAGGAGGGGAAAATGGTGTCACTACAGAAACAACTAAGACCATGTTTAGAATTGGGAAGAGTCCAAGTGGGTAGTGTTCGAATGATGATCGTCTTGAAAACAGAAAAGGACCAGCCAAAACTGGTGTAAAAGGGTGGTGTCCCTGAAATACCCGGATTTTGAAAAGAAGGTGGAAAATAAAGACCGAGGTGGACTCCGGATCTTCACAGAATGGACCGGAGATGTACTTTATATATCGAACAAGATACCAATAATTTGGATATTTAGGACTGGAAATGGAAAATAGAAATCATTATACTAAAACGATTAATGTTTATTACGAGGAGAATTGTACATAAAACTAGATATATATGTACGTCTGAATCCCCTCCTCTTTAACGACCCAGTGTCCCATACGTATACAAGTTGAAATCGTCCGTTACGGTCAAAAGGTGTCACCCTCACTCGTGAATTTTTATATATATTTGTTTTCAGAAAGTTAATTTTAATTGAACGACTTCTAGGGGTTCGTAAAAAAAAAACCACCGTTCAATTCATAATTGAATACTACTGTGAATCTAGTTTATACATGTACATAAAAATTTTTTCGTCTTAAACAAAGACTAAAACAGTCCCTATTAAAGAGGTAGTTTATCCTGTAAAACAAACATATTAAGTATGGTCTCACGGTAAAGGATCCTATAAAGTTATTTCGAACTTACTCACTTAATTATCAAGAAGAGGTACCTAACTAAATTATTTAGTCTACGTGAGGTTATGTAACCTTTAATATATCATAAATTACCGATCTATATTCTATCTGAATAATGAGGTGTATTAAAAACGACCCCAAATGTCACATTTCGTTATGTGGAAGGTAATTTGGAGACCGAATATGTGTTTCGTCAACTAACTGTACGTGTACCATAACAGTATACGATAGTCTTTACCTGGACGACAAAAGGAATAATTGGTCTTCACTACAGTTGTTTGAATCCTCTTTTTTAAAAAATTTAAAAAAATAAAAATTTAGTAGGGGGAAATATAAATTTTTGTTAATTTTGGTGTATGGAACAAGATAACACGAAACATCTATTACGTCAAAAATGTTTAACTTCCAAACACCTTTGAGACGTAACTTGTTCAGATACCCATGGTAAAAAGGTTATTTTAAACGAGGGAAACATAGAGACACAACGTACAACCACTAAGAGTGTTATAAAACTTAAAAAAATAAAAACATAAACAATACTACTAGACACTATTCACTAGAAACTACAATGACAATATTAACAAACCCCATGGTGTTTTGTGTAGGGGTATGTCCTACCGTTTGTCAACTATTTACACACACAAGACTGATGAAGTGACAGGAGGGAAGAGAGAAGGAGAGGAACCCGGAGGGATGAAGGACTCTGTTTTGTGACAAGTTTAATCTGGTTAATTATTGGGATGTTACCGGAAATTCATAAGTTCACTTTCCTTATTGACAGACAGAGAAATTTATTTTTTAATCTTTTCTGATTCGAGTTACTCCTTCCGTACAGTTTTCGGTTCTGTCCGGTTTTCCATCCTGAGAGTTCGTTTCATCAATCGGTTCAACACTTACGCTTCTTTTTCAAGAACTTCCTTTAATTTTCACGATACGATCACTTGTACGTGTACTATTTCACTTCGTCGGAAAAGCGACTATACCTCTTTCAAACTCACCAGACCTTCCTTCTAGTTTGGTCGGTGTTATAAGGTAATTTGGTCTCGGATTAGGTCTCGTTCCGGGGTTGAGAGAAGTTAAGGTACTTTCGACTCTCTCCACTCTTTCAATATCGTCTTTTTAAACTTTGATCGTCTCCAACTAAGTACTCCAAATTCCTTTCTTCAGTAGAGTATTTTCATGTTTCACTTCGTCATTCACGACTACATCTTCGACGTCGTTCAATGGGTCTAGATCGATTCTACTTCCACCAATGTGATTTGTTGTTTAAAAGTTCCATCTACTTTGTCGGAATGTTACCTTTTATGGTAGATCTGAAAATATCGATTATTCGTCTTCAGTTACCGACCGAAGTTTCGAAGTTTTCTCTCTTACTGAGGGAGTCGTCCTCGATTACACAGACCATTGAACTTCAATTTCGGTTACGAGTCAAGTCAAGTCAGCGAGTCAGCCCAAGTTGAGACGGTGGGGTACTTAGCGTCGTGCGGTCCGAAGGTACATCTTTTAGGATCCCGGGAATTCTTATTACGTTTTAGATGAGACGGACACGACATATTTACCTTTTCTTTCGGACCAACCGTCGGATAGACAAATGTTCTACCAACTGATTTACAAAATTCGGGTGACACCTCTGGATGACGAGTCTTTTGTCTAATGAAAGTTTTATAACAACGAGTACCTGTTACATGGACTCGTGGGTTCTCGAGACTAGGTCCACATGTTGTTCTAATCATAACAAAAGTACGGACGACTGTACTGTAGACAGGACATCGGGTACCTACTTTCTCAGTAAAACCTCAGTATTCTGAAAGTTCAGAATAAAAAATTCTTTATGTAAAGTATTCGATAACACCATTATCAACAGGATACTACCTAGACCTGTTTCAGGTAACTTTTGGAAGACCTTTTCAAGTTCGTAAGATCTACGGTAGTTCTTGTAAACTCTAAGTACGTTTCTCCAGTTTGATAGTTGTAATTCCCTTAAACCTTCTTAAAATAAGGTGAGGAGTACCTACGGAGACTCTCCAAGTTCTGAAGTCACCTTCTTCCTTGACGTCCACATCCCTTTATCATTTCCTTGATCTTAATCTTCACCTCGGACTTCTACACCCACTTAACGACATTGGAGCACTACTTTGAACTTACCTATTCCTCAGTGAAGAATGTCTACCTGTTTTTTCACCCAACAACTCTACCTTAGATGAGACCTCTTTCCACGACACTTCTAACAATTTTACTGTCGTTTCCTAAATATAATCATGTATTTGAATCAACCAATTCGTAAACACTCCTAACTGAGATTAAAACTTTCTTCAAGACGACGCCCATTTTACGATAGTTTCTCCGAACGTACGATGTCTCTTTAATAAACACTTTCCTTCTTAGTAAACTAGACCGTTTCAAATAACAACACAATAAATTTCCTTTGTGGTGTCGGTGGGGTTGAAAGTCGTGAGTGGTGAGACTAGCCAGTCGTCTGTAGTTGTAACTCCGTTCTGGAAGATGGTCATTTTTAAAATGTTGAATGATTTCCGAGTCTACTACCCATGGTAAAAAATCGTTATTTCATAAAATTTTAATTTTAGACATGTAAAATTTCTGTATTACTGTAACGTGTAAATTATCTAATGTCATATCACATTTGTATTGAAAATATATGTGATCCTTTGGTTTTTTAAGTAAACTGAGTGAAATAACGTCCGAGACCTTGTCAGGGGTGTAAAAGAGGTTCCATACGGACGTATAACAAACGGACGTTGATTTTTCCCAAACTTTATAGTCATATATATCCCGACTCTATATTATACCAACTCTTTTGAATTTTTTATTTTGATTGTATTAATAACATTACCTCATAATGTAAAGTATCACTCAATGACTGTTGGAACTATTTTGATGGGCTCATTTCCTTTGTTTTTTTCTCTCTTTTGAGGAAGTCAATGTCTCTAAGAATTCCCAGTCAACCTGGTTTCCTTTTTCATCGAGTCAGAGGAAAAGTAAACAAAAAGGGAAGTGCAAAAGGAGAAAGATTAGTTGTTTTTTAAAGTAAGTTATCCTTCCCCTTCCAAGTCTTCAAAATGGGAAACAAATCGTTCAATTTAGTTGGACCCTTCAGGTAAACACTTTTACTCATTCTTTTAACGATATTATTTATGTGTTTTAATTTTTTATATATTTTTAATTGTATGATTTATAAACTTTTATAAATGAAATTTACACTGTATATTTTACGTATTTTGTTTGGTATTCACATGTCCAACTACTTAATATGTTAATAATAGTAGGTCCAATTTTTTGTCTTGTATTCGTCGTGGGGTCTCCAAGGAAAGGGGAGGAGTTAACAAGGTGGGGAAAGAAGAGTTTCCATTGGGAATAAAATTGAAGATTGTGGTATGTTATCAAAATAGATGAAAATTTACAATATATTTGTGTAAATTTTGATCTACCTACGAATTTTCATCTTATGTACGACCTTATTGTGTCGTACGTAAGAAACCCAGACCGAAGAAAGTGAATGTTAAAATAAACACTCTAAATCGGTAAGATAATATCCATCGTTATTAAGTAAATAAAAGTAACGACATATCAAAAGGTAACATCTTGACATGACTGTAAATATAGAGATGAATTGACGGTTATCTAAAAACCCAGGGACGAACTCGGAGTCCCCATTACGATATTTCGAAAGACACATACACAGACTACGTACTTTCACTTTCACTTCAGCGAGTAAGTACAGAACAAGAAACACTGAGGTACCTGACATCGGATGGCCCGAGGAGGCAGGTACCCTAAAAGGTCCGTTCTTATGACCTCACCCAACGGTAAAGAAAGAGGTCCCCTAGAAGGGTTGGGTCCCTAGTTTGGGTCCAGAGGGCGTAACGTCCGTCTGCGAAATGGGAGACTCGGTGGTCTCTTCGGTTATACATACACATAAAGATGACCACAAAGACAAAGGGGTGTGACAGCGGTCACAAACAGTCAAAAATAAAAACCGGTAAAAACATCTACGTACAACCATAGAGTGACCGAAATAACACACAAGGTACTCTCCTTCCAGTGCAGACAGGATAAGTATCGACATAGTAATAGGTTTCGGACATGTTTATTGTATTTTGTCATATGTGTCGTTATTATTGTTATTATGTATTATTTTTCCTAACTGACTTTGACTGTTGATATATATAACTCAAACGTTGAAGTCAAATCCATACATCAAAATAAAAATAAACCGTTTTCTTTATAAATTAAAAAATTAACACAATACTAATCTACAGTATTCAAGGTCACAGAAGGAATAAACAAGGGCGTCATGGGGTGGAATACTTTGTGTGTGTCTTGACCTCCGGATCCCCCTTTTACTGTATAGTGGGGGTTTGAAATTAAAATAAGTTTATAAATTTTCCTTTTAATTTATAAAATTCACCATTAAAATCCACAGAAAATAATTCTGGATTACCATAGACTTGACTAACTTATAAATCGAATATGTCTCCAAACTGAGTGAAGTCACAGATAGGGGTGTAGGAACCAGTGGCATAAGAAAAACCGGTAACGCTGAGTCTGACTTTTCGAAACCATCACTACTCTTTAATCACTCCACAAAGTCAACCCACCTTAGTACTAGGTCAAAAATAAAATCCTCCTATTAAAACTGAACGTCATGTCTTCTACCCAACGTCCCCATGCCCTACCCACCTCTTACGTGACCTTCATCCCTCTAGTAATCCTCTGAAGATATTATTAGGAGCATTCTCTATTTAACCAGACTCGAAGTCTTGTGTCCTGTGTCTCTTGTCGATGGTTCTAAAGATTAAAATAATCCATGAGTCCTCGGACCATCCGACGTCAGGTACCCCAACGTTTCTCAGCCTGTCCTGACTCGCTGAAGAAAGTGAAAAGTGAAAGGACGTGACCTCTTCCTTTACCGTTGGGTGAGGTCACAAGAACGGACCTCTTAGGGTCCCTACCGCCTCGGACCACCCGACGGTAGAGACCCCAGAGTGTCCCAGACTGTGCTGACTTCGCTGAATCGTCGTCGTCGTCGTGATAGTATAAGAGACATTGTGAAATTTTTCAGTAGATTTGTAGATCATAACCAACCAAACATAACATGGACATATTCATTGTCTGTACATACACTATTTATCTTTGTAATTACGTATCATTAAATTATGAAATATAAAAGTTTCCAGATTACCTGAAGTTATATAAGTTTTAATCTGATATAATAAATCATCACATAGTTAAATAGTTAAACGACGTAATATGTATAAAATTTTTAAATGATCATCACAGACTCCACTTGTTATCAAATGTATTGTATTCGAAGTTTCTTTTAGATACATAGGTAATATGTTTGGGGTAGAATATTGACCGTAAAAATTAAAGTGGGTTTATTTAATTGGATGATATACCTATTTTAAAATTATAAGTAATATTAAATGTTATCTTCATAAAGTCATATTATTCCTATGTTGTAACAGAAGACACTGTACTTAGGTCAACTAAAAGATCGTCCGACTTAAGTTAAAGGTTTTGATTTGGCGAATTATAATTATCTAAGTTGCGAAATGTCGAAAACTTCACAAGACTGTAACATGTAATGGAAGAAATTACAAGTTTTTAAGGGTTTTAATCGTTTCGACCATACAGTGGGAGTAAAAANTTATAAGTAATATTAAATGTTATCTTCGTAAAGTCATATTATTCCTATGTTGTAACAGAAGACACTGTACTTAGGTCAACTAAAAGATCGTCCGACTTAAGTTAAAGGTTTTGATTTCGCGAATTATAATTATCTAAGTTGCGAAATGTCGAAAACTTCACAAGACTGTAACATGTAATGGAAGAAATTACAAGTTTTTAAGGGTTTTAATCGTTTCGACCATACAGTGGGAGTAAAAAGTCTAATTTTTATCGTCAGAACTAAATGACACAAGTGGTTTACAATAAACACGTTATAATGGACAGACGTTTAACACTTACCTGACCTTAAGTCCAAAAGTCTGAAAATTAAACCACATGATCCAAGGATCAGGTTACGTCGTATACCGAAGGTTCCTGGGGCCACAAATCATCGACAAAGAATTAGAGTCAAGTCAAAAGTATAGACATTGTTCCTCTATTATGGATGAGTGACGTACTAATATTTTTAATTAAAACAATTATATACACTTCGAGAAGTTTGTTTATACTTCAAGTGTCGTTCGGGATTTACTGACAATAACAAAATCGTATATGTCAACTGAAAATTCCTTCCAACACCAGGAGTATCATATGTGTCAACCTCTTCAGGGTCAGCGCAAATGTACAATCCCTTCAAGTCTACACATAGATCCACCCATTACCTCGGATTTGGAACAAAGATTAAATTACTGATTTGTTTGCACCATTGGGTTATTAGGGTAATCGAAATGAATTAGTGGGTATAAAGTGGACAGAAACGTCACGAGGAAGGCCACTCTTTTTTTGAAGGTCCCACGTCATTTACGTGGACAAGTCTATAAAATTCTTCGTTTTTAGTCACCTAACGTCATCTTTTGTGTCGTATATTCTGTCGGGTTCACACGAGTCTTCACATTCCAAGACGGGTCAGAATCGACTCTGCAATCCCCTTTGCGGTGTTCCCTGGGTCGACCTCAGAGATGTCCTTCAATTTTTTTTTTTAACAAGTCGAAACGTTTTGTGGACCATGAGTCGGTAGACAGAAACCATCACGTTTCCGAATTCATTCCAGACACACCAAGAAGGCGTGTAAAACATTCCGTCTCCATGTCGAGTCCTCATTGTTCAACATCGTTCGATCAAATTGATGAAAGACTCCCCAGGCCTCCGCGCACTTGAAGGACAATGTTAAGTCCGGTATAACGACAGTAGGGTACAAAAACTCACTAGAGTCCCTGCCCCCTCGGACCACCGGACGGCAGATACCCCAGCGTGTCCCAGCCTGTGCTGACTTCGCTGAATCGTCGTCGTCGTCGTCGGTCAGGATTAAGGATAACCCCAGTGGAGCCCTGAGAAGTTGAGTTCTCGTGTGGACGCGGCCCACCCTGAACAAGGCGCATCCACTGACTTAATGCCCTGTCAAACTGAGGAGAGCCGATTATTGTTCGAAGAACGAACTCAATGAACAATTCCCCAACCGTCCGTCTGTGTAAATCGGATGAACCTGGAGGGTACAGCCAGATCTCCGAGTCTTCAGAGTCGGTATTTTGTGACAGTAACGACGGGTCGTCGTTCGGCTCTGTAGGATCGGTCCGAGGCGACCCGTGACTCTCTGGGGTGGGTACCGTTGCGGTGAGACTGCAGACGCGCGGCCCCTGGCGGTATCCGGGCGCAGCCTCGGGACCCGCTGCACACCGCGCACCTGAAGTAGTCCAGGTTGGGACGCCCTTGTGCCATGCGCGAGGGTCTGTTCCAAAACACGTGGACAGAGAAGGAAGACGAGTTCATAGAAGGGGAAGACCCGTTGTCTCCTGCATAGGGAAAGGTCTTTTGAGCTTCGCGCCGCCGCTCGCTCGGATCGGATTGTTGACACGCTTTCTAATTCGGTTTCGTTCTTCCACGAACCGTGGAAATTCGACAAACCTTCAAGTGCACTGGGTGGTTCACGGCCCGGGGTCGCCAGTGCACTGCTGCGCGCGCGGGAGCGCGTCCCTCTCGGCCGACCGGGGCACGCGCGCGGAAGCGGCGACGGAGGGTCGGGAGATGCCCTCCCACTCCTCGACGCCTCACTAGCCCGCTGACCCCGGCCCACGCGCACGCGTCGCTTGTCGACAGTGGGTCACGCCTTGTTCAGACGGTTTAAAGGGTTTAGAGGGACCCGGCCTCCGGTGGCAAAAGGAAGAGTAGAAGGAGGAGCCCCAGCACAGGAGCGGGGGCGGGCGCGCGGTCCATTGGCGAAAAGGCCTCAGGCCCCCCTACCCCGGCCACCCCCCTCCCCGGGCCCGCCAGAAGGGCCGTGACAGGGCGAGGCGCGCCCCGTCGTCCCCCACGGCCGCAGACCGTCTCGCCTCTGCGGCCCGGCCTCTGCGAGCCAGGCACCTGCGGCACCGACAGTGCGACCGCTCTCTCACCGGCCGGTACCAGCGTCCCGACCCTTCGCCCTCGGTCACTGTCGGGCGAGGCCGGGAGCGACTCCAAGCCAGGGGCCCGAGCGGCAAGAGGGCCCCTGGCCTCAGCCCCGGCGCGAGCCACCTCGTCTCCTCGCGCGCCACCAAGCCCTTACGGCTGAGGAATGGAAAGGGGAACGTCGGGCCAGACGCCGCCTGAGGCCCCTCCGGCCCGGACCGCGCGGGGAACCCCGGTAAAGAAGGACCCTGATAGAGCTGGGCGCTGCACTCCCACTTCCGAGAAGAGGTCTGGTGGGGTGGCATCCGTCGATTGGGGAGAGGACCCAAGCAGGAATCGGGGACACCGACAGGAAAACCAAAAAGGCCACACCCCGGTAAAGAAGGACGTCACGAAGAACGGCACTACGCAACATCTGTCACCCACGAATTATTTATATTCAGCCAAGCCCAGCGCACCTTACGATCCGTACCGTGCACCGCTCCCCACCCTTACACTTCTTTCCTCGGTCCATCCGACCCCGAGGGCCGAGCTCGAACCCCAAAAGGAGACCCGAGTCGGTTACTTTGGTCGTCCCGAGCTAAGCCTACGAAAGGCCCACTTGAGCCTCGGTCAGAAGGGAACTCGACGTTGGTGCGTGCAGACGTGCCAGACCGAAACCAACACCCGCTACGGACCCTCCAAAAAACAGACCAAGGAAGAGTGATCTCTTCTTCCCTGTTTGAAAAAAAAAAAAAAATTCGTCAACCGTTTAATGGGACGCCCTACTAAATAGTTGGCGACGAAGCCTTCATATCCAATTTTCAACGTTAGCAAGGCGGGAATAGGAGCACCTTCAAAGAACCATCCCAGCCAAGTGGATGCAAGTCTGGTTTGAAACAAGGTAAAGTGGGTGAACTTAAACGTCATAAAAAAAAAAAATTTAGAGTCCTTTGAGTCGAAGTGACAAAGAAACCGTTGTCAATGTTTATAAGATGAAAGTTTTACAGCACCAACTTTTAATCACCGAAATTTAGAACTTCTAGGTAAAAATGAAAAATCGAGAGTCAAGAAGGACTAGAAATCAGTTAAAGAGGGTGGAACGATCAGGAGAGGGTTGGGGGGTCCGAAACAAAACCTTACATAAAGTACCATTAAGCCCAAAATTTCCGGGAGAAAGAAGGTTAAATTCCACGATACTTTTCAAACGTGTAATCTCGTGGGAGTGCTTGAACTGTCATGTTAAATTTATCATCTCAACAAAGTAGAATAATTGTATGATATTAGACAACGAAAACATTTCAATTTTTGTATAAAATTGTAACGTGCACGTGTCTATAAATGTTGTCCATGTCAGGTAACGACAGTCATTGTAAGACACTCTTACGTCTAAAATTCTCTGGCCCTTGTCCATGAATTTTAAAGAATCTGAATTTAAAAGTTAAATTCCTGCTTTTAGACCATATAACTCAAGGGAAGACCTGTAGAATTAGTGGGTCCTCATCCAATCCACAGGGACCCCGTGTCAGACTTAAGAAACGAAAAGAGTAACAAAAGATTAACGAACAACTGACTGAAAAGATGAGATCATCTTTCCATATCAGAACTCGTGTCCAAAACACACGCTAACTTACATAAAAGAAACAAGACAAAGGTCGTCAAACGGTATCACGGGGTCCACGACGTCTATAGGAGAAAGAATAATTTTCGAAATAACTCTATATTAAGTGTATGACACTTTAGGTGGATAAATTTTCACCTAAAAAAAGGGAACCAAAAATCATAAACGTATCTTAACTCGTTGGTAATCGTGTTAGGTAAAATCTGGAAAAAAAAATTTTTTAGTGGAGTCTTAAGCAAAGATTAATCGTCAATAACAGGTAAAGAAGGTTTAGGTCAGAGGTGGGGTCGGGGATCCGTCACTGAACAGACGAAACACAGAGTTACTGAACGGATAAGACCTGAAATGTATATTTACAATCGTATACTATGAACCAGAAAAGACCGATCTAAAAAAAGCGAATCGGATTATAAAAGTTTCAAGTATAATATCGTACAAAGTTATGAAATAAGTAAAAATACCGATTATAAGGTAACATACCTATACAGTGTAAAACAGACAATTAACCAACTACCCGTAAACCCAACAAAGATGTAAAACAGACACTATTAATTGCGACACTTGTAGGTGATTGACCAAAAACATACCTACGTAAAAAAATTTTTAAACAATAAAATGAGAACCCATATATCGATCATCACCTTAACGACCTGATTTGTAAAAGAGAACTTACTCACTTACTCGTCCATCCCTATCATCATAACTCTCGACGAAAGAGGTTCAGAAACTCCCAGGATAAAACCGAGAAAGGACAAGATGGTTCCTTTCTGGTGAAGAATTTCCGTCTTAAGAGACACACACCGTAGAGGACTCGAATCACGATACAAAAAGAACACACCTACAGTAATTCTAGCAGGGAAAGACAATCGGGTCACAAAAAAAAAAAAGATACATTATCAGTATTACTAATAAAGTAACTATGACTACATAAATATCATACAAATAATCTCTATACTATTTTATACACATAAGGTAAGAGAAATTTGAGTCACAGACTACGTCCCGAAAGTTAGAAAATTTCAAACATAAAAGAGAAAAACCATTATGTTTATAAATTATGAAGAAAGGGACGGAAGTAAAGAAAAGAAAAGATATCTGGGAAAAAATAAAGATACACTCAAAGAACCCTCGACACTGTATCAATTTCAGTGATATAAAAGAAATAGAAATGGTTAGGTCTTCCAAAATACCTCGGATTTCCTATGTAATTTTTACAACCTAATAATAGAAAAAGAGGAACGTCGAAGTGGGCGGAGAGGTGAGAAGTTCTAAGGGGACACGGGGATAGGAATTATGGGAAACCCTCTTCTACGACCAGGAGATTCAGGCGTGAACCTCCCGGATTAGGAAAGGGATGGACTCATTAACACTGTCAATGAAACTCTTCAGATAGATGAAACGAAGGGAAAGTCACCGGAGTGGACAAGAAAGGGGTCCCTAGTTCAGGAGAGGCGAGATTGGTCCGAAACGGGCCGGTCAGGGGAGGGAGAGGTGTCAAGAACCGACCGACCCCGAGTACAAGGGAGACGAAGGTGATACTGACATTGTCGGACACAAGAAACAGAAGAATCAATGTAGAATATGAAGTCTATCGAGTCGAGTCAACAGGGAAATTCAATCAGAAAGAAGTCAGGGTATGGTCAGTATCGTCACAAGACATTAGAGTACATATCTGAATTTGTCAATGTGGTAATCAACACATAGTGAGAAATGAAAGACAGGGGTACATACAATTCTTTTTCAACGTGCACTTTATAACTTTCACCAATGAAAACCCGTTACCCTCATACCAATTAAACAGAAGAAACACATGTATACGTAGAAACCTAAAAAGAGGATACATAGTTATCCTGGAAATAATTATCTTTTTTGGTTTAGGTACAAAAATTCTTTTAGACAAGAGATTATTTGGTACAAGTAATAATCTGAATTCTCCTTTTTCTTTTAAGTAGTCATTAACGGTAAAATTGAAAAAAAACTATTGGAGCTACTCTAAAATGATATCGAAAAGTTGTATCTCGAAAATAATGTAAAACTAAAAAAGATATAGATCCCTGTAAATCCCTAACCACTCCAACGGACCCCTACTAGAAGGGATCTTCTAACTTTAATTTGACTAAGAATACTTATCTTAGATCGTAGACAAACTTATACTCTCGATTCAAACACAATTTTATTGATTAAAGGGAAAAAAGAGGACTCTTTACGGGAATTAATATGTAAACATACAAGGTATCATCAAAAAGGAACGTCTTAACGAATAATAGACACAGTAAACGGAATAAAGACGACCTACCAAATAAAACGGATCCTCACCCATGAACAGAAGTTATCTATTGGACATAATACACGGTCAGTGACACAATCTATTACCCGTATAACATTTGTGTCATCTTTTTACTAAGGAATGATTAAGTACTTTCTCCTAATAAAACCTACACTGAGAAATCAATGTAACAACGAGATATAAAAGTCTATGTGTCACCGAAGTTGATGACACCAAAAATACTTAACGAGAAGGTATCTTTGAAATTTTGAAAAATTTAAATTAAAAACGAAATATAACCTACTTGAACCCGTTTGAGACCCTCTATGACTCCCTGTCCCTCCGGACCGCACGAACCTCAGGTACCCCAGTGTTTCTCAACCTGTGCTGAATAACTGACTGTTGTTGTTATTTATCAACTAAATGTCACAACACGATCAAAGTCCCCATGGCGCTTCACTAAGTCAATATGTGTAAATAAGAAAAAGTCTAATAAAAGTGTACATCCAATAATGTCTGACAACTCATCTCAAGAGACACGACATGTCAGTATAAGCATACGCGAGTTAACACAGGTCGAGAAACGTTGAGACACCTGACATCGGGTGGTCCGGGGAGACAGGTACCTTAAGAGGTCAGTTCTTATGACCTCACCCAACGTAAAGGATGAGTTCACCTTGAAGGACTGGGTCCCTAACTTGGGTCAGAGAATACAGAAGACGTAACCGTCCGTCTAACAAATGGTCGCACGGTAGGCCCTCCGGGAATTCAGGAACAACTAGTAGATCAACTACATATTATCACGTACATACAATTAGGCTTGGAGAATTAAGGGTGGGGGGACGGGGGCGAGGTGAAAAGTGGAAATATTCAAACAAAAGATTCCGACACTCAGATAAAGACACTCAGAAATTTCATATAAGATCTAAGAAGATCAAACATAATATTCAATGACACCCTTTTATTCCTCGTCTTATTACATAGGAGTTTAGGAAAAACCACTACTGAAATAAAAACATATAAAGACAGGCCAAAATCAACAATTAAACCATAGAGATGAACAATTGCTGTTGTCCGGTTTGACACTAGTCACTAGAAAAGAGAGTCGAGACGAGGAGACTCAAAAAGTAGGAAGGGTGGTGTAAAATCGTCAATTGAACCCTTTGGACTCTCAATAGGGTCTGTGGAGTACCGAATGAGGAACGAAAAAAAAAGAAGAGTCAGGAACCAAAACATGGTAGTGGTTTGGAACAGTGGAGACGAATCTAGAAGATCCCAGATGGACCATGGTAAAGATATAAGTGAGGTCGAGGGAACTATAGAGAAGAGATGAGTCATTAGAAAATTTTACGTTTAACATAGTAAGATTACCGGGAGTCCTGTAAATTTTAAGGACGTAATAGAGAAGGACGAGGTTCGAGGAGGGATTCGGAATAAATCTACCAAGACGGAAAGTCGGGTGATCGAAAAGTAAAGGGGTAACATGTGTCTGGAAACGACTTTTACGGTAAAAGAATAAAATTTCTAAATCAATTAATTAGGCAAACCGACACCACGCACAAACAACGACGTGCACCGAAAGAGACCAACGTCTCCCACCCTCGAGGAGAAGCGACACCAACACACCCGAAGAGCAACCTCACCGAAGAGCCTCCGTGTGTCCAAAGTGATCAGCACGACATCAGAATCAACGGGACGTCGTACACCCTAGAAAGGTCTGATCCCTAACTTGACTACAGAGAACGTAACGTTCCGTCTAAGAATACACGACGTGGTGGTCCCTACAGGGACTATCACGGTAAAAGACGGTCTGTCTAAAAAGGAAGGGTGAAGGAAAGGACCAGTGGGATGGAGAAGGATTTAGTCGAAGGGATTACTGTTGGTTAGAATTAAATGAATTGAAAAAGGAAGGTATTGTAAATCGTCATATATTAAAATATAAATACGTTAAAAAACTATTAAACTAAGATTTGACTTTCTTAAGATGTTCCCGTTCCTGGTCCATAAAAATAAAGTGAATATAGTGTGGTCGTGAAACAACAGAGTGTCCGTAATATCATGTCCACGAGTCATTTGGAAACAATATGTTTAATTACCATAAATGTATGTACTGTTTTAAGTCCTTTAATTTTAGTCCGTGTGCCATCCTGTATGTAAAATGGGTAGGACTGGGGGAGGCGTGCACATTTTGACTTTGTCTTTAAAGGGTCCTGTCATGAAACGGTGGACATGACATGAGACTATAAAAGACAACAAGACAAAGTGTACATTTTTGTGACTATCTATAGTAGATGATTGAGTCCGGACGTCTGATGTCAAACTTATCGTCTTCAAATTCCGTTAGGATCCCTTTACGAAGTAAAGGTAATCGGGGAGGGGTGGAAATTTTGTGTTAATTCATAAAAGAGTCAGAACAGACTACTTCATATCGAAATTTATGATGGAGGGTTGGGGGAGGTGTGTAAATTTTAATCGATAACGACTTTCGATCAAAAAGAATCTTCAAGACCGGAGGGAGTAAGAGTCTCCTCCCAACGAATGCCAGTCTAACTCTTGTTAGATGTGGACTGAATGAATCCAGAAGAGAAGGTTCAAAAAAGACCCGGTGATTATCGGTCGTGAGAAAGTGGGACGAAGGGACTCGAGTAATCTCCACACAGAATTCTGACCGGCGAGTAGTTAAAACAAAAGACTTAAAGAGTGTTTGGTTGTTTTTTTCTAAGGTCTTTACTTTTGTGTTCCTAGTTCCGTTTGGTCATTCATAAACACTTGCATACTTAATTCCTCGGACCGACCCGTGGACACAACGTACGTCGGATAGTGAGAACGACTAAGGATCCCGACACTAAGAACAGACGAGTGAAAAGTTTTGGCACACCTTTTCCGAACCACGACAAATCGGGGTGGTACTTTACAACTAGAGGTGAGAGAAAACGATTGATGTATGACCTTTATTGGATTCACGGTTCGTGTCCCTATAAAATTGACTTGAGATACGACATTGTCGTGAAAACCCCCTAAAGTATAAGGACAAGAGTAAACGTCGTAACGTCCAAGTCCTTAGACTTGAAAAGGGTCACTAGGTGTCATACAGTCTGTAACCTCCTGATTTCAGGAGGTACAGTGAGGGAATAGTTTGAGTGTTCTTGGTCTTGAGTTTGGGTTCCGTATGTACAAGAAACAAGAAGTCCCGAGAAAGACCTTTCAGACCGGACATCCTTTGTGTAATAAACTACTGTCCGTCTAGGACTTCCACCTACACCGTTCCTCCGTAGTAGACCTACCCCATAAAAGATGGACGACCCGAAGAGAACTGGGAATCTTCATGAGTGAAGACAAGTAGTCTCGTAAGAAGGACGCCCAGGTAAAAAGGACAACTTCCTCCAATTTCTTCTTTCGTTTAAGGAAGTGAAACCGAGAGAAAAATAGAGGTAGAAAGTTGAGAAAAAAAGGTGCTCTGTAAATTGAAGATCAGGACTCCTGTAGGGAAACAAAGAGACTAACCTACAGTCAGAGAGACGAAACTAAGACAAATCCCTCAGGTAGTTCATGAGTCGTTCCAGTGTCCGTAGGGAAACTGACCATGACAACTCCGAATAAAAAAAAGTGGACGACCATCGTATAGAGTAAGTAAAGCGAAAATTAAAAGTTTTCCTTCGGAATAGATTTTAAACCGGTGAAATGACTCTTGAGAGTCACATGTTGTAAGCCCGTCGAGAGTAAATCGTCCTTCTTAGTCCGAGACTCTATCCCTTTAAGTAAAAAGTACGGAAAAATTATTAAAACAAAAAAATAAAAAATTTTTAATAATAAATATGAATACACAGTTTCTTTATAAATAATAAAATTATTATTACGTTACGTTCTATATGTTGTCACATATTTTAATTCTTCCATATTTACCCATTTTACATGTATAGGAGTGGAAACCGGTAGTCTCTCCGTCAAAGAAAAATAACCAATTGGTAGCAATTTTGACAAAGAAAATCCCGAAAAATCTGTATCAGATTTATAAGAAATATTCTATAAGATATGTTGGTATACCCCGAAGGGTCCACCGAGTCATCCATTTCCAAGATGGACGTCACGTCTTCTGCTTCCTCTACGTCCAAGCTAGGGACCCAGTCCTTCTAGGGGACCTCCTCCCGAACCGTTGGGCGAGGTCATAAAAACGGACCCTTTAGGGACCACTCAATGTCAGGTACCCCAATGTCTCTCAGTCTGTGTTGACTGGCTGATTTATTATGTTCGTATATACGTATACATATAGAAAATTATGTTTACCATCATAGATATGAATAACAAAACTTATAAAAAGAAAAGTAAATTGACATATGGAACCGACACTGGTAGGGTAGGGTGGGTCAAAATAATTCTATACTAACTGTATCTCGTGACATATTTAAATTCCACATGTCGTATTACTAAACTGAATTGTATGTAGTACTTTGCTAATGTTGATATTCAAACCGCTTGTAGACAGTAAAGTATGACTATGTTGTAATTTCTTTATCTTTTTCTTAAAAGGGACACCACTCTGAGAATCCTAAATGAGGGAATAGTTGAAAGAATATGTTACATATAGTCACAATTAATAGAAATAGTACAACAAACATTATAGGGATCATGAATAAATAGAACATTGACTTTTGAACATGGAAAACTAATAAAAATAGATTAAAGGGGATAGCTAGGGGAACCCTCTCTAAAATTTTTGTACTTTTTCGTTTAACCGACAGACCCCTCCGAAATGTTTATCGACACTTTTCCTCTCTCCGTTTTTCGTTTCCTCTTTTCCTTTCTATATTCGTAGACTTACGTCTCAAGGTTTCTTATCGTTCTTCTCTATTCTTTCGGAAGAAGTCGCTAGTTACGTTTCTTTAGCTCCTTTTGTTGTCTTACCCTTTCTGATCTCTAGAGAAGTTCTTTTCATCTCTATGGTTCCTTTGTAAAGTACGTTTCTACCCGAGCTATTTCCGGTCTTTACCATACCTGGATTGTCTTCGTCTTCTATAATTCTTCTCCACCGTTCTTATGTGACTTCTTGACACGTTTTTTCTAGAAGTGCTGGTTCTATTAGCGCTACCACACTAGTAAGTGGATCCCGGTCTGTAGAACCTTACTCTTCAGTTCACCCGGAATCTTTCGTAGTGATACTTGTTTCGATCACCTCCACTACCTTAAGGTGAACTCGATAAAGTCTAGGACTTTCTACTACGACACTTTCACGACGTGAGTTATACGGTTGTTTTAAACCTTTTGAGTCGTCACCGGTGTGCTGACCTTTTCCAGTCAAAAGTAAGGTTAGGGTTTCTTTCCGTTGCGGTTTCTCACGAGTTTGATGGTGTGTGAACGTGAGTAGAGTGTACGATCATTTCATTACGAGTTTTAAGAGGTTCGGTCCGAAGTCGTTATGCACTTGGCACTTGAAGGTCTACAAGTTCGACCAAAATCTTTTCCGTCTCCTTGGTCTCTAGTTTAACGGTTGTAGACGACCTAGTACCTTTTTCGTTCTCTCAAGGTCTTTTTGTAGGTAAAGACGAATTAACTGATACGGTTTCGGGAACTGACACACCTAGTGTTATTTGACACCTTTTAAGACTTTCTCTACCCGTATGGTCTGGTGGATTGGACGGAGAACTCTTTAGACATACGTCCAGTCCTTCGTTGTCAATCTTGACCTGTACCTTGTTGTCTAACCAAGGTTTATCCTTTTCCTCATACAGTTCCGACATATAACAGTGGGACGAATAAATTGAAGATACGTCTCATGTAGTACTCTTTGCGACCTGACCTTCTTTGTGTTCGACCTTAGTTCTAACGACCCTCTTTATAGTTATTGGAGTCTATGCGCCTACTGTGGTGGGAATACCGTCTTTCACTTCTCCTCGATACTTCGGAGAACTACTTTCACTTTCTCCTCTCACTTTTTCAACCGAATTTCGAGTTGTAAGTCTTTTGCTTCTAGTACCATAGGCCAGGGTAGTGAAGTACCCTTTATCTGCCCCTTTGTCACCTTTGTCACTTTCTGAAATAAAAACCCCCGAGGTTTTAGTGGTGTCTACCACTGACGTCGGTACTTTAATTTTCTACGAATGAGGAACCTTCTTTTCAATACTGGTTGGATCTATCGTATAAGTTTTCGTCCCTGTAATGAAACGGCTGACTCCAGGTAGGTCAGTTCCGACACCAAAAAGGACACCAGTACATACCTATACTCTCAACCTGACACTTCTTCTGACTCGCGGCTTCTTAACTACGAAAACTTGACACCACAACCTCTTCTGAGAACTCTCAGGGAACCTGACGTTCGTGTAGGTTGGTCAGGTAAGACTTCTTCTAGTTGGGACCCTAAAGAAACCTCCCTTACTACTACTTCGACTTTGACGTCATGAAACCGGTGGAGTACGCTTCTCAACTGAGTAACCTTTTCTGAGACTATGACCCTCCCTAACCCCCGTCATCCTCTTTCCCTGCTGGCTCCAACTCTACCGACCTACCGTAGTGCCTGAGCTACCTGTACTCAGACTCACTTGAGACCTTCTACCACTACTTGTCCCTCCGGACCGCACGACGCTAAGTACCCCAGCGTCCTTCAGCCTGTACTGACTCGTTGACTTGGCTTGACTTGACTACAATAACAAGTCAACGGACGACGACGATTCAGTAAAGTCAGCACTGGCTGAGACACACTGGGGTATCTGTCGTCGGGTGGTCCGAGGGACCAGGGACCCTAAGAGGTCCGTTCTTGTGACCTCACCCAACGGTAAAGGACGAGGTCACGTACTTTCACTTTTCACTTTCACTTCAGCGAGTCAGAGAAACCCTGACGTATCTGACGTCGTGTGGACAAGGAGTGGTAGAGGACTTCAAACGGCTTCAAGTACTGGTAACGTAACCACTACGGTAGGTCGGTAGAGGAGGAGATACGGGAGAACAGGAAGACGGGAGTTAGAAATGGTCGTAGTCCTTGAAAAGGTCACTCAACCAATAACCGTAGTCTACTGGTTTTATGACCTCGAAGTCGAAGTCGTAGTCAGGAAGGTCACTCTCATAAGTCACAACTAAAGTAAATTCTAAATGACCAAACCAGAAGAACAACAGGTTCCATGAGTATCTTCAGAAGAGGTCGAGGTGTCAAGTTTCCGTAGTTAAGAAGCCGCAAGACAGAACAAATATCAGGTCGAGAGTCTTTGCATGTACTGGTGACCCTTCTGGTGTCGGAACTGCTATACCTGGAAACAACCGTCTCATTACAAAGACGTAAAGTTGTGTGACAGATCCAAACAGTATCGAAAGGACGACTCTTCGTTAGCAGAAGACTAAAGTACCGATGTCAGTGGTAGACACCACTAAAATCTCGGGTTCTTCTCCTTTAGACAGTGATGAAGGTGGAAAAGAGGAAGATACTTATACATATCTCGAAGAAAAATTTTTACTAATATGTCATAACACAACATATTACTATTAACATATATACTATTAAATTGGTCACGTCATAACTTTCAGTAAATCCAAGAATATGTTACTGGATAAATACATGGTAATGGAGGCAAATTTTTTTTTTTTGACTAAGCAAACTAACACAACCCAGAATCAACGTAGTACGTCCTAGAAAAGAACACCGCGTACTTGAGATCTACACCGAGCGTCCGAATCAATGGGAAACCGTACACCCTAGAATCAAGGACCTCGTTCCTAATTTGAACACAGGAGAGGTAACGTTCCGTCTAAGAATTGGTGACCTGGTGGTCCCTTCAGGGTGTAGTTACAAAATTAACAGTATCGAAATATTATACACATATATATTTTCTTAGTCTAAAATGTCTTATAAAAAATTTTAATTAAAATAAATAAATACCAACGTGACCAGAAACAACGACGAGTCTGTGAAGAGATCAAAACTGTTCACTCCGATAAGAGATTGACTCCACGAGTCCCAAGAGTAAGACCACTGAAGAGAACACTTTCTTAACTACGAAAACTTAAAACAACGACCTCTTCCGAGGACTCTCAGGGAACCTGAAGTTCCTCTAGTTTGGCCAATCAGGATTTCCTTTAGTTGGGACTTATAAGTAACCTTCTTGACTACGACTTCGACTTATAGGTTGTGAAACCGGTGGACTACACTTCTCGACTGAGTAACCCTTTCTGGGACCACGACCCTTTCTACCTTCCGTTTTCCTCTTCTCTCACCGTCTCCTACTCTCACAACCTATCGTAGGGATTGAGTTACCTGTACTCAAACTCGTTTGAGACCCTCTATCACTTCCTGTCCCTTCAGACCGTACAAAGTCAGGTACGTCACCGTTTCTCAGTCTGTACTGAATGGGTGACTTGTTGTTTTAATGGGTAAAATCGGAACACAGAATTCCTAAAATTTCGAACAGGGGGGATGGAGGGTGTAACGTTAGTCCTTGTCAAATTCAATTGTAACCCAACAAAGAATTTTTAACTCGTATTAAGACACTTTTGTAGACCCGAACCACAACGTCTAAATAAGAATTAGATCACCCGAAACAAACAAAAACACCATCGTCCTCTCGACTCATTTCTGCAGTCAATACAAAGTCCAGACTCAGACCCCATATGATTTACACGTTAGCAACATGGATGAACGACAACCCAAAATCCTATCCCTAAAAATAAAGACTCGGAATCAGAGTGTTAAAGTGTCTTTTGAAATTTCTTACCTTTACTCTATGACATACTTTTTCGTGTCATTTCTTGGTTTTTTACGTCCCGAAAAACTAAAAAGGAAAATTTCCAAGTAAAATTATTCTGTCATCATAAATTTCTCAACAGTTACTCGTATCAAGAGTCATAGTATAACAACTCTTCGTCTATCTGACACGGAGACGGAGGGGGCTTTCTGGTCCGTTTACCTCTTTCTGACCCGTGTACCTCTGTAAACAAAACGACAATTTGTTGTTTTTAATACTCAGGTTGTTGGTTTCCACCGAGTCGACTTCAAGAAAAAAACACTTGTAATTACTTCCAAACCGGAATAAATAAATAATTTGGTATAAAATATTAGTCATTCTTCGCAACCCATCTAATACTAAAGAAACACGAACATAGTACTAACACAAATAATACTAAATTTCTAAACAATAGAACTTTTAATTTGAGTAGATTCTGTGTACCCTTTATAAAAATCTACGTAAACGTACAGTCCCGTCGGGACATGACCATAGTTCTAATTCTCTTATTTACTAACTATTTATAGACCCGTTCCATGACACGGTTTGGACCGCATATCCTACTTCTAGATCGTTTAGGAAGAGGTATCTCCAACTAGAAAACCTACCCTCAACGAGGTTTTACACGTCTAATGGCATTGAGAAATGTCATCACAAAGAAGACGAGTAATTGTTTACTTTGTTCGTTCCTGGTAGTCCGATGACAAAGACTACAAAAGGTTTGACAAGAGGAGGGTGGGGGTCATATCGGCTATAACGCACACCGACTACACTAACACTTAGAATGCCTGATATTAAAGTTTCAAACGTATACTTATATAAAAGTTTTCAAACGTATATCTATACAAGAGTGTTATCAAATTTTAAACTGAAAGTAAAATTATAAACTTTGATTCTTGCATTCTCATTAAATGTACCGGAGGCTACTCAGGAAAAGTATCCGTCAGAGTCTACATTTCTAATGAGACCGAAGTGACATCTCAACCGTCGTTGTACACAAAGTGGACCACACAGGTGGTCCGAGACCCTAGACCCGACCCCGTAACACCGCCCACTACTCCCCGACCGAGTGGACGAACGGACGTCTCCCCCGGTTCTTCGGTCCAGGATCCGTGGGGACCGGGAAGGAGAGTTCACCGGGGAGGAGGGATTAAGGGTTCCTTCTGTTAGGTTCGGATCAGTCGAAAATCAGTCTCGAGTGTTAGTGTACTTTATGTTCAAAATCTTTGATAACTTTAGAGAATCTGTTAATACGAACAGTTAGGAACAGTGGGACGACGTATCATTATCTCTAAATCTTTCATGTAGTTCAAAGATTTAAGAAGAATGAGTATCCTCTTGTTAGGAAAAAAGGGGAAAGTTCGTCTTTATAACCAACCGTATCTAACGGATTAAAACCCCCAAACAGTCCTGGATTTAAAATCACATTAAAAGGATTTTTAACCTTAATTGTCTCTTAATTCCAAAAAGGGAATTAAGTATACACAACTTTTAACGAGTCTTAAAGAGACAAATCGGAAAAAGTACTGTCAGTGGCTAGAGAGTATTAGTCTATCTTCCAGTTCAAAAATACAAAATTTTTACCAAAAAGAGGAACCTTTGAAATTTCGTGAAAGCAAGGTACAAATTTCCAAAATAACTATACGGCTATTCTCTAATGAAACCGAAGTTTAATTTTTATCCAAACCTTCCTCTCAGGTTGTCATTTCTTTTGTAACCAGTGACTTATAAAAGATTTAAGAATTCTATTTAAATTACGATGTTACTATGAAATAAACAGAACACTAGTCAAATAGTACATGAAAGGACAACTTTCTTAAATTAAAAAACGAAAGAAGATTTTCTCACAAATCATGGTTCAGACGTAAATAACTTATATAAATGACTAAAAAAAAGAAAAGAAACAGAAGAGACATGGAAACTGTTTAACTTAGTATTTTAGACTACTGTGAAAGGACGTGACGTCATATTCTTTGACGACCGAAAATACTTTGTGACGTTTGTTGAAGGGTCTATTTGTCTAAAGAATGAAACTAAATGACGACAAACATTTGAAAGAAAAGGGAACAGTACTATGTAAATACAGTTTTAAAGAATGGTCTAATTTCCCATAATTATGTACATATGAAGAGTATTGATCTTTCAAGAACACAATCGACGGAGACGACAATTGTTACGTCAGAAGATGAAGACGAACAGGGTATAAACCCGTAACGACTCTCCTTAGAATTCCACTGAAACACCAGACGAAGGTAATTGAAAAGACATCACCTATACCAAGAAAGTCATCAGTCACGAACACAAAACGTAAAAACTCTAACGAGAGAATAAAATGGATAGATTGTGTTTCAAAAAAGAAAGAAGGAATAATAGAGGTCCAAGAACTTCAATTTATTAAATTCGTCCGTCTAAGAAACTGATTAGAATAAATCGATATCTTTCTCAACAGAAAACTTATTTATTTACTTACTAAATCCTCCCCATCAATCTTTTCAGACTTTTAGACACACGAAATCTCCTTTTATTACTCTAATGAATAGAATTTACAGTTTGATTTCTTAACCTTTAATTTCACCAAACGGTTAAATTAAAGGGTAAGGTTAGTTTAATGAAGGTAAACCTTCGGTAAAAATGACTCTCTTACCAAACAATTCTTACAACAGAAACTTTCAAAGTAAGTAGATCCACCTTTCCACCCTGAGAACATTCTCAATCTTTGAATCTTTAGTCTTTTCATGTATTCTTGAAGTTGAACTTATTCGATGAGTCAAAAATAATTACATTTACTCGTTAGGAAAGGTAGGGAGGTAGGAGAGAAAAGGGAGAGAGTGTATATTGTGACTCGAGTACTTCCTAGTATCTCTAGTCAAATAACTAGGGGTCTAAACTTTTTATTCGACCTGACTGTATCCGAACAGTGGAAAATTAAAATACTTTATTTTTAATAGTTTCTTTTGAATGACATTTAATGACAAGTCTCTTTGTGGTCGTTTCGTTTTTCTTGCAAGAAGTTCTTAATTTTTCACATTGAAATACTTTTTAGTTGTGTGAAAGTAAGGAGTCTTGATGACGGGTGATCACAAATCCCTGTGACTTGAACAAATTAAAGGATTCAAATTCCCAATGGTTCCGATTTGTAACTGTTTCTACTTTACGAATATAGAGACCCATATCTACCTTGGTGTCGAGTCAGGTCAACACACCGGTGCTAGAACAGATCACCAAGAATTGATGAAAAATCAGTACACACTACATAAAACTTTCACTACCCTAGGAGTAGAACCTTCTTTTTTACCTGTTTTTGTCACAATCCTCACTTTTCTTATGATTTGATATCTACTCAGGTATTTTTGAAGACGATTATGTAAGCTCACGTGTCAAAAGGTCTTTTTATATCTACGACTTTATCTAAGTTCAATATGGTAAATTCTCAAAAATAAGACATCAATATACAGAATGGTGTTTCTTTATGGTCCAAGTCTATCGAAAAGTTCGATCAAGATGTTTCGTAAATTTATTATAAATTAAAGTCGGGAATCTTTGAGTATCAAAGGGAGAAAGTCCTTGTATAGGGTTGAGTAAAAAAGTCCGATTGTCCAGAAGGATGGTCGAAGTAATAATCGGAGTGAATACTTTTATCTATTATAATTCATATAATAATTGTATTTATTAAGGTGTCACACGTAAGACTGTTATGAAGTAGTAATCTAGTCCACGTCAGGTATTTATGTCCAACCGAGTTGTAATTTTATAATTAGAGTTAACATTTATTTCCTCTTTTGGGTAACATTATCTACAACTTTTTCATAAACTATCTTAAGAAAATTTTCGTTTACTCGGGGTGGGTCTATTTTAAATTTTTTTTTTTGATCTCTTTCGTTATCTTGTCTTGAAAAGATTGGTTAATTTCCCATGGATATGTATCATTTGTAAGACTTCTCCTTACCAATCTTCGTAAGGGAAATATTATTCTGTAAAGTGACGGTGAGGAGAAATCGAGATCCCACAGAATCCAGTCCTTCCACTCTTTCTCTTTATTTTCCTTATTCATAACACTTCCTTTGTTCCTTTTTTTATGATAAGAGTCTATTAAAAGTGTACTAGATATATCTTAGCATTAGATATCCGCGTAAAAGTCTTTACTCTAATAACCGTTCCATCAGTATACACTTTAGTAATTTTTCAATTGTGTTTGACCCCGACACCATTGTTGGATCTCCCCACCCTACCCCTCTCTCCAACCTCCCTCCAAGTTCTCTCTCCCTGGTAACATATAGATACCGACTAAGTACGACTATAAACCGTCTTTGGTTACGTCATGACATTTCGTTAATAGGAAGTTAATTTTCATTTATTTAAATTTTTTTCAATTACCGTAAAAATAAATGGTCGTTGTTTTCTTTTTTATATGATTTTACTCTTTACATAAATTTTGTACAAGTTCACAAATTTATATTTTACTTCACTGACATGAGAAGTTTTTACTGTTACAGTAACTTCTGTTTCTGTCTGAGACCTTCATAAGGTCAAAATCCCTATGACTCCTCTGTACTGTCGATGTGCGTTATGGATTAGGATCTGACTTAAGGGATGACCTCCCCTTTTTACGATATTCCCTACAAAAAACCAGTGAACTGTTTTAACCTTGTGTCTTTAATCTGCATTTATAATATAGAAACAATTTGAATAACCTCAACTCTTGACAACATAGACACACATTCTCTTCTGAAGCTAAGAATCCTTTACGTGTGACTTCAAAATTCCACATTTCCCAGTACTAAATACATCTAATGAAAGTTTATTGAGTCTTTTTTATGTATGTAAACACTCACACACCTCTCTTTCTCTTGTATTTAAATATTTCGTTTGCCATTTTATGACTAAACTACTTAGACTGAATTCACATATGTCCCGAAGGTGTAGGGGGTGGGAAAGGACATTTAAACCTTAATGGAGATTTCGTCTTCAATTTCTTTATCACAACTCTCTTATTTATACTCTTATTTAGGTGTCTCGAAACACAAAAAGAAAAAACCTGAAGGGACCACCGAGTCTCCAATTTCACAGACGGACCTTACGTCCTCTGGACCCAAGCTAGGGACCCAACCCTTCTAGGGGACCCCTTTCTTTACCGTTGGGTGAGGTCATGAGAACGGACCTCTTAGGGTACCTCCCTCCTCGGAGCATCCGATGTCAGGTACCCGCAGCGTTTCTCAGCCCGTGCTGACTCGCTGATGCGAAATTAAGTTTAATTCAAAAGAGTAACTATCCTGAAAAAGGATTCAGTCCCAACCTCCCGAACCGTGATACCTTCCCTGTTCCCTTTCTCGACACATCGGTATTCCTCTCTGAAACTGTCCAAAACTGGAACGAACTAAAAATACGGACATAATATTTCCGTGTCTCACTAAGGACGGGCGGAGGGGGGGGTTGTTCAATAACAAAAATAAAATCAATTCCTACATTTAGTCCTTATTTCTATGTCGATAATAAAATAAAGATGAATTTCGTATTTATATGTAAGTAAACGAATAGAAAACAACATCCCATTTAGGAAAAGAAACTCATTTCCAAGTCAAGTCAGTCAGTCAGCACAGGCTGAGAAACGCTGGGGTATTTAGCGTCGTGCGGTCCGGAGGGACAGGTAGTGGTTGAGGGCCTTAAGTTAGTTTGAGTACAGGTAACTCAGCCACTACGGTAGGTCGGTAGATAGGAGCCAGCAGGGGAAGAGGACGGGGATTAGGGAGGGTCGTAGTCTCAGTAAAGGTTTCAGTTGAGAAGCGCACTCCACCGGTTCCAACCTCAGGACGTAAACGAGTAAACGTATTTGACATGTGAGGGTTGTGCCGAACATGGTGAAAGTCACAGACCCAAAAAAAAAAAATTGTTCACTTTCAATTCTGTGAACTTTATTATATTCGATGTTAGACAAATCTAAAATGTTTAAGGAAATGGAAGATTGGAAAATGACAATTGCAAAGAGTGAAAAGAAAACTGTAAGGAAACAAACAAACAAAAATTTTTAATAGAAATATGTCCAAGAAAGGTTTTATAAGTTGAATTTAAAACATCTTTGTTATAGTAAAAACATATAGATAATTTTATTAAATTAGTGTAGCGTGTTACCGTGTCAAATGTATTTGACCCAACCCTTATTCGTGACAAACAACTAACGATTCATACGGAAAATCAACTATAAATCTTATCTATGTCAGAACGGACACAACAACACCCGTCGTCACCACAAAAAACGTCTGTGACGTATTATAAACCACTTAACCAATTCGGTTTCCGATAACTCTCAAAGATGACACCTTCTGGTCATTCTCACTCATCGACATCACCGAGCGATCAAACAATTTACCGAGTCATTAAAATGAGTTGTGACGTTTTACTTAAAACTCATTAAACTCAATTAAAGAAATTCTATGTCTTGACTAATAATGTATCCTAATGACCGTTTTCCGTTTATCCATACGTATTTTGGAAGTAAACTAAATATAGACTATAAAAATAAGGTACAAAGAAAGGGTCAATGGTAAAAATCCAATATAAACTACTAAAATAGTCAGTACTAAGTTAATGTCACCTGTACAAGAACCAATTGAATTCGTCTTTCTTTAAACTATGACCTCAACAATTTCCAACCTCTTGTCCAATAACCGACCTTGGGGTCCCTGAATTAGAAGACCCTACAGAGTGTTTTGTGGGAACGACCACCCCAGTAGAATCCTTGACGGTAAAAACGGTGTTTGTCTTTTGACTTCTTGGCCATGTCCTAGTGTCGTAGACCCGACTCCAGACTCTCCGTCCTTCAACGACGACGTAGACAAACAGACCACCTGGGTGGTAAGTTCAACACCAGGTCCCCACTCCTCAGTACCGTCTCGACAATCTAGGTCTGATGGACACGATCTAGACCAGGTCTTTCTTCCTACGGAACACCCAAAGGTAGATAAAGGGAAACGACGAGTCAAGACTTAAGTTCACAGAATTATGACTCTATTAAATTTAGTATAGACCTCATAGATAACGTCACATCAGAGAACTTCTACCTCTGAGGTCCGTAAAGGGAATACAGTATAAAACGGAACCACTAGTCCGAATTAAAGAAGGGAAAGAAAATAGGGGTGGAGTCTAGTCAGGTAGAGAGAGAGACGAAGGGGGGTGGAAGGAGGAGACGAGAGACGAGGAGAAGAAAGACAGTAAGAGACAATTACGGTTCCCTCCTGTCACCGACGGTGTCGGGGAGTACCGAAGGAGACAGAGGGTCAAGACTCAAGACCCCCGCACCAACTCGATCAATCCCAGTCGACATCCGACGTCCTAACCGACGGACCGAGTGAGTATCCACCCTTTTTAAGAACTCCCCTTTCCTCCTCCTACCAAAGGTACCCGACCCCCATCTATTCCCGAAAAAGACTTGCTAGATTAATTTTCCCCAGTCCATGACTGTCAAGAGTAACAAACACCATCTATGCAATTTTCAGTGACACTTATGACTTAATCACTTAAGACTTGACAATGAGGATCCCCTTTACATTCTTAAGACACAGAGATTAGAGTCACGAACAGTCAATCAGTCAAATAGTGGAACACAACACACACTAAACAAATTTCTGTGGAATAAACTATATATTCATAAGTAAGTAATTGTTACTTGAGTACGGTTGTCACATTGACTACCGTCTTACTTCGGTACATTATACATATAAGTAGTATTCCGTGTAGGATTGAAAGAACCTGAATCTTTTAACACGAACCCCTGATAAAATTCATCGATCTAGTGGTCATTCTTCGTGTCTTTATACTTTTTGTCACCGGTATTTATCCGACGTTTTTCCTAACAAATGTTATACCCTTGACTTTGTTCTTCCGTTTCGTAACGGGGTAAACTGGCGTCGACCCTCTCGTGTAAGTGTAAACCCACTAAGTGTATAAAGTGGTGAATCAAGTACAGACGTTTACCGGTATCCTCACGGTGTTAGTAACTAAACTTCCAATTTTACAATCGTTTATCCACTTAAACGTTTACGTCTTACGTCCTGCTTACTCCCAACTCATATCTAAACCTCACCCTTAGTCCTCTCGTAATTTTTTTTACAGTAACCATCAACCACCCCTTACAACAGTCTCTTCTGAAGTAGTACGGCAGACGTAAACTATATTTGAAACCTTCTATCTAATATTAGTCTTTCGGTTGGTTCCTCTCCGTCTCCTTTATCGTATCATCAACACTTACACTATTATCTTAAAATCTATTCCGAGTCTAGTGTAGGAACCGAGAATTGATACCCTGAAACCCGTTCGTAAAATTAAAGGTAGTAACCACTTTATCTCTATCAACACTAGTGAGTTACCCCAATTGAAACCCCAACTTTATCCTCTCACGCGTAATTATGTGAAACGTCTACAGATCGAGTGTCCTTCAGGAGTCAGTACAGTAGATCCTCTGCGAAAAGACACATATCACGTCGTCTCCTCCCTTTGCCGGACCGTGGATACCCTTGAAATCTTACTTCGTTTCCCAAGTTCATCCGCTTTACCGGGAAACTCCGACACCCTCTTCCGTCATCGACCTAGTAACCTTCATCAAAAGTACGACTTTACCAAGACTCGATAATTTCACAAATTTTATTCCTACCGTACTAGTCAAAGTAAGAATCGTTCAAACAGGACATAAAAATATCACAAATCTCCTCTTAACTCCCCATTGAGTCGTCTCTGAGAACCTCATCAAATCCTTTTTTCCCTGGTTTTAAACTGAATCCTATGATTGTGACCCTTACCTCTAATCTCTTGACTGTACTTTCTAGTCTACCAAATTCTTCAGGTTTTCCGTTGTCAACCGTAGGTGTATCTTCACCTCTTACTCCCTCCCGAGTCCTACCGAGGAACCTAAGACCGCAGTAACGTCACCTCCCATCCCGAACACATCCTCTACGAGAGGGAAAAGGGAAGGGAGAGATGAGAACTCGGACTATTTCCAACCTAGGCGGACAAGAACATGATTTCCGAGAGGACTACGAGACACATAGGGAAAATAACGTCATGGGTCGGACACCATAAAATTGGTGAACATAAGGCAAAATGTATATTCGAGAAAACCAGTGACAACCACTGGTTTTTGATATCCACCTAACTTACTTGCTACTACTTCTGATACCCTATCTCCTCGTTTAAAACCTCCTTTTTAAAAAAAAATAGAGACAATTCAAAATCTAAGTCAAAACACAGAGACAACTCACACTCTTAGTAGAGACTTACCGATACGGGTCCTCGGTGAAACTAAATGACTCGAACCTAAGTCGAGTCATTCTCTCCAAGAACGACACATAAAGACTCCGTAACCATACCTGTCGACTCCGGCACACGTGTGTGAGTAGGTATCACAGACACAGACCACCTCTCCCTTCTGTTGGTGTCTTCCTTGGAACGTCAGATAGTCAATACTCCTCAACCGGCTTCTTCTTATATCTTTCCTCAAGGTCTTTCACCTCACTGGTATTTTCTCACTTTTCCCCAACCATATACAACGTGGTATGGGTCTTCGACACCGCCCTCTCCTGAACAGGTCAAAATTTCTGACGTCTCTCCGACGATTCTCCTGATTTTTGTTGTATAACCTTTACCGTTAACATTTCAGTGAGCAGTGAAAGGTCTTACTAAAGTTACATGATCACCTACTTCTACAGTGTAGCGTCACCCTGGCTTCTAACTTATCTACTTAGTCTGTTTTACTCACATCCGATAAAAGACGACCCAAATTAGACACTCCCAACCCCTTTCTTACGACTTCCAACATCGACTCTAGACACATCCCCCGGTACCACTTGTCCCTCGGAAATTTTTAATATACCTTCTCTAGACTCGTACCAACACCCGTCACCACTTCTTCGATTATCTTCTCTAACTTATCCAACCAAAAACCAAACAAAAACAAAAAAAACTTCGGTTGTAGAGACGGATGACATCGGACCGTCATACCATAACAAAAAACATTGAAACTTAGGGGTAAATGTCACGATATCCCCTCCATCACAAAAGAGTAAACTTACTACCCCTTCGTCCGGATCAAAAATTCATTAAAAGAATTACGTCGACAATTCACCTCCTCCACACACGTTCCTTAATCTTAGACCGACCAAACCGAGATTCCAGACCGGAACGAAGAATCAACGGAAAATTCACTTCACTTCACTTCAGCGAGTCAGCACAGGCTGAGAAACACTGGGGTACCTGACATCGGATACTCCGAGGAGACAGGTACCTTAAAAGGTCCGTTCTCATGACCTCACCCAACGGTAAAAGAAGAGGTCCCCTAGAAGGGTTGGGTCCCTAACTTGGGTCCAGAGGGTGTAACGTCCGTCCACGAAATGGTAGAGTCGGTGGTCCCCTCGGGACGGAAAATTCACTTCTGTCAGTGTTAAACTTTCTTTGTATGTTTTACTAAATCTAGTTGAGGGTAACAATGCCATTAAAAATATTCTACGGTAAAAGAAACCAACTCTAATGGTGACACTACAGACAAATCGACTTAACAATCTTCCGTCTCTTTGACAGGGAACAATGTCACTTAAAACAAATCAGACGCACGAAGGTGGATTCCTAAACCTGTACCGGTTTAAACGTCGGTACTTTAATTTTCTGCGAATGAGGAACCTTCCTTTTAATACTGGTTGGATCTATCGTATAATTTTTCGTCTCTATAATGAAACGGTTGTTTCCAGACAGATCAGTTCCGATACCAAAAAGGTCACCAGTACATACCTACACTCTCAACCTGACACTTCTTTCGACTCACGACTTCTTAACTACGAAAACTTGACACCACTACCTCTTCTAAGAACTCTCAGAGTACCTTACGTTCCTCTAGGTTGATCAGGGAAGATTTCCTCTAGTAGGACTCACAATAAACCTTCCTTACTACGATTTCGACTTTGACGTCATGAAACCGGTTGAGTTCTCTTCTCAACTGAGTGACCTTTTCTGAGACTACGACCCTCCCTAACCCCCGTCCTCCTCTTCCCTGTTGTCTCCTACTTCTACCGATCTACCGTAGTGACTGAGCTACCTGCACTCAGACTCACTTGAGACCCTCAACCACCACCTGTCCCTCCGGACCGCACGACGGCAAGTACCCCAACGTTTCTCAACCCTGTACTGACTCGCTGACTTGACTTGACTTTAATTAGTCGTACCAAGAACCAGTAACATAACAATCGTACTTACCTTTGAAATAGGGTTCCCTTTTCCTATTATCCCAAAGATTGTTAATCCAACAATGATACAACGTGTTGGACATTGACTTACCTTCAAACGGAGGGAAGAGGGTAGGTAAAAGATTATTAACGGATGAATAACCTTAGACTAACCACCCACTATTTCCCTGAGTATGAGTCAGTAGCTTGTGACATATTCAACTTTCAATGTCCTGTCATTCTTTTTCATATTCATGACTTAGATTTTTTTCACGACAAAAGATTAATACGGAAAACTTTCTCCTTAAAAGATTCTATAAAAGACCAAATATTGTCTTGTCTTACACACGTAAGACATTTGTATGTTTTCTGGGAAAAACAAGGTCAACACGATAAAGAGAAAATTAGGATAAAAAAGGGGAATTAAGGTAGTAAGATAACGAAAAGATACACTGATAGACCACTGGTTATATCAACTATGTATGTCCAAAAATTTTTTTAACAATCCAATTAATTACCAAAAACAAGATTAAAAATAACCCCAAATTAACTAAATGTCACAACATAATTAAAGTCCATATGTCGTTTCACTTAGACTATATGTGTATGTATATAGGTGAGAAAAAATCTAAGAAAAGGGTATATCCAGTAATGTCTATAACTCGTCTCAAGGGACACGACACGTCATCCAGGAACAATCAATAGACAAAATATGTATCATCATATCACATATACACAGTCAGGGTTAGAAGGTTAAATAGGGATGGGGACATTACTATTCAAACAAAAGATGTAGACATTGATAAACCAAATTTGGTTTTATTCAATTAAAATCGGAAAAATTTCTAAGGTGTATATTCACTATAATACACTATAAACACAAAGAGACAGAAAAACGAAATGAGTCACACTCTTAGAGATCCAGGTAAGGAGACAACTACCTGTAAATCCAACGAAGGTGCAGGACTGATAGCATTCATCATCAACGTACATCAAAAAAAAAAAAAAATTAAAACAATCCCACACGGCTTAGAATCAACGCTGAACGTTCTAGAAGTCAACACCGTACACTTGAGTATCAACGTCGTACACCCTAGATCAAAGGACTGTTCCCTAGTTCAGGCCCGGTGGACGCAACCCTTGTACCACAGAATCGGTGATCTGGTGGCCCTTCAGGAATCTACGTATATCAAAATTAAGTATAGGTAGTACAGAAAAATTACGACATTGTCAGGGGACAAGGGTGGGGACGGTGGTGGGGAGGAGGGTGTAATCGAAAACCGTATATCTGATAGGGTGTAAGTCACAAACTGCATAACGAAAGAATGTCACCACAAATCAAACAAGGTGATCGGGGACATAAAGGACTGGTGACCATCAATCTCAATTATCGAGTCAAATCCAAGTCTAAATAAAAGATCCCTTCATACTAATGATCCATTACAACACAAAAGGTAACGAAGTATAGTACAGATGAATCAGGTGACTAACAATCCGACTAAGGAAGTAATATTTCGAAGGATAACAGTGGAGAACTAAAATTGCAGACAACTACAAAGGAGTCTAAGAAATAATCCTTATTTTTTTTTCCGTTTACCACTAGTATCTTAAGACAACAAAAAAAAAGATGAAAATAAACAACTTTACAAAGATATTTCTTGAAAGATGGTAGTCAAGAAAGGGATGGAATACATCCCCGTCTTCTTCAAAGGGAAGAAGGGTAGACCTAAGAAACAAGATTATTAACTGTATTCTGTCTAATTACTCTCTTTTCGTTAAAACTTTTTTTATCTAAATTAAAACATCCATGTCCTTGGGGTTTCTATACTCTAGGTCCCCGTTAAACCCGTCAACTCCGAATTTACTTCGAACTCGATTCCCTATCTTAACCCCGGACCCCGAAGTTTCCCCTCCTCCCATTTAGTGGTCTACTCTTCTTCTTGTCTACAAACTATTCGTCTACGAACGGGTCAACATGCCCATCCAAAAAGTCTATTCTTTTCAAAAGAGAGACCATTATCGAGAGAAAGGTCCGAGGGATGGATTTAAGGAGTCCATCCATTCCCTCTCCACCTTCAAAAAAGAACTCAGACGACCCAGAACGAACGGAAGTCGAGTTTTATTAAGTACATGGCTTCTCTATGTAAAACTCCAGTGTCTAAGAGGAGGAGTGGTTTTTATAGTAAACAAGTCCTTTCTGTTCCTGAACTAAGAAGGAAAATAAAATTTGGAAACCTCATAATGCAACTTATAAGGTCACCACTAACTAAAAAAAAATTTTATTTCCTCATAATATCTGAATGTGTAAATGTTTATAAAATATCAAATAAGTAAAGTGATATCTGAGTACTAAAGAAATAAACCGGTGAATACAATAACAACGAGTCAGCGATTCCCACAGACTGAGAAACGCTGGGGTACCTGAGGTCGTACGGTCCGAAGGGACAGGAAGTGACAGGTGAAACAAGGTCTCAAACAAGTTTAAGTACAGGTAACTCAGTCACTACGACAGATTGGTAGAGTAGGACATTCCCAACTAATACCAGGTAATAACAACAAATAAAACTACCGTGTGAACGGAGGTCTAAATCAGTCACCTTCGGGGAAGTTCAACCGACAAGACAGGAAAACTGTACAAGAGGAGTAAAAAACTCATAAAGGAATGAAAGATCGTTCCTTCTATAAGGTTCGGACGATGACGACGATTCAGTGAAGTCAGTACAGGCTGAGACACACTGGGGTGGTCCGAGGGGGCAGGGACCCTAAGAGGTCCGTTCTTGTGACCTCACCTAACGGTAAAGGAAGAGGTTACGTACTTTCACTTTTCACTTTCACTTCAGCGAGTCAGTACAGGCTGAGAATCGCTGGGGTACCTGACGTCGGGTGGTCCGAAGAGCAGGTACCCTCAAAGGTCCGTTCTCATGACCTCACTCCACGGTAGCGGAAGAGTCTAAGGTTCGGATGGAACATCAAAAAAAGGGTGAACAGAACCTTAGTCTGAAAATAGGTTCTTCAGAACCAAGGAAAATCACCTCTTACCATTATAAATCGTAACTAGTCGATCCCGACGTCATTGTTTACTGGTGTTTGAATGCACCGAGTTTTATTCTAAATAAGTGAGTGTCAAGACCTCCGATCTCCCGGTTTTAGTTCCACTCTTCCCGGTGTGCAAGAAATTTCCTAGACCCTTCTTAGAAAGAGTAAAGTACAACACGAACGACCGTAGAGAACTAACGTCGACGTACTGAGGTAGCCAGAAGCAGAAATGTACCACAAGAAGCGAGACCCGGACAGAGGAGGGGAAAACATTCCTCTATGGTCAGTATAACCTGAACCCAGGGGGGTTATCTTATACTGGAATAGAATTGAACTAATATACATATTTTCTGGGTCAAAGGTTTATTCCAGCGTAAGTGTCCATAACCCCCAATCAAAAGGCGAACAGAAAACCCCCTATGTCAAGTTGGGTATTGTCACAGACTGGTTCCGACAGGCGTTTGTCTTCGAATGTACCGAGGGACACCCCAGTCCCAACCACTCGACGGTGCCACCCTGACTTGCCACCCTGACTTTCCGGTCTGAAGGTCGACAGAGTCCACCGCGGACACGGGACGGAAAGAGGTTGGACCGAGTGTCCCCGACCTCATCTCGTCTCTCCATCTTGGATGGGACAGGTCCGGAACCGACGACAAAGAAAAATTTTAGAGTGACATCCTTTCCTCTACCCTCCTGACCATTCATACCGGAGGTCCCAAACCCGTCCAGGAGTATTCTTTGGTTCCCCTCCGACCTTATCTCCAGAGAGGTCTGTGATTGTGTCGACCATCAACAGAGAACCAAGGAAAAGAAAGATCGGATTCCGTAATAGACGAATTGATCACTCACGACACAGAGGGTCCCCCACCACGAAATATCATCTAGGAGTTCACAAGAGAAGTAACATCTGGTCAAGACACCGTCCGTAACAGATTCTTTGACCATGAACACCACTCTCGGTAGCCAAAAATGAGAAAAGTATCATTAACAAAGTTGTCGTCCTGTGTTCAGTCTTTGTGTCCACATATATAGTTTTCGTTATACCCGATGTCTAACTGTAAATCGTCCTTTTGTAGTCGAAATCAAAGAAAAAAATAATTGTTTATCTCTATATCATACTCTTATTCCTCTCACCTACAATTCCATTTTAAAAAGTCCTTTCTCCGAACCCGGTTAATAGGTTCATACTTAATCACAATCTCAACAAAAAATGAACTACTCTTCCTAGAAATAAAGAAATTTTTTCAAGAATCCCATGAATGATATTTATGCTAATAAACCAAACTAACCAGAATTTTTGTCACTTCTGGTCGAAACATCTTCGTTTTATCGTTTCAATAGTGTCTATGACATCAGTGAGTGAAACCCCTGAGTCAGAGATATCTCTACATCGTAATTTTTTTACTGATAACGCAGTGGAAGTCGTCTTTTAGTATCTCTACAAAAACATTTTATATTCAGTAAGAGGTTGATCCTTCGTAATAACGTTCTCGTAAAATTTGGAAAAGACGAACCGAGCCTCTTTATTTCCATTTTCTCTGCTCCCCTAATAAACTAGTTATTATAGTACTAAACTAATTATTGTAACTAATTATTATTGTACTAAATCAAGATCATTGTTATTCAAATTATTAATATTTCTACCTAATCTTTTTTGAGTTCCTTGTCTTATAAATATTTGATTGAAAATTCGAATTACTTACATACATCCGTTAGGGTCTTAGTTGACTTTTACCAATATGTACAGGTTTTTACTAGTTATAGTGATCGTTAGTTTCTTTACTTTGAATCGTCTGAAAAATTTGACAGTATAATCATTTTTAAACCAACCATTCTAATTGTAATTTAGAATTTTATGAAATTACAAAATTTCAAACAGTGTAGCATATAATTGAGATATCTGGCTTCTCCAGATTACATCCGACTGATCCAGAAGACATATACATGGACTAAATCTCCATCTTGATCAAAACACATTAGTCCTCATCACTGTAATCTTCCTTCGTTTCAAATAAAGTGTCTGGTTAATCGTTTGATCCAGTTCCGCCTCCAAACTAAGACTAACAATGTTTGAACGACGCGTAGAACTGTCAGAGTAGCGAAGTCAAAGAACAGTCTCAGTAAGACAGTTTTTAGAACTGAGGAGACAAAGAATGCAGTGCTTAAAACAAGTCTTGTCTAGACGTCAGACTGGAGAGGAGTGACGGGTGGGGACCAGGTTCAGTGGCAAAATCAAACGGACCCAAGCACATTTAACGGAGGTACGAAGGTTGGAACAGGAAAAAACTATGTCGTCGGTCTGACTGGAGAGACGAATTGTAGGAGGTCTCGTCAATAGAATCTTTCGTCACAGCAACAGAACCACCCTTTTCGTTCAATCTCATAGGTCTTGTACTCCATGCTCTTCCCCTTCTTCGAGTTCTAATGAAAAGTAGAGTGAACCATTTGTCGTTTGAGGAAAAGAGGGGAGAGTGCGAACGGGGGTGACGGAGAGAATGGTAGAAGAAGGAACGAATGGTGTGAGTGAAGAAGAAAATAATTTTGTATAAATAAGTAAACCGACGTGTCCTCAGAATTAACACCGTACGTCCTAGAAATCAACGTCGTACACAAAAGGACTGGTCTCCAACTTGGGACCGGGGGAGGTGACCCTCACACCTCAGAATTGGGCAACCCGGTGGTCCCCTCAGAACGGTGCGATGAAGAACGACAACAAACTACTCGGGTTCTCCGAAGAATGTGAACGGAGTCGGAATTTACGAGAAGAAGGTCTATAGAGTACCAAATAAGGGAGGAAGTCCGGAGACTTTCCGAAGGGAACGGGTGGGGCACACTTCGTCGATGGAGAGGAGAGACGTGAGACACGGGGACGGGACCAAATGAAGAAGTATCGTGATAATGAATAAATAGCAGACAAAGAGGGGAGATGATGACAATACACAAAACAAAGTAAGATAGAATTTACAGACGGGTGGTCAGTCCGTGAATCATGGATCAACTTACTAGTCAACTTAAAGGTCAAAGAAGAAATCGCCAAAGAGTTCGACAAACGGATCTCTTTCCCCGTCCCGAACAAGATGTAGACACCCTTTCATTCCGACGGAAGGTTCACGGTCTGCAAAGATGTCTCCACGAGATCCCCGAAGAGGAAAGAGTGACGAGTCTAAAAATATAAGATAATGAGAAATGGTCAAAATGAGAAAGACAAAAGATTCATTGAAAAGGTGTAATCCCTGGTCACGAAAGGAAAAAACGTGTAAACCATAGTAAATCACACTTAGGAAATCATTGTACAACTGTAAATAAGGCAGTAAGTCGATCGTTTATCAATAACGTCGTCTATAATGCTCGGTCCGGTCCATGGTCTGATTTACGGTCCCGAATTTCTCTACCTCTTGGATGGAAGGGGAACTCCTCGAACCTCAAGTAACACACCAACGTCCACGGTAACCCTGTCCGTCGACTATGTTCTCCTTACGTCTCTCCCTCCAGGTCTGTGTGTCCCAACGAGTGGATCCGGACGAGGTCTCCCAACCCTTAGAGTCGTCACCTGTCCTCAAACGGTCCACTCCTTTATCCATTTGTGACGAGGTTGTCCTCCCCTATTAAACCCGTTCCCGTATCTCTCGAATGAACAAAGTCAAGTCAACGAGTCAGCACAAACTGAGAAACGCTGGGGTACTTAACGTCGTGCAGTCCGGAGGGACAGGTAGTGGTTGAGGGTCTCAAGTGAGTTTGAGTTGCAGGTAGCTCAACCACTACGGTAGGTCGGTAGAGTAGGAGACAACAGGGGAAGAAGAGGACGGGGATTAGGGAGGGTCGTAGTCTCAGAAAAGGTTACTCAGTCGAGAAGCGTACTCCACCGGTTTCACGACCTCAAAGTCGAAGTCGTAGTAAGGAAGGTTTCTTTAGGGTCCCGACTAGAGGAAATCTTACCTGATCAACCTAGAGGAGCGTTAGGTTCCCTGAGAGTTCTCAGCAGAAGTTGTGGTGTCAAGTCTTCGTAGTTAAGAAGCCGCGAGTCGAAAGAAGTATCAGGTTGAGAGTGTAGGTATGCACTGATGACCTTTTTGGTGTCGGAACTGATCTGCCTGGAAACAACCGTTTCATTACAGAGACGAAAAGTTATACGACAGATCCAAATTCGTGTTTAGTGACTCAGAATGACTTCGTATGTCATTTTGCACTCAGAAGGGTTCACCGATGACTCGTCCATTCCTTGGGCGGACGAATACGTCCTCTACCATCCAAACTAGGGACCCAGTTCTTCTAGGGGACCTCTTCCCGTACCGTTGGGTGAGGTAATAGACACAGACCTTTTAGGGTACCCGTCTCCTCGGACCGTCCGATGCACCCTGACGTACATCGGGTACATCCGACGTTTCTCAGTCTATACTGACTTCACTGAATCGTGCGTACGTGACATATTACGTCCGACACTGTCACCTGTGTCGGTACTATCAAGAACGTTCCCCGGACTAGACCTACGAAGATTTCCCAAGATACATAGGATACATCTCCACCCTGAAACTAGGACGTCGGGTCCCTAAACCCGGACACGTGGACTTCCCTACCCCGACCACTCCACCGGACTTTCACTTCACTTCAGCGAGTCAACACAGGTCGAGAAACACTGGCGTACCTGAAATCGAACGGTCCGAGGAGACAGGCACCCTAAGAGGTCCGTTATTATGACCTCACCCAACGGTAAAGGAAGAGGTCCACTCCACCGGACCTTCCGAAAATTTAACGTACGGAGGAAGGACCCCGTCCCTCTTATGTCCTATAAAAGACAATCCATAATTATATAGAGGTGCGTCTAATAAAAGATCAAATCTTATATTTAAGGACTTCCCACTGTCCTAAATTAAGACCTCACCGAGTAAAGGCAGTGTATGTGAAACACTCTATCTCCGACTAAATTTGGAAGTCACGTACTACTATCACCTCGGGACTTCACAATGGTGGAGGATAGGGGAACGTACGAAGGGGAAATAGATGACGTAGGGAGTAAAGGGTGGAAGAGAAAAACAGTCCGTTTAACTTAAATAATATTTTTTTTTACTCTTTTCCTTTGAAAACAAGACTCTCCTAATCCACAAACTCGACAGTCTACGGTCCGCGACAGTGACACATATCCACCCTACACGCCCTGAGGAAGGACTCCGTACGCACGGGTACAAGGAGTAGAGTCGTGCACCACCCGTGTACCACAAGGGAACGGGTCGTGTGTCATCCACAAGTCATCTACAAACACCTTCCTGAGTGGGACAAGAAACTGTCGTCCTAATCCAGACGCAAAAGTGTCGCAATGATGATGGATGAAAAGATGAAACTAGAGACTTAGAAAAGAAGGACTCGAGATCTGTTCGATTGGAGGGAAGAGGTAGGGACGTCTGAAGTTTATAAAGGTGGTGGAGTCTGTAAGAAAGAGAGTAGACTGTTTGAAGACACGTGGAAGAGTATTCCGGGTTAAGACGGGGAAAGGTCCCTTCAGTAACGACTCATTGAGTCTACTTCAGTCAATGGAGAAGGACACATATCAAAACATAACTTCAAACGGCGGAGGTCTGTCAGTCGAACCTTCTGTCGGAAAGGAATGAGAAGACGACATATTGGAGGATATGACACGGAGATCGTGAAATCGGACCACAGACCACCAAAGCGTCTACCCCCGACCAAACATTCAATAATGTCCTTTCGTACAGTACCACTGATCTTCGTGCGGACTCATCCGAGACACGACCCCTACACCTTATCATAGGTAAATGGTGAGTCGGACGTGGTCCGGAAAGGTATCCATGTATCTACTGGCAGACAAAGTCTCGACCAAGGTCTTTGAACGTCTCAATCTTTCAAGTAAGAAAGATCCTTCCTGAGACTCCTCCTCTGGTTACATTAATCCAGTCGCTAAAGTACGGTCGTCATCCTCGAACCCTCCTCATTGATCTCCGTCAAAAAGAAAAGTCCTCAGGCCCCTCTCTACTCCCTCAGAGCGATTGTCCCACCATCTTTCCTTACCATTCATTGATTTTCTCGAAAACGACCCCTTCGAATGGGTGATAAACCCTCCTTACTCGTGACTGGAATGGTCTGTCTTTGAGTCGTGACTACAGGTGTAGTAGAAAAGACATCTCTGACGAAGTCGGTAGTACCTCCACCGGCTCCACCTCTCAGGCGAGTTGGGGTCGACATTCTAGTACTGGAAGTCTGGGTGGTACCTCCTTAAGGCCCTCAAGTTGTCTATGGAGCGTATGTACCTTAGATTTCCTCGGGTAGCTCGCCCAGAACGTTTCCACTAATAGAAGTCTACAAAAATTTGGTCTTTTACTAGTAAACCGGAAAGTCAATATGAGAATCAGAAGAACTACACCCTTGAACAAAAAAGGTTTCCTTCTATAAACGTTTTAGAAACAAGAATAATTAGGTACACCTTATAAACTAAAGAAGTTTTTTATTAATAGAATAAAAAGAAAGTTGATAAATATGATCCAATGTAAGATCCCGAAATTCTTTTATTGGTATGACTTGGTTCTCACTAAGGGTCTTTGGTCTCTCTGGGTACATTCCCAAAGTCTTTACTCTCGTATAAGTATCTCAAGTAATCAACGAGTGTCTCACGTCCATAATTGGACTTCGGACTCATGACGAGACGAGGGAGATGGGAAGAGAAGGAGAAACAGGGACGACGAGGGACGAAAGAGAAGGAGGGAGGGAAGAAGTAAGAAAGACAAAATTTTACATTGTCTAAATAATCTGTACTAAGTACATGGTATGTTAAGTGCATGGTATATTAAGTGGGTAAATTTCACACGTCAAATCACAACCACCAAAAAACCCCCCCCCCATATAAGTGTCTCAACACGTTGATAGTAGTGATGGATTAAGGTCTTGTAAAAGTGGTGAGGAGGGGTTTATTTGACATGGGAAGTCGTCGGTAAGAGATAAGGGACGATAGGGGATGGGGGACGGAGAACCGTTAGTGATTAGACGAAGGAAAGAGAAACCTAAACGGAGAAGATAAAAGAAAAATCAATAAACAAGTAGTGTACACCTCTTACGTATGAGACACGGATACAGTCTACGACCACACACACACACCACACCCCTCCACTCCCCTGTCTTGTTTTAGGGACGGGAGACCTTCGATTATATGATCACTATCGTAAAATCCCCACTCTAGATTCGTAAATCCCCCACTCTAGATTCGTAAAATCCCCACTCTAGATTCGTAAATCCCCCTGTAGATTCGTCTCTAGACTTCCTATATTTACTTCCAGAAAAATTCTACACCTCAATCTTGCTTATAATTCAGGTCTCGGGACCTTCGACTGGGCTCGAAGTAATGCCGAACAGGTCAGTGTCCTTCCGTGCCCAGTAAGATAAGGTTCACGTCCCCCCTTCGCAATTGTCCGAATTTCGTCTCCCGTCCTCCTGGACCACCGACGAACAAACGACCGACGAGACACACCGAACGCCCGAGAATTAAGGGACTGGTTCCTACCTTGGGTCCTAGGATCGTCAATTTCAAGACTCAGGATTAGTAACCTGACGGTCCCTTAAGGGACAAATAAACAAAACAAAACAATATAATAAAACTATTCTAGTGTCACCGAAGATGTACTTCTTACTTAAACTCCCCCTCATCTCGTCTTCGTTCCTCACGACAGTCCCCATCAACACTGAACGAGTCCTAGTATCCGTTACTCCCGATTCCGTGGCTCCTAACGCAACGTCCCAACGGGACATCGACGTCTCAATCTTGAAACTTTCTCTCCAACAGATCCAAACTGGAATTGGACTTTAATCACATAGAAAGACACTACCTTTAGATAAAGTTACATTTTAAAAGAAGCCTTCTTATCTAAAAGAACCATGAATGAATTAAAATAATAACAAGATTTGCAATACAAATAATAATTACCTAAAGACGCCTGAACAGTTGTAGTGGTGCACTTAAGGACTCGAGGTCGTCTCGGAAGGGACGAGACCGAGTAGCGCCAAGAGGAACTTCGGGGTAGAGGCACCACCCGGGTCCTCGCGACTCTCCCCGACGTCTTGCTCGAAGGTCCGAACGTGCCGAGCCACAAGTTCCGGAGGAGGACATAGACCTACGTCGACAAACATTACGACCTGACAAGACCGCAGACACGGAACATCAGACAATAAAAAAAGACACATCAAGTTCAGTGACGACCTATTCCAAATTTTAAGTCCCTATAATTCGACTCACCTAATCCCCACCCACTCTGTCTGTTTTTCTTCTATTCAAATATCACTTAAAGAGTCTATACAATAGGAATCAAATTAGAAAAGTAATCCAATCGAGAGTTTCTAGGGTGAAAGCCTTGGAATTGCGAACATCCAATAGAAACTCCTCTTTTTTTTGTACAAATTCAACTTCTCTTCTCTTACCATAAAGTCTTAGTAAACCGTGTGTTTTAAAACTAGTATTTGAATTTTACTTGGTCGATCGTTCCAAACCCGAAATAAACCCGTCGTCCCTCGACCCCACCGACAGGAGAAGAGGCCCGAGACTTAGGTCGGGAAACAGGACATCGAGAGGGAGAAACAAGGGACTTTTGCATATGGAATGACCCAAGGGAACCCTAATCATTTGTAGGGCACCGATCCCCGTGAAAATCATTGCAATCTTTTCTTTAACCGTCGATGGGGGTACTCCCACAACCTCATGTCTCTCCTGCAGACACGGGGACACGGGGACACCTGTAAGAGACTGTCTCGTCTCAATTACTCTTGATGTCAATTAAAAGACTCACAACTTGGTCTGTGGTTGGACTCAGGTCTAAGAGAAATAGTTCACTCTAAGTAACTGTTTCTACGTCTATCACTAAACTATAAATCATTAAAGGAAAAAGAATATTATCCTTATGTCACTTGACAAAAAATCAGTGAAAACGGTAGAAAATGTAGTCCAGTGTTTCTGAGTCAAAGTGGAAGAAAAAAGTGGAGTTAAAGTGGGAAGAAAAAGACCTTCAACGTCGTTATCGTTTATATATTTTGACGTGGTTTATTTTAGTTTAACATATGTAATTTTGAGGTAATTACAACGATAAACAAAACTCCCGATCGCGACCCCTTGTCTCGGCAGACACTTTAAGAAACAATTACGTAGTAAATTACTCAACCAGAATTAAAAACTAATTCTAGTTAAACTAACCAAACTTCTTTCACCAACTTATTATCACTGAAACCGGAGTCTAATGTCAGACGCAACCAACCATTGTAAAAAATCTAAATATGAATAAATTACAGGGGGGCTGGTGGGGGAGTGGGGGCTCACTCTCCAAACTATGACACTGAAACATGGATCTCAACAAGATTAACCCTTTCACTTTTTTACTGTCACAGGAATTTACATTCCGAACATGAAAAAACACCTCTTTCCAATATTACTTTGCAATAATGTACTCCTTACCGGTTTCAGAAGGTGTCGTCATAATACCTGTATGAGACAGGACCTGGACTCCAATAGTAGATCTCATCTCTCGAAGTTCTCATCGCATCTCCACCGTCTATCGACAGACACAGGTGTCCACGGCTTTCTACCCTCTTCGTGACGGGAAGGAGGAGCACGAGGAAAGAGTCAACCAGCCACCATCATTACCGTTGTCTCAAGTTCTAGTCATTACGTTTATGTCTAAAGTCAATCTATTAAAAATGAACATATCCCGGGTTCGACCCCAACCCCTTTATAATTATATTTTGTATATAAAGATAAATCCCCCCCTCCCTTTCTACCGCCTCCTTATCCTGCCCTTCTGGTGAAAGAGGGAGTTCTTAAGGAGTTTTCTTGTAAAGTTGCGGCTCGTTTGAAGTGTTTTGTTGAAGACATCCGACCGTCTCCTGTAGTCCGTTGGTCTTTNACCCCAACCCCTTTATAATTATATTTTGTATATAAAGATAAATCTATATCAGTCCTTCCATTTGAAGTCCTCTTTACCCAAAGGAAAGAAATCTCAGGAATGTTCATTTTCAAATTGAAAACTCATAAAATTTCAGGATTCATAATATATAACACGAAGGTAAAGGATACACTCTTTTATGTCACACAATTCTAAATTTTAATGTCAACTTTTTATTTTTAAAACAGTATCCGGATTTGAAAGTCTAAAAATTTCAAGACAGACTTGTGAAATTTGAAATTAACCTCATTTACTTATGTTCAAGTCTTATTAATACTTCTATTATAAATCTAAAAACATTTACATAACACAATAAATTGAAATCTCTTCTTTTAAACGATGTTTTACATAAAACCTACTTGTTGACGGACAAAAAGTGTTGCGACCTTTTATAAATTGAGATTTGTACTACAACCAAAACTAATATCTATATAAAGGTTCGTCCTCGGACTTATTTATACACGAAATAAAAAAACTTATTGGTGTAAGTAAAGACTACTTCTTTTTCATAAATATTTTAAGAAGTAATGATAGGAAACGGGAAAGTCTTATACAAGTTCTGTCACATTCATGCAAATAGGTAAACCATGCCAACAGGTGTGAGAGTTTTATAACTCATATACAAGAGTCATCACATTTCACACTAACAGAGACCACGGTAAAATTTGGTTGTATGGAATCTCTTTTTAGTTTACACATTATAATGGAATAACGACTACTTTTAATTTAATTCAAATCTCAAATTTCTAGGGGGTTAGAGAAAAAACTCAATTATAAGTAAATAACCGTCTTTCACTCCTCCTTGATTTCTCAGAGAACTACTTCTACTTTCTCCTCTCACTCCTTTCACTTTTTCGACCGAATTTTGAGTTGTAAGTCTTTTGATTCCAGTACCGTGTGTCAGAATAGGGAAGTACCGTGTTTCTACCCCTTTTACACCTTTGTCACAGTCTAAAGTAAAAGAACCCGAGGTTTTAGTTACACATGCCACTGACGTCGGCGTTTTAATTTTCTGTGAACGAAAAACCTACTTATCGATACTGTTTGGATCTGTCACATAATTTTTCGTCTCTGTAGTGAAACGTCTGTTTCCAGACATATCAGTTTCGACACCAAACAGGTAATCAGTTCATACCTACACTCTCAACCTGGTATTTCTTCCGACTTGTGACTTCTTAACTACGAAAGTTTGGTACCACGACATCTTCTGAGGACTCTCAGGGAACCTGACGTTCCTCTAAGTTGGTCAGGTGGGATTTCCTTTAGTCAGAACTGATAAGTAACTTTCCTGACTACCATTTTGACTTTGAGGTTATGAAACCGGTGGACTACACTTATCGACTGAGTAACCTTTTCTGGGACTACGACCCTTTTTAACTCCCGTTCTCCTCTTCCCACTGTCTCGAACTCTAACAACCTACCGTAGTGGCTGAGTTACCTATACTCAAACTCGTTTGAGTCCCTCCATCACAACCTGTCTCTTCGAATCGTACGACGTGAAGTACCCTAGCGTTTCTCAACCTAGACTGAATCACTGACTTGTTATTGTTGTTGTTCAGAAAATAGCTAACACATTGTAACCGGTTCAGTGTGTAAGGGACTGAGGTCCAAAAGAATAGACTACTTCGGATTGAGTCTTGGAAAGTGTTTTCAGTCAACGTCCACGTCACATCTATATTTAAACTTTCTGTTTTAGAATTTCGAGAATCTTATGTTTTATCTTACATACGTAAGAGAGTTCATCCCTTAATATAAAAAAATTTGTCTTCTAGTTCCGTTTTTACTTCTTTAAGCTAATATAATTTTACATACTGAGAAACACTAGGGTACCTGATATGTCTGGTACCTTAAGAGGTCCGGTCTTATAACCTCACCCATCGGAAAGGGAGGAGGTCCCCTTAGAAGGGTTGGGTCCCTAGCTTGGGTCCAGAGGGCGAAACGTCCACCTAAGAATGGTCGACTCGGTGCTCCCTTCGGCTTCTTATGACCTCACCCATCGGATAGGGAAGAGGTCACCTAGAAGGACTGGGTCCTTAACTTGGTCCTAGAGGACGTAACGTCCGTCTAAGAAATGGTTGACTCGATAGTCCCTTCGGGTATAATTTTGCTTCTTGAATATAAATAGTTTTCTATGTCAATTCCTCTTGATTTGATTTCTTGATTTCTCGGAGAACTACTTCCACTTTCTCCTCTCACTTTTTCAACCGAATTTTGAGTTGTAAGTCTTTTGATTCTAGTACCGTAGACCGGGGTAGTGAAGCACCGTTTATCTACCCCTTGGTCACCTTTGTCACTGTCTGAAATAAAAGAACCCGAGGTCTTAGTGACGTTTACCACTGACGTCGGTACTTCAATTTTCCGTGAACGAGGACCTCTCTTTTCAATACTGGTTGGATCTGTCGTATAAGTTTTCGTCTCTGTAATGAAACGGTTGTTTCCAGGCAGATCAGTTCCGATACCAAAAAGGTCATCAGTACATACCTACACTCTCAACCTGATATTTCTTTCGACTCGCGGCTTCTTAACTACGAAAACTTGACACCACACCTCTTCTGAAAAATCTCAGGGAACCTGACGTTCCTCTAGGTTGGTCAGGTAGGATTTCCTTTAGTCAGGACTTATAAGTAACCTTCCTGACTACCACTTTGACTTTGAGGTCATGAAACCGGTGGACTATACTTCTTTACTGAGTGACCTTTTCTGGGACTACGACCCTTTCTAACTTCCGTCCTCCTCTTCCCCTGCTGTTTCCTACTCTACCGACCTACCGTAGTGACTGAGTTACCTGTACTCAAACGCATTTGAGACCGTAAACCACTACCAGTCCCTCCGGACCACACGACGTCAGGTACCTCATCAGTGTCTCAGCCTGTGTTGACTCGCTGACTTGACTTGCCTTGTCAATTCCTCCAACTTCCCGTTCAAAGTCCCATTCTTTTCTATAAACTATATACATGTGTGTGTGTATATATATATCTATGAACGTTTACATGTATGGGTTCTTATTGGTCTGAGATACGTCTGAAGATATGTAATTATTTTTTTCCAACTGTTACGTTATCATATTCCCGTTCTCCGAATTTATTTATGAAAAACTTTTTCCTATAGATATCCCAGTTACTTACATACTTCTCTAAAGAAATCAATAGCCTTCTACGATTAGTTTATGGATGAAATCATGGAAATATGTAGATGGTCTAGTCGTGATGTTTCGCTACGACTTCTACACCTCGTTATCCCGGAAAAGTGTGCAACGACCACCCTGACACTTTACCATGTCGGTGAAACCGTCTTCAAACCATTATCACTAATTTAAACTAGACACGTATAGGACACAGTGTCGTTAAAGTGACAATCCTAGAGACGTACCCACACATAAAATCTCTTGACACACGAGTGTACGACGTCTTCGTACACAACAAACGTCAACGGCTATTAATCTTTTTTTATTCACTAGTGCTTTATCAAGAGAGAATTGTATTTATAAGTATGTTTCCGTATGATTCATCCTTACTTTTGGTTGTTTGAAGTCGTTAGAGCCAGTAACATAAACTTAGAGTGTTTTTATAGCTCATTTTATCTTTTCTATTCCTCACACACACATATATATGTGTGTGTTTGTGTGTATATATATATACATACGAATGTAAAGATATGTAAATTTTTTGAACTATCCCAACGTATGTGTCTGTAGTTTGATATTTTGGGTTATTCCTTTACTTATGGTATTCACGGTACTATCACTTGTGACACTCGTTCTCCCCCTACACACATCTTTTCCCATGGTCCTAGAGACCCCATGTTCGTCATAGGATAAAGAGTGTACACTGTCACCTATGAGACCACAAACGAAGTATTATTGAGTGTCTCTATGTATAAACACTATGTATAACACATGTAAAAGACATACACACGATAGACATAAAACGTTAATTTAAAAATTTTTGAGACAGAATTTTTTAATTCTGTTGAAGACTTCCATCCATTTTCGGTATTTGGTAATGAGTTAAGTTTTGAAACAAGAAAGATTAAAAATTAGTATCCTTATACATAAAAACCAGAATAACAACTACGAGAAAAGTAACAATTATTAATTCACAAATTTATGAGACCCTTTTACCACACGACTCGACGAAGTATGTCCGTGTACTCTTAACTCCCTTGTACAGAGAAAAGTTGGAGTATAAGTCACTACAGTGTAACGACTCGAGTTTAAACGGTGCCACCCTCATCAATGTGGTACCTTTATCCGGTTTCGATGCTTAGTCCCAAAGGGGGTGGAGGGGTCTTTCAATCAACAATTTGTAAATGATCGTAAGGTGAGAGTAAAGGATATAACATACTCTCCATAACTTTCTTTACTATAACTGATTCGGGACGATGACACGACACGAATCAGTGAGTCAACACTGAGAAACGCTGAGGTACCTGACATCAGACGGTCGGACGGTACACCTAAGAGACCCGTTCTTATGACCTCACCCAACGGTATGGAAGGAAGTCCCCTAGAAGGGTTGGGTCCCTAGTTTGGGTCCAGAGGACGTAACGTCCGCCTAAGAAATGGTAGACTCAGTGGTCCCTTCGGCTTCTTATGACCGCACCCATCGGATAGGGAAGAAGTCCCCTAGAAGGGTTGGGTCCTTAGTTTGACCCCAGAGGATGTAACGTACACCTAAGAAATGGTCGCCTTGATGATTCGTGTTATGAATAAAAAGAGTACTATTATATTTGTCGTAAACTTGAAACCGTTCAATAAAATAAAGACACATAGAGAGGCAAAATCGAACTTTTATCCAATTGACATAGTTCATTTTTATTCAATTAATTACGTTCAAGTCATAAACCATATCACTCATAAGTCATTTAAAACAAATTTTTACAGTATTCCATTTACAAACCCTCTCACTTTAGTAAAGGAAATTACATTTAGAGGTGTTAAGAAAATGTGTAAACAGTATCTTTTCTACTCCTTAAGAACATAAGACGACCTTGTACTCTCGATTTATTGTTACACCTTACAAAAGGTTTATTAAAACATAATAAAATGCAAATCCACTAAGGAGGATTCCTCACCTTCGGTTCCGTCACGATACTACTGTAACTGTTGAACGAATAAGGTCGTGGCTAAGTCGTCTACCAGTGTCCCGTCAGTCCTGACAAGTGAGTCATGTTGTAGGTCTTTTTTCGGTACTGTCACTTCCTCAAGTCCGTCGACCGGTTGTCACCGTTCACTCATCTAAGTCACACGACAAAAATAAAGAAAACTTCTACACCTACTTATACCATTCTTTGGTTCCTCTACCTTCGAACACTTCTCGCCCTCGGAAGACGTATCAGATAAAGTAAAGGGTAAATCGACGAAGACAAAAAATCCACCAACAGACGGAAGATCTTTTTAACAAGGAGTAAAATAGTAGAGTAAGTATTACAGACATTTACTTAAAAACAGGGACAGAAAATGGAATTCAAAAACAAAGATGTGAACTGAGGAGACAATCCGTTAAAGAAGACACACACTATTACAAATTCAGAATTTACTATTCAATGTCTATAATCTTCTTATTAAATTTTTCTTTCAGGAACCCCTAAAAGGAGGACCAGATTGCCGATTCTGACACGAGAGTTACGACCCCGGACCCAAGTTAGGGACCAGTCCCTTTATCTAGGATGTACGACATTGATTCCGACCCGTGTCGGTTTATTTATTTACTTTATCATTTTTTTTTTCTTTCCTTTTAGGAACTTACTGAACTTACCGGTGGTAATAACATCATCAGTGGACAACGATACATTACTCACTGGGGTTTGGAATCATAGAATCTAGTCATTTGTAAATTGTAGTCAAAGACTTCCGACCCTCCGATTCTCACCGAATCGCCCCATCGACACCAAGTCCTGAAACGTACTCCAATATCAGTCCAACCCACCCCAACGACAGTGGACTTCTGAACTGACACAGATCTCCTAAAAGAAGGTCATAAGGAAGGGAATACACCGACAACCGACCTCAGGACTCAAGGAACGACGTTATCGATAAGGAACACAACACACCGTAGATTGAAGAAGGTTTCGTTCACTAGGTCTTCAAGTCAAGTCAAGTCAGCGAGTCAGCACAGGCTGAGAACCACTGGGGTACTTAGCGTCGTGCGGTCCTGAGGGACAGGTAGTGGTTGAGGACCTCAAGTGAGTCTGAGCGCAGGTAGTTCAGTCACTACGGTAGATCGGTAGAGTAGGAGCCAGCAGGGGAAGAGGAGGACGGGGGTTAGGGATTCAATGGTTCTACCTTTTGTTTGACAGAAAAGTAATGGTCAAAAAACTGATAGTAAAGACGGTACAAGATAAACAATATACGGTTCACGTCGGGTATGAATTGCCCTCCTCTTAATTCGACATATAGAACTTCCCTCTACATAGTTTCTTAAACACCTATATAAATCTTTGACAGTGTCAATAATTTAATGGAAAAATTTTTTGACAAAAACTATACCATCAATTCCAGAATCTAGTTTTGTAATTAGATCTTTGTGGGGAAGGGGTGGTTTGGTTAGTGAGAGGTTGGATTTTTGTAGTAACAAATTTAAGGGACCTACCCATACGTACTCTAACTCAGGAAACCTACTAGAATTTTTTTTTGGTTTTGGACATAAACTGTATCATTCGTGAGCTACCATCAACTTCTTAGAAAACAAGATATACTTCAAGGACAATACCTCGTATTAACGATAAGGTTTCCTTAATTTGTAAACTATCAATTAAGTTCAAAGAGAACTCAAAAAAACAACAACAATCCGTAACTATTTTGGAGTAACAAAGTCTAGAGTTAACTCTTACATTTTGAAATTAGTATCTGACCTAACCAAACGAAAGTATAAGACATTCTTGAGATTATTTTTCAAGTTACGGTTTTGTTCTAACGTCTTCGTTAAAATAGGTTAAAGTATATTTGACAAATAACATAAGACAAGAGACAGAAGATCACGGGCAAAGGTCTCAGTAAGAAAAAAAAAAAGGATTAAAAAGAAAGGTATCAGTAGGAGTTTCATAATTTATCGAATAAAGTAAATATGATTTAAAATCACCTTAGAGATGAAGTATGTAAAATTCAACAAGTTCATATCGTATTAACCAATTTCTCAAATCTTTTACAAAACTTTCTATTTTATTACTCAAAATTCATTAAAAAACGAAGACAACAACCATGAAAGTACCTTCACATAAAGAATCAGTTTTTTACTTCAAAAGTATATCTCAATAAATCCTCTCAAAACTCTCTAGATACTATTTATGTAAATGTATAAATGAACAATCTAAACTGTCGTACTCCTACGTCATAAAAGTAAAGCTACCTTAAAACAAATCTTTCACTACCCGTCCCTTTTGGAATTTTAAAAGAAATGACAAACACGAAACAAAGGAGAGAGAAAAGGTCCATGACATGGGGCTCTATGAACCTAATACTTCTAAATCTCGCGTTCATGACCTTCTTGAATTGGAAGCACCGTGGATAAATACCACGTCTGTAATTACCCTCGTATATACTACTCCATATAAAGATAATATCACCCAAAATATTCCATAGTAAAGTATAATAACAAAAACAATGGTAAAATCCACCAACTCTTCGTCAATAAACAACACGAAACACACTGGGTATTGAGGAGTATCCTGTTCTCCTTTATTTCTGTGTAGTCATACTAACGACGACGACGACTAAAAATTTAACTTTGGTCGATTAACATGTTTATGGACTCTGGCAAGTTGTTATTTTATCATACATCAATAGACCGATCAGAAAGTCAATGTGAGTTTTAAAAATTTTCGTTTTCGTGTAATATTTTTATGAACCTTTTGTCCTTTATAATAAGGATTATTTCATTTCAACGAGTCAGCACAGACTGAGAAACGCTGGGGTATCGGACATCGGATGGTCCGAGAAGACGGGCACCCTAAAAGGTCTACTCTCATGACCTCATCCAACGGTAAAGGAAGAGGTCTCCTAGAAGGGCTGGGTCCCTAACTTTGACCAGAGGGTGTAACATCCGTCTGCGAAATGGAAGACTCGGTGGTCCCTTAATTATACATAACACCGAGTCTACCATTTTACAGACGTTACGCCCTCTGGGTCCAAAGGAAAGGAAAGGACATTGTACGAATGCAAGAGATAAAAATGACGGGGGTTTAACACTCCTTAAAAAAAGAAAAATTTATGTGTAACGTCAGAAAGATCAATAAAAAGTACTCTTGTACTAGACGAACTATATTACAATAGGAAGAACGAAGGGGGTTATGAATTTTAGAATAATTAAAAAAAAATGAAAACTTTGGAAAAAATGTAAAAGGTAACAAAATAAAGCTTTTTAAAGAACGGATGGCTTTTCAACTTCATTACGTCACTTGTGACCTACGGAAGTACACCTAAGTACTCAACAATTAAAACGGCGTAAACGAAAAACAAAGAGACAGTGAGATAGAAACAAAGACAGAGAGACAGGAAGACGACATTGTAAACTTTCACTCAATGTTTGTAGTACTGTCAAGTGGGAATTAATAAAGTCGTACTTAGAAAGTAAATATTCCGTTAAATTTTAAATATAACCCGAAGGGAACACCGAGTCGAACATTCTTAGACGGACGTTACACCCTCTGGATCCAAACTAGGGACCCAACCCTTCTAGGGGACCTCTTCCCTTTCCGGTGAGTGAGGTCATAAGACCGGACCTCTTAAGGTACCTGACATACCAGGTACCCCAACGTTTCTCAGCCTGTGCGGACTCGCTGAAGGTTGTAAATATGTTATCATAGATTATATCTCTGATAAAAGTATCTAGGGATTCAAAGGGTCATTACAAGAAATATTTGACGAAAAAGGGGGTATACTTCCTAGGTCAGTTCTTAAAGGGAAACAAAAAATTTTTGGATTATATAAAAACCGACACGACGCGGAAGTGACGACACGTCCCGAAAGGCACCAACGTCTCACCCCCGAGGACAGATCGACACCGTGCACCCGGAGAGTGACACCACCGAGGAGAACAACGTCTCGTGTCTGAGAATCGTCTGTCCGCAGTCATCGACCTCGTGCGACCGAGTCATCGACACGAGCACCCGGGACGGATCTCGTACGTCCGAAGTCATCGACACTGAGCGTCCGAGATGCTCGCGTCGGAATCTTCAACACCACGTCCCCGAATCAACGAGGCGCGGTCCACTTAGAAAGGTCTGGTCCCTCGCTTGAGTACAAGGAACGTAACCGTCCGTCTGAGAACAGGTGACACGGTGGTCCCTTCAGACTTTCTTGGTAACAATAAAAACTTTTACCCGACCCATAATCCACTATGACACCTTAATGACTACAGTATAAGTTACACTACTACCGTACCACCGAAACAGTAATGATTTCTTATTTAGTTATTCTTATATGAACCTCATGTTTACTTAGTGAAACGGTATGTCGTCTTAAATTGTGTTGTAACGTTTAGTTTATATGAAGTTAAAAAATTTTCCTCCCTTTCTCTTATATGAAAAACATATACAAAAATAAATACATACAAAAGAATAAAACATATACAAAAATATATACAAAAATAAAACACAGAAGAGACACCGAAGAAGGGACACCATAGGACCGTTCAAACGTCCAAAGACGTTTGTGTGTGTGTGTGTGTGTGTGTGTGTTTGTGAATGTAATTATATATATGTATCTATATATATGTGTACGTGTATCTGTGTATATAAAAAGGAATATTTAACTCTGATATGTGACTTTTTGTATATCCACTTTATTATACGTGAGACCTTAAACAAAAATTTTATAGAGTCCTTTATTTCACCTTACCTATATCAACTTACTTCTAACCGGTTCATAACCATTTACTTCGATCTACTACCTATGTACTACAAATTTTATACATACAAACCTTATAATGTTCAATTTTTTCCCTTTTGTAAGAAAGAGAAAGAGGGAAAACCTAAAAGTGGTCACATTTATTGGAGGTATAACTATTACATAACAATTCAATCATGTATGAACATATCTTTTTAAATTTTTATCTCTTTTTATACTTCTTTTCCAATAAATATTCGAATGGTTTGTTCGTATTGGAGATACTAAAGGAAAACCGGAAAATACAATCACATATATATACGAACGTACACACAAACACAAAGGGGTGGAGTTTCCGACTCCACACGACGAAATCTTCGTAAAAGTCATAACGAGAGGTCTCCTAGTAAAGTTACATAAGATCGAGGTCGCCAAAGTCTAACATGGAATATAATTCAGAAACGATACAAAAAACCATAAAGTTAAGGTTCATATAAGAAAAAGGGAGGAAAATTTTTTAACTTGATATAAACTAAATATTACAACACAATTTAAGACGACATATCGTTTCACTAAGTAAACATGAGGTTCATATAAGAATAACTAAATAAGAAATCATTGCTGTTTAGAGAAAATTCAAACGTACAAAACCAATGAATGTAAATTCTTTTACCCACGGCAATCATGATTTAGAAGGAATGTCTTCTATCGTAGAACTTTACCCACTCCGGTTCGTTTATGACAACCATAAAAGTCAACTCCGGGTCTTTTGAATCACAAAAGAGTTTCAATGTTCCGACCATCCGACGATCCACGGGAATAAGAGGTGTGGTCAAAATTCCTTCATTAATACATCTCAGTCAGAGTGTCAACACTTTCACATATTTCGATCCAGACACAGTGGATGCTTACAGGGGACTCGAGTACCAAATAAAACACAGAAGAGACACCAAAGAAGGGACACCATAGGACCGTTCAAAAGTCCAAAGACTTTCCTTCTGCCGACTCCTTAGTAGACCTAAAACCCGACTCTCCAACGCACAGAATTCCGAGTTTTTATTTTTTGAATCAGTTCTAAAAAAAGATTGGTGTGGAACCCTAGTAACTCAAGAAACAAGGAAAAAACGTCTATATTAATTCCTCATCTTTGTCGTATACTAAAAATCTTGTCAACTGTATTTCGACGGGACTTGATCGAAAAGTATAAACTATCATTTTATTATATTAACAACTGTCGTGCCTACTCCGACTACCCGAATCAAAACATCACGAATAATTAAATGACGAACACAAACTTTTGGTCAATGTGTTACCGTAACGAAGTTCCCTTGTAACTGAAATCTAAAGTCTAAACTCATTGAAATCAATAATTTTAAGTCACTTGTTTTAAGTGACCAAACATTTGTACGTCAAAAATTTCATGGGAATAATAAATGTTCAAAACCTCGGTCTTTAGACAGTAAAACCATCCTGGATGTTCCGTATCATAAAATACCTTAAAGATATCCCCGTAAATCATTGAGGTCTTGACTCGACTGTAAAAGTCGCGAAAACATCGTATTTCTTTCCGTACTCTCTATAACACTTGACCATGACCATTTGTTTTGGTTAGTGTGAGTTCTGTTGATTTAAGTTCGTTTACTTTTCATTGAACACAAACGGGGGAACTCCATCTACCTTTCGTTGTTCTCTTTCTCACGTAATTTCTCTCATTACTTCTCACTCACATTATTATCGAACACAGTCCTTGTAAACTTCAGTAACGTTACATACACGTAACCTTTTTCGAACACACAACAAAACGAGAAAGGATAACATAGAAACGTAACAAATTGACGCGTCAAGTAATAACTTTAACATAACCTACAACCAAACAATACCAAGTACCGTAATAAAACTTTCCCTAATATCAGTAGTTTAACATCAAGTGAAAGAACGGATTAAAGATCAATACCGATAAGGGAAATTACAATTTTCTTCCTAAGTTTTAAGTATTGGAAAATAACCACCCCTATCCTCAAAGATCTCTCCCATCCCCCTTCCATTCTCTTTGTCAAACACGTCCCACGTTTCCACTTATTTCTAGGACCAAGAGTCCATTAAGTGTCTAAACCCCCTGTCGACACCCCAAGGTCCCTCGGGTCTCTCCGTGAAACTCATCGAACCACATCTTCCTTCTTAAAAAAAAAACAATCCTCTCTACTCGAACCGGATCTACTCGTTCAAGTTCTGTCCATCTTCCTCCCCTCTCTTCTTACCTTGTCTTCGATCCATTTAACCTCCTATTCTAACGTGAATTAAACAGAGAGGGGGAGAAAGAAAAAAATTTTTGACTTAAACTTCCGAAAAACCACTCGAACCCGAATTCCTCTCACTCCGTCTGGACCTTATCACCGACACCCTAGACTCCCTTTCCTAGTCGGACCGCCCTCTACCTAACATCCCCGGGGAGGGCGAGCCTATAAATAGAACATCGTGGTTCGTTCAGACAATTCCCTGTTTTTGCCCACGGTAACATCACAACTAGGTCAACGCCTATGTTGTATCCTTAATCCCCACTCCCACAAACACTTCCTGACCAACTCCTGGTAGTCAGAATATCCTTTCCCTGATCCCAGACCTCTAAGGTCCCCTCTTCAGAACCAGGGAGAAAGTAAGCTGACTACGAAAGTCTCGAACTAAAGGAATCCTATATGAACTTTTAGAGTCGTGGTACCCGTCGCCGGAGACCGTCGTCATTGTCATTGTACTAAATTCCTTCGACGACAACAAATCAACGAGTCAGTACAGACTGAGGACACTGGGGTACCTGACATCGGACGGTCCGAGGAGACAGGTGCCCTAAAGAATCCGTTCTAATGATCTCACCCAACGGTAAAGGAAGAGGCCCCTAGAAAGGCTAGGTCCCTAGTTCAGGAACAGAGGACGTAACCGTCCACCTGAGAGAATCTTGACTCGGTGGTCCCTTCGGAAACTCCATTAATGATGAACAATTTGGTTTTACGGTTCGGATAGTTTCCGTACTGTACTGTTCCGGGTCAGAAACTTACATACTACGTTTCGGAATGAACAGAAACATTTACTTCAAAATAACCTCGTATCGGAATAACAGGTAGATGTATACGAGTTTTAAGAGGTTCGGTCTGAAGTCGTTATGGACTTGGTACTTGAGGGACTGCAAGTTCGACCAAAATCTTTTCCGTCTCCTTGGTCTCTAGTTTAACGGTTGTAGGCGACCTAGTATCTTTTTCGTTCTCTCAAGGTCTTTTTGTAGATAAAGACGAAATAACTGGTACGGTTTCGGAAACTAACACACCTAGTGTTATTTGACACCTTTTAAGACTTTCTCTACCCTTATGGACTGGTGGACTGGACGGAGAACTCTTTAGACATACGTCCAGTCCTTCGTTGTCAATCTTGACCTGTACCTTGTTGTCTGACCAAGGTTTATCCTTTTCCTCATACAGTTCCGACATATAACAGTGGGACGAATAAATTGAAGATACGTCTCATGTAGTACTCTTTGCGACCTGACCTTCTTTGTGTTCGACCTTAGTTCTAACGACCCTCTTTATAGTTATTGGAGTCTATACGTCTACTGTGGTGGGAATACCGTCTTTCACTTCTCCTCGATTTTTCGGAGAACTACTTTCACTTTCTCCTCTCACTTTTTCAACCGAATTTCGAGTTGTAAGTCTTTTGCTTCTAGTACCATAGACCAGGGTAGTGAAGTACCCTTCATCTACCCCTTTGTCATCTTTGTCACAGTCTGAAATAAAAACCCCCGAGGTTTTAGTGGTGTCTACCACTAACGTCGGTACTTTAATTTTCTGCGAATGAGGAACCTTCTTTTGAATACTGGTTGGATCTATCATATAAGTTTTCGTCTCTATAATGAAACGGCTGATTCCAGACAGATCAGTTCCGATACCAAAAAGGACACCAGTACATACCTACACTCTCAACCTGACACTTCTTCCGACTCGCGGCTTCTTAACTACGCAAACTGGACACCACTACCGCTTCTGAGAACTCTCAGGGAACCTGACGTTCCTCTAGTTGAGAGCCTAAAGAAACCTTCCTCACTACGATTTCGACTTCGAGATCATGAAACCGGTGGAGTACGCTTCTCAACTGAGTAACCTGTTCTGACTACGACCCTCCCTAACCCCCGTCCTCCTCTTCCCCTGCTGACTCCTACTCTACCGACCTACCGTAGTACCTGAGCTACCTGCACTCAGACTCACTTGAGGCCCTCTACCACTACCTGTCCTTCCGGACCGCACGACGCTAAGTACCCCAACGTTTCTCAGTCTGTGCTGACTCGCTAACTTGACTTGACTTGTATAATATAAACCGAAAAAACGTGATGTGACCCTCTCAACTCAGTAACACTGTCTAACATACCGGGGAATTTCGATTCGGGAAACGTCTTTTCCAAACGATTGAGGATTATATCTCTATGTTTAATAAACGAAAACCCCTTCCTAAGAGTTTTGAAAAAATTCTATATCTATTTTAAGACTTACAAAAATCAATACTGATACAACTATAGAACTAATACGGATATAAATATAACTAATACATTTCTAGGACTTTACTTTAAACCATAACAGTCCCTGGAAGACATTCATTTCTTCAAGGACTTGAATCTTTATCTTGGTGGACACAAAAATCCACCGGAAACTACTCAGGAACCTTTGTGAATTGTGTTTGTATTCTCAGGGTTCTAGACTTTGAGAATAAAACCAATATAAAATGATTCCTGACCATATGACTATTTCTTCCAAAATTAATCCTTTAAGGGACCACCAGGTCACCAATCCTGAGACACGAAAGTCACTGTGTCCAGACACAAGCTAGGGACCAACCCCTTGATTCTAGGACGTTTGACACGTCGTACCTTCCTTTTCCTTTTTCAAAATTAATTGGAAACACGTGACAAGTAAATTTTTTTAGTCAAGAGACAAATATCTTTGTACTCTCAATGAAGTGCTTTGTTTGTGTTTTTGTTGTCTATTTCTCTTTTCTACTTGTCCCTCTTTTTCCACGGTATTGATACACCCTACTAAGTCGAACTGATTCCGTGTAATTTTATTTGGGTATAGAATTCCCTTTTTTTCTTCTATATTATAAAGACCTTATCGGTTATCGGTATGAAGGTGTCTGCAAACTTCTGTCTCACGTAGAGAAACAAGACATACACTCCCGATTCTGATCCGTAACTGTAAAAAGTGATTGTAATCATGTCACAAGACACGAGTAAACCCGACGTAAAGGTTGTAATAGTATACATGTCACCACTAAGAGAATAACTACTAGTAACAAGAAATTTATCTCTAAATTTTTACTTCAAGGTGCATGAAAGGAATTCGACCGATAATAGAAGAACTATTGTGATCTTCCTAGAGGTCATCATAATTAGACAAAAGTTTTGTCAGAAGAAACGTTCCAAAAGGGAACCAACTCACCACTGTCTGTGAAGGAAGGGATTCGGAGTGGACAGAGGAGGTAGTAGACCCGAAAGACTAAACTCATGAAGTAAGTATAGGATCGTCCGCATCGACAGTCGTCACCGGGGAAACTCTACTACAAAAAGTGTCTTCACGTGGTCGTTCCAAGGATAGAGTGTCCTCAAATCGGAAGAAACCTACGAATTACAGATCCATGAAGAAAGAAAATTTATTGGGACACCCTACTGTACCGTAATATTAACTGACAAAGGGAACACCCCTTGACAGAAACTACTATCAAAAGTCGTCAAGTAACCGCCTTCTATCGTGTAGAGTGACACTCCCCTCCGGTGAAGTGGGCACTGGGTGTCGAACGTGACAAAATAATGACAAGAGGGTCAGAACGAAACTTTGAGTGGACGAAACGACTGTAGTACAAGGAGGTGAAACGTTGACGGAACCCGAAGGGGCCACCGAGTCACCATTTCTTAGGCGGACACTACACCCAAACTAGGGACCCAGTCCTGTTAGGGGACCTCCTCCTTACCGTTGGGTGAGGTCATAAGAACGAACCCTTTCGGGTACCTGTCTCCTTGGACTGCCCGATGTCAGGTACCCCAGTGTTTCTCAGCCTGTGCTGACTCGCTGACTCGTAGTATAGTAACTTCCACAGACAATAGAAGAGGACATGGTCGGACCATGAGTCACCAGAGGATGTGACGCTTACTGAATAGTCAGATGACGTGTCCCTCAAAGAGATCAAAAAATACATACCACAAACAAATTCATTGTGTCAAGTCGAAGGGTCCTCGTTGAACCCACACGACACTCCACACCTGTACGACTCTAGTGCAGAATACGTGAAGAGAGGTTGTGACACACGGTAGTGGAAGTTGAGAGATACGAGTGAAAGAAAGAAAAGTCCAAAAAGGTGTAAACTTCTTGTGTAAAAGTGGTCGTCACGAACCTTCTACCATCGTCACTACGGGTCATGTAAATACGACCCGTGTTTCGTATTAGAAAATCCCTGTTCTTGACTCGATTATTGACTTAACGGTAGAAACAATGGAATGTATCTAAACATACGGTGACTTTCGAAAGACGACCACCTACAAGTGTCCAGTAATATCTCAAAAACTAAACCAGTCACTTAAATCCCATTTTTTTTATACAATGATGTCGTCATAAAACTTTTACTCCTGTCTTTTACTTCCTATGAACGTATTAAAGACAAAGAAAGTGTATTTGAGAACTCAGGTCACTACCGTCCATAGTAAAGAGTATCTGAGAGAGCATTGTAGACGAAGGTTCTTGCGTGGATTTATTATCATCCCAACTACGTATATACTGTAACCATTGTATCGGACTCCGGTCTAGTACCTCAAAAGACTTTAAAAAACCAATAGTGAGAGATGTAGAACTTCTTGCCAAACTGTAATAAATTATCCCTTCCCCATCCTAGTCTTAGTACGAAATCTTTCACACTAGTATATTACCGAATATTCTCCTTGACCAGTATCGTTCTCCGAACCTCTCACGAAAATCCTTCCTCCCTGCTCCCACCCCAGTCTCATTAGAACTGGGGTCTCACCATTACTAGGGGTAACCCACAAAAAGACTTGATTGACTCTATCGTCAAGAGTTTAAAACCGGAAAAGTCGTGGATGTTAATGTCAATAAGAACATTATTAAATAACACCTGGAGTTTCTCGACAACAAGTACACCCAACATAGATAGGAACAAATAACATAATCTTTACTTTTGACTCTTCCAAATTTTTATAAATTTAGTAATTTTTCTTAGACAATACATTATAAGTATAAAAAGAATTTTTTAATGACATAAAAGGATTTGTGTTTTAAATCACTCTCTTCACCGTAAAAAATTACCCAAAAAGTTCAGTGATCACAGAGTCCCAATTGTCAGTGAATCAGTATAGGTTCACTGACAGGAGAAACACCGGGTACCTGATATATCGAACGGTCCGAGGAGACGGGTACGTAAGGAGTGATTACAGATCGAATTTATCTTTGGGGAAAGGTCTTAGAACATAGACGAAAAACACAAATTAGACAACAGTATTGTACATCGGAAGACGTGTGAGATGGAATGTGTGTACCCTCTTACTCTCACTTTTTCCTCTTATTACAGAACCATATCAACACTATCACCGAAATTACGGTGTCTGGGTCACCGGAAACCTGTCGTAACACTTTCGGAGACAACATTCCGTAAATCGTCCTCTGAGGAAGGGACTAGAGTGAGATACATTTACTACGCCCGTAGAATTCCGTTCCATTGTCAAAAGGTAAGAACAAGTATAATCTGGAAGTCCAGTGACACAGGGACTATCCTTAGAGGCTCTGGATTACTGTAATGCTCTGTCACCAAGAGGTTCTTCAGTACCTCAATAAACCCCCTCGTAGTTGGTATTTAAGACTGTATTTTGAGACCGTTTTAAAAAATTCGTCTTTTATCCGAACCCCACATTTGCGTTCAAGGACGTAGAATTCTGTATATTTTATAAAATTTCACACAAACATTCTAAAAGGAAAGTATAATTAAACGATCAGATAACAGTAGGTACATAAATAATTATCTATTATCTTTTAAGTTTCGACAAACTTTTTATGCCACTGTTTGGAATTTTTCTGTTTTTTACTGTAGAAAATGACGTATAAAGAAGTACTCTCGACCCCTCAAAAAGGAAAAAAAACGATACCTACATGACCTATCTACCTACACACAAATACATGAGAAAGATCAAAGGGTAAAAAAAAATTATCAGATACTAATATTCACGTATTGAAAAAATCCATTTTTAATGGAAAAACAATTATGTTCATAATATTTTTACTACTTTTCGTAATTTACAGTCTCTTCTAACTTTAGTGAGTATTAGGACCGTAAGCCTTTGTTCTCGACAGGTTTCTCAAATCACAGAAGGGAAGGTCACGGAAAAGAAACAAATCACGAGTCATCAAAATAACAAAACTTGTCCACACCATAGGACCACTTGTGTCAAACCAAAACAGAGAAGAGGGAGAGTGAAATCGTGTATCACTTACGAAACGGTACTAATGTCTACAAGAAGTTGCCCTACTAAATTGCAAGTAACATAGAGAGTAAAAATAACCATCCTACTAAAAGAACTCGTCTCCTTCGTCTATTTAGATTCCACCTCTCCCTACGACCCCCGGCGTCTCGTTCCTCCCATACTGTCAAGGATCCCAATCCCATCCCAACCGGGTACTACGTGACTCCCCACTGGTCGAGTAGTGATTTAGTACTCCGGGAAATTGGAGACAATTGGGTGACGATTGTCTCCGTGAAACGGTGGTTGTAACGGAGTAAAGGACGGAAAAGAGGTGTCTTTTTGTCTTTCGCCATAATTTATCGTATCTTATAAACCGGATAAATGAATATATTATTAGGCACAGACGGTAGGGATAGACACTGAAAGTCCTTTTGACAACAACGGAATCTCCGACATTTCCCTTTCCTAACTTAATTGTCGAGAGACTCCAAGGAGAGTCGAATTTGCACAAACGAAATAAAATTCATTGTAAAGAAGTTCTTCCACTTGGCTTCAGAATCTATTCCTTAAAAAAACTCAAGATCTAAAGAAAATATAATATTGAAACAGTTCTTGGGGAAATCTTCTTATGATCGACTTCGTATCCTTAGAAAAATATGATTCTAAAATCACAATGACCGTAAATTGGAACGTCTACTGAGAAAATAGAAGGACGTTAAGTCAATTAAACGAGTCAGTACAGGTTGAGAGACGTTGGGGTACCTGACGTCGTTCGGTCGGAAGGGACAGGTAGTGGTTTAGGACCTCGAACGAGTTTGAGTACAGGTAACTCAGGTACTACCGTAGGTTGGTAGAGTAGGAGACAGTAGGGGAAGAGGAGGACCGAAGTTAGAAAGGGTCTAGTCCCAGAAAAGGTTACTCAGTCAACAAACGTAGTCCACCGGTTTCATAACCTCAAAGTCGAAGTCGAAGTCAGGAAGGTTACTTATAAGTCCTGACTAAAGGAAATCCTACCTGACCAACCTAGAGGAACGTCAGGTTCCCTAAGAGTTCTCAGAAGAGGTTGTGGTGTCAAGTTTTCCTAGTTGAGAAGTTGCGAGTCGAAACACCAGGTCGAGAGTTTAGGTATGTACTGATGACCTTTTTAGTATTGACTGATCTACCTGGAAACAGTTGGTTCAATACTAGAGAAGAAAAATTATACAACAGATCCAACCAGTATTGAAAAGAAGATTTCCTCGTTCGTAGAAAATTAAAGTACCGACGTCAGTGGTAGAGGTCACTAAGACCTCGGATTCTTTTCTTTCAGACAGTGACAAAGGTAACAAATGGGTAGACAAACGGTACTTCACTACCCTGACCTACGGTACTAGAATCAAAAAATATACAACTCAAAATTCGGTTGAAAAAGTGAGAGAAGAAAGTGAAAGTAGTTCTCCGAGAAATCAAGAAGTGAAAGACGGTATTCCCACCATAGTAGACGCATAGACTCCAATAACTATAAAGAGAACCGTTAAAACTAAGGTCGAACAAGAAGTAGGTCGTGCCGTAAAGCGTACTACATGATACGTATATTCAATGTATTCCTCCCACTGTTATATGTCGGAACTACATGAGGAAAGGGTCAAAACTTGGTCAGACACCAAGGTACAGGTCAAGATCGACGACTTAGAACTGAACGTATGTTTAAAGAGTTCTCCGTCCAGTCCACCAGACCATAAGGGTAGAGAACTTCTTAAAAGACGTCAAACAACACGAGGTGTGTCAGTTTCCGAAACCACATCAGTTATTTCGTCTTCATCTACAAAAAAATCTTGAGAGAACGAAAAATCAATTAGGCGCCTACAACCGTTAAACTAGACACCAAGGAGACGGAAAAGATTTAGGTCGAACTTGTAGACCTTTAAGAGCCAAGTACATGACAACTTCGGAACGAACCTCTTAAAACTCGTAATGAAACGATCGCACACTCTACTCAAGTTAACACGTCATCAAACTCTTAAGAAACCGTAACGGAAAGAAACTCTAACCTTACTTTCGACTGAAAAAGGTCAGCACACCGGTTTAAACGACCGTATAACTCTCGTCGTGAAATTATCGTAGTAGGAAATCCTGAACTTTATCGACTCGACCTTAAGATAGTGGAGGTGATCGAAACAAACATCACTACGAAGGATTCCGGGTGAACTGGAGCGTGAGGTCCCATAGACCGAGATCCACTCACTAATGTGGTAACACCAATAGACCCAGTAAATCTAGAAAAAAAACATATCAAGACATCACGGTGGAGAATTATAGGAGACGAAGACAATCCAGGTATGGTAAAGACAGGAAATAACACGGGTAGAAACTTACTTTAAAAGGGAACCATAGTGATTAAAAGAATTTCTCTAGAGATCAGAAAGGGTAAGATAACAAAAGGAGATAGAAACGTAACTAGTGACTCCTTCGGAAAGAAAGAAAGAAAAAAAAAAAAATTTCGAAAAAAATGAAATAAAATAAATAAGTGGAGAAAGCTGACGTGACACGTCGTACACCCTAGGACCAAGGGTCTGGTCCCGAACTTGGGAACGAGGGACGTCGTCATCACGTCTCAGAATTGGTGGCCTGGTGGTCCCTTCAGGGCTCCTTCGGAAAGAATAGAGATGAACGATAAGAAACCTTGAGACGTAAGTCTATCCATATAGAAAGGAAAAAAGGAAACGGAAATCGACGAAAAAAAAAAGTCTCGATAAATATTCCGGAGGAGTCTGTTGATAAAATGTTAGTAAAACGGAAAAAACGTAAAGAAAAAGAACTTTTACCAGAACTAGTGACGGAGAAATGTTACAGTGCTTGGACGTCACCCCACCGAATTTATACAAGTAGGTGGTCTACCACGACAACCTGTTGTCTAAAAAGATTCCGACGTCCAAAGATTTTATAATTTATAAAATCTATTTTATAAATTTGACTCAGTGGTCACAGGAAAGGTAAAACATAAAAATAGTACAATCCTATACTTAATAAGGTTTTATTCCTCATAAAACTTCGGTTTTGTGATCGACATACACATTAAAAGTGTAGGTTCCCTTTTATGATAGTAAGATCTGTACGAAAGTACGATTCTCTCTCGATAACCGGAACCTAATATTGAAAATCTAAAAGTAAAACACAATTTCGAAGATAAATTATTCTTTAGTAATAGACGGTCGTATAATAACGAATAGAAATCACTTACTTCAGAACCGGACTACTAGAGTTCAATACGGTAGGTCTACCCCACACACACACACACACACACACACACACACACACACACACACACACATTTTGTCATGAATATAAGTAAACAGTGTAACGTACATCTTACAAGATAGTCAACACCTTCGACATAAAATTCTTCTCATAACCATCTCTTAACAACTATCTTCTTCTAACTCGACTAAACGGCCGACTGGAGTCTCATATACTGACGACTGAGTTTCACAGACAGAACGTGTACTCTCTCAATCCACCCTAGTGACACCCCTCTTCGTCAAAACCGACACCTTCACGATTTAACTATCTCTGTGTGTACTCAGGGTGTATCTCAAGGTACGGACTCCCCCTATTCCCACTGTTCAGACCGACTCTACCTCTCAAACCCATCAACGAACGGGAACGGTCGAAGAATCGTAACCAAAGAGTTTTATTTAGTGGTGGACAGGCACCCGAAAACCACAGTGACCCTGTCAATCACAGTACTCAGGGTCCTGATACTAAGATTAATACAAGATTTATCCTAAAAAAAAAAATTTTTATCTCGATAGTGATTTTAATATTTTACTAAAATAAATCAAAGATCCAAATATGTAAATTAAAAAATTTTTTAATACAATATATAAAAGATTTAATCTTTTATATCAAATTATAAGACCGTTTAACAATCATAAAAGAAAAAGCAACTTCCTTATTACAACTCGAATACATATACTATATCTAAAAAAAGTGATACTTTTACTTTTACTCTGGTAACCGTTATGGAATTCAACAAAAAGAAGTACTTCTTATCTTCCCACAATAAACTCGGGAGACGGTCCACAATAAGCTCGTACATTTTAGAATTCCAACGAAATTCACGCTTTGTCGTAATTTTGTCGATCTTCTTTGTCCTTTTTCATCTATTTCAGGACAACCTTATCCCTCTTTGTCTATATAAGAAATACAATTAACATTAACAGGACCGTAATTATCAACACTTCTCCGAGTTCGGGACGGGTGTAAAACCATGAAAAGTCTTCGATTCACCGAATTGATGAAGAAATCATCCTAGTGTAGTTGTAGTGTCTGAGACTATTACTATAATGAAAGAAAGAATCTAGGTAGTCTCTTACCCTGTTCAACCCCTGGACACGGAAACTAATGATTCCTCCTTTGCATAATCTGTAATAAAATGACAGTCATCATCAAGTCAAGTCAACGAGTCAGTTCAGGCTGAGAAACGTTGGGGTACCTGATGTCGTGTGGTCCGAAGGGACAGGTAGTGGTTTAGGACCTCGAATGAGTTTGAGTACAGACAGTTCACCCACTACGGTAGGTTGGTAGAGTAGGAGACAGTAGGAAGAGGAGGACCGCAGTCAGAAAGGGTCGTAGTCCCAGAAAAGGTCACTCAGTAAAGAAGCGTAGTCCACCAGTTTCATAACCTCAAAGTCGAAGTCGAAGTCAGGAAGGTTACTTATCAGTCTTGACTGACGGAAATCCCACCTGACCAACCTAGAGGAAGGTCAGGTTCCCTAAGAGTTCTCAGAAGAGGTTGTGGTGTCAAGTTTTCCTAGTCAAGAAGTTACGAGTCGAAAGAAATATCAGGTTGAGAGTGTAGGTATGTACTGATGACCTTTGTGGTATCGGAACTGATCTGCCTGGAAACACCTGTTTCATTACAGAGACGAAAAAACAAACAAACAAAAATTTTGTTCGAGACCGGTCAAAATAATTTCTTTTTAACATGTACTGAATGAAAAGTGGTCAGACAAGACCGTACGAAGATTATTATAGTCTTAGTGGACCTAGTTACTATCGGTCACACGTATGAGACATCATAAAAGGTGTACGACACGGGTCAAGCTATAATAACGGTGACATCACTACCTGTGGTCAAAACCGGTTGTACCGCATTATGAGATAAAGTCTAAAGGAGTTCCGACCCGTCAACAACCGCTCCTACTGGTCAAAGCGAAACGAAACAGACTAGTAAAAGTCTCAGACAAACATGGGGTCGTGTATGAAAGGTGAAAAGTATTGGTCGACCTCGGATCTCGACTAGTTGAGGTCACTGAAAAGCAGAAGAAACGCCGGTGGTAGACGGACGGAATCTACGCCCTGCGGGGGTTGGTTCTCGTCGGCGGTTCTACCGGCCCCTCGCTCTTTCCTTTCTTAGACAGAGACGAAAAATTATACGACAGATCCAACCAGTATTGAAAGGAAGGTTCCTCCTTCGTAGAAAATTAAAGTACAGACGTCAATGATAGACGTCACTAAAAACCTCGGGTTCTTTTATTTCAGAGAGTACCAAAGGTAACAAAAGGGTAGACAAACGGTACTTCACTAGTCTGGCCTACAGTACTAGAATCAAAAGACTTACAACTCGAAATTCGGTCGAAAAGTGAGAGTGAAAGTAGTTCTCCGAGAAATCAAGAAGAAACGAAAGACGGTATTCCCACCACAGTAGACGTATAGACTCTAATAACTATAAAGAGGGTCTTTAGAAGTCTAAGGTCGAACACGAAGTAGGTCGGGTCGCAAAGAGTACTACATAAAACGTATATTCAATTTATTAGTCCCACTGTCATATGTCGGAACTGCATGAGGAAAGGTCTAAACCTTTATCAGACAACAAGGTACAGATCAACATTGGCAACGAACAACTAAAGAGTCCTCCGTCCAGTCCACCAGACCATAAGGGTAGAGAAAGTCTTAAAAGGTGTCAAATAACACTAGGTGTGTCAGTCTCCGAAACCGTACCAGTTATTTCATCTTTATCTACAAAAAGACCTTGAGAGAACGAAAAAGCCACTAGGTTACCTACAACCATTAAACTAAAGACCAAGAAGACGGAAAACATTTAGGTCGAACTTGTAGACCTTCAAGTGTCAACTACATGACAACTTCGGAACGAACCTCTTAAAACTCGTAATGAAACGATCGCACACTCTACTCAAGTTAACACACCATCAAAGTCGTAAGAAACCATAACGGAAAGAAACCCTAACCTTAGTTTTGTCTGGAAAGACTCAGGACACCGGTGACGACTCAAAAGGTTTAAACGACCACATAACTCACGTCGTGAAAGTGTCGTAGTAGAAAATCCTAAACTTTATCGAGTTGACCTTAACGTAGTGGAGATGTTCGAAACAAACATCACTACGAAGGATTCCGGGTGAACTGGAGTGTAAGGACCTACAGACCGAGATCCATTCACTAGTGTAGTAGTATCAATAGACCCAGTACTTCTAGACAAAACACATCAAGAGTACACGTAAGAACGGTGGAGGAGAATTATCGAACACGAAGACAATTCAGGTACGGTAAAGACAGGAAATAACACGGGTAGAAACGTACTTTACAAGGGAACCACAGAAATTAAAAGAACTTCTCTAGGATCTGAAAGGGTAAGATAACAAAAGGAGACAAAGAAACGTAACTAGTGACTCCTTCCGAAAGAATAGAGAGGAACGACAAGAAAACTTGAGACGGAGGTATAGCCATAGGAAAGTAAGAAACGGAAAACGTAATCCGTTTCCTCAGTCATCATCTCTGGAATGGTGTTTACCGTTTGTTTAACAAATCAAAAGTAATTTTTAAACTCCGTCCACCAGATCCCGGTACAACGAAGACACTACGGTAGTCTCTGTACGTGAGGATCGTCAATGAAAACGGTGGAAGTGACACTGTATGAATGGGAGCACGAGAACACCATCGACGAGTAACACAGACTTACAGACCACTCCCTTTTTCACGTGTCCTAAACTCGGACGAATCTGTCGGAGGAGTTTCGAAAGAGGACCTTGAGGACGGGTCAATAATGGTCAATGTAGAGTAACCGGTCTTGGTACGTATTGATCGGAATCGACATTGATGAAACAAGAAAGTCAATTCACTCCAAGACAATCATTTCTTCCATTTTTATATATGATGTTTGTATCCGTTAGAGACAACGTTTTCACATAATTCTGTTACTAAAACTTCATGACACAATGTGACGTCATATTATGTGAAGGTTCTCAACTTAATCTGTTTCCCGAATCATCAGATCTTTTATACTCACTTTCACTTTCACAATCAACGAGTCAACACAGATTGAGAAACGTCAGGATACCTCACATCGGTGATCCGAGGAGACAGGTACCCCGAGATATCCGTTCTTACGACCTCACCCAACGGTAAAGGAAGAGGTCCCCTAGAAGGGTTGGGTCTAGAAGTCGTGACGTCTGTCTAAAGGACAGACTCGGTGGAGCCTTTGGAATCAGATCTTTTATACTTATGTAGTCATTTTTAACATCACAAAATTTAAAGGACATAAATGTTTCTTGAACAGTCACAGACCCAAACCTTAAAATGATAAAAGAATTTACAACTCTATTAACTAGGAGAAATTTCCTCTTGTCCCGAAAATACCAAGTCTAAGGAAAATCCTAAAAGACGTTCTCAGTACACATTTACATATTTTATTTCAGTTGTTCAATATAAATAATAAAGACATTCAAAGAAAGAAAAAAAAAAAAAATTATCTTACGTACAGACTCACTTAGGGACTTAGGACGAGAACCGGAGTACGTCAAAAAAGTTTATTAGAAAAACTAACCATCAGGAATTCCTTTTTTTTTCCTTTTATCGTTTATATTACTTGTTTAATAATTGAAAGGGAAGGTCAGTAACCCCCTAACTCCCTTCAGAAAGGGAGGAACTAATATATTTTCAAATCTTAACTAAAAGACCGAGTAACTAACCGACACTCCGAAACCCGTGTCATTACGGTCGAGCCCAATCTCAAAAGGTAACAGTGGGAACTTAAGACCAATGGGTCATCACTCGACACTCTAGAACCCACTCAATAGACTGAAGAGGATCCCGTCGACAGAGTAGATATTTTACCGTGATTATTATCTAGTATCAAGATAAATAGTGGAGTATCCCATTTTACTCTACTTATTCATTTTGTGGATCCCGTTCCGGACGAGGCATAATACATGACTTCTTGTCGACGTCGACCGCCGTTATCATTTCGTTTTACCCTGTTTTTAGGACTTCGGGATTACTTTACAAGTGATCGACAAAGATGGTTCTCTTAATACTTCTTACGACAAGACGTTATAAGTAAATGAATCTTCAGGTTGGGTGTCGGGTCGTCAAAAAAGAAAGATGGTAGACAGTTTCGGACAGTAAAGTCTCGTCACTTCCTATAAACAAATCCCCAATGATGATTTCTTTTACACGGACGAGAAAAGTGCTCTATGTAACGATAGGAGAACAGTGATTCTGTTCCACGGTCCCGTCTTTACCATGGACCCTACACTGAGTCCTCTACAAGAGAAAAAGTACTGAAAAAGAAATAGTATAAAAATCTTACATAATAGAGTAAAATATACACTTTGAATGTAAAATTTCGTGTTACTATGTAACTCATGGGGTTTGGGTGATACGTCAGGGTATCGATTTTGTAATGACAACACGACGAGTACCCTACGAGTCAGATGTCAGGCAGAAACGATAGGGTAGGGTAGTGGTACTCACCGGTAAACACAAACCATAGAACGGATTTTTTTTTGGGGTTTCGTTTAAAACAACAACAACTTTATATCAACTAAATCTTACAAAAAAATCAAAGTCCACATGTCGTTTCACTAAGTCAATATGTGCATAGATAAGAAAAGGTTTAAGAAAACGTAAATTAACCAATGTCTTATGACTCGTCAAAGGATACGATGTGTCATCCAGGAACAACCAACAGACAAAATAACCATTTATATCGTGACACATGTACAGTTAGGGTTTGAAGGATTAATGGAGAGGGTGGGTGGGAACGGGAGATCATTGGTATTCAAACAAGAAATTCAGAGACTTAGACAAAGACAAAACATTTTTTCAAGTAAACATAGTGTGAAAAAATTCTAAGGTGTACATTCACCATGACATATAAACAGAAAGAGTCAGAATGAAGTGAGTCATACTGTCAGACATTCAGGTAGGTGCAACGACGTTTATTCTAAAATAAGAAAAATTACCGACTCATCATAAGGTAAATTACATACATACTGTAAAATCTTTTATTAACCAATTTATATGAAAACCGACACAACCCAGACACAACGACACGCACACCCGAAAGAGATCAACGTCCCTCTCCCCAAACGGGAGACCAACACCATGTACCCGAAGAATGACACCACCGAAAAGAACAACACTTCGCACCCAAGAACCACGTGCCCGAAGTCATTAACACTGTGCCCTCGAGTCATCAACACCGAGGACCCGAGATCTCACGTTCGAGTCATCAACACCACGTACCCGAATCAACGAAACGTCGTACTGCCTAGAAGGGACTAGTCCATCGGGTACAGAGGACCTAACCGTCCACCTAAGAAATAGTCCCTTGGTGGTCCCTTCGGGGGTGTAGTAGATATAGCTAAGGAGACAACTACCTGTAGACCTAACGAAGGTACAGAACCGATAACCTTTGTCACGACGTCACTTGCACCCCACGTACATAGGAAACCTGGTACAAAAAGAGGTCAACATATGGGTCCTATATGTCCTAACGTCCTAGTAGACCATCGAGACAAAAATCTGTCTACGTATAAAAATTTGTTGTATAAATCAAATCGAATAAAAACTGACATAATTTTCATCATAGTGAAACAATCAGAAGACTCTGATAGGGTTTGTGATTCAAAAGACTCAAATAAGTATAATAAACACGCGATAACAAGTCAGTAAAGGTAACGACTTACCGTAAGGTAAAACACTCATATACAAAATAAAAAATAATAGGACAACCCTATAAAAGAAAAAGAAGAACTTATAACGACGATACTTGGGTAAGGACATATACTAAAGACCACATGATATATGTCCATGAGACTTCGTGAATAGATCCTTACTTTCACGACGGAGTCTCTCATAAGTCGAACCAGTCTATAATAACGGAACAAAGAGTTTTTGAAACATCGTCAGAGGGGAACGTGACATATTCTGTCGAAATGACTCCACATTGAACGTGTGGTGTCTTAGGTGGGTACACCTTACTGATTAAGTTACTACAAACACACTGGTAGTGGTGTCAGGTCCAGATCTTGTGAAGGCAGTGGAAGTTTTCGAAGGAGTACGACTGTCACAAGTGAACTAGGACAAGGAGAATAATGAATGGTTGGAAACTGAAACATTCAGAACACCGAAATGTTATAGAACAAACACTTAAACGGAAAGAGACTGATATTTATTGAATCTTATAGAACAGAACAGAAATAACTAGTAAACACAAAGAACAAAAAAAGGAGATGAATAAAAAGACAATCTAACAAACTAAAAAAAAAAGAATAATATACCTCAAAAATTACATAAGACCTATGGTTTTGGTACGGTCAATGTAAACACCTTAATAAACGAATAAACGAAGTTAAAACAGAACTAGAAGGGTCTGAAAAGACAAAGAAAGTAAAAAGGGAGAGAGAGAGAGAGAGAGAGACACACACACACACACACACACACACACACACACTCTCTCTCTCTCTCTCTCTCTCTCTCCATTGTCCAATTAAAATTAAGACGGTAGATTTCGATATATTGCCATATAGTCTAAGTACCTTGATAACATGTGTAAGTCATTTCACTGTTGCCACGTTATGGTGAATCATAGAGTCTTAGTCCTTATATGTTAAAACTTATCAAATTTGTGTTAGGTGTCAGAAATTTTAGTCTTTGGCAGACGTCAATATATTAACAGTTAATTTACAATGGTGAATTATCAACTATGTCATCAGATATAGATCATCCCTTACAACTTTCGTTAAAATCTCAGAGTAGAACAACCTGAGACAACCCTTACAAAGAACTTATCTATACACTGACTGGTTCTACCTATTTGTGTTCTGTTCTTGTTCATTTCAAGATGGTGCTAAAGTCATCACAAGTGACAAAAGAAACAGTCAATTTTCACTTGTCGGTCTTAATGTTTGAAATGTATACATGTTCCGCACGACATTTTGCTACAAACACATGTCCGTACATTTTCATGAAACATTGATCACACTATTTTATTACATATTTCTATTTATCGTTTTTGTCATTAGCAGACACTTAAACGTCTTAGTTAAGGGATAAAATATAATGTACTTTATTTTCGTCAAAATCAAAAGAACTTGACGAAAAGATCTTTACGAACTTTTCCTTATGTCTGTCTTTAATAATAAAAATGGGAACCTATACCGACATTTTTATCAATCTTTTATTTGGTTCCCCTAAAGAGACCACCAGGTCACCAATCCTTAGACGGAACGTTAAACCTTCTACGTCCGAACTTTAGACCGGACCCTTGATTCTAGGGTGTACGGTGTCTCGTCGATTCAAACACGGAGGTGTTGATCTCTTAGGCACACGGTGCTGCCAATACGTTGATTCTGGACTACGTCGGTTTATTTATTCATTTATAAGTTCCCCTTTTCTTTTGGTTGTTGGTTCTTATGACCTTACGGACTCAGGTCTTACTTGGGTTTATAGACCGGTATATCTTATAATAACTGAAGTTCTCATCCTTATTATTACTTCCTAAATATTCGTCAAAAATTAGTTATTTGTATTCTCCGTAAAACTACTAAAACGGTGGCCTTTTGTTTTCGACATCGTAGTGATTTTCAAGACTCTTCAGACAAAATATATCGAAGTTGAGTCAACTTTCACATAAATATAAATAAATTCCATTGATTTTAACTGTAGTTTATAAAAATATCTACCATAAATGTCACAGAATTACTTGTCTCTAAATTTAAAATTACAGTAACCAAAGTAGTCACAAGAGAAAATCACTGAAATAAATCGAAACATAAAAAAAGTGAGGACCCTGAGACTTATGTACTTGATATCTACACGGCAGGATTCATAACGAATTGAAATCAAACGTCTATGAACCAGAGTAGAAAGACACGACATGACACACAAATACAGAATTTAAAAGAGAAGATCTATTCATGAAGAGAACAAATTAGGGAAGTCAGTCAAAAATCAAATTACTATATATTTACTTGACCACATAGGCACTATATGATCACTTTACTACATAAAGTAAACATCTTCAGATGGTACAGAAACACTAAGGTAAAAATTTAAAGAAATTCGTAAAGTTCAAGAATTCGGAGCTTTTAAGACTATGGTCGTCAGGAACCCCACACCTCCCCGGTCAACAAAAACAATCGAAAGAGGGTACTCCAGAATGGAGGGACATAAACACCACTAGAAGTCAAAATACGAAACCGAACTAGGACTAAACACCTTTTAGACATTCAGTTTTACCTCCTACGAAAAGAGGGTCTTCCTGACCTCAACAAAAACGGACCTTGGTCTCTAAATTTATTGAAGTTCCAGAGTCACCAGGTTTGAGTTCCGTCCCCAGGGTTCGAGAGATATTAGAAAATAAACTAACTCGTGAAGGGAAGAAAAGAAGAGGTATAAGGAAGAACAGTATGAGTATCAATGTAAAAATTTCACTCTCAGAAAAAAAATAATAACACATCATGAAAAACAACGTCTTTAAAAAACAAAGAAGTTTTGAACAAGATGTAACCAATAACTGATCTGAAAGTCTTTCTTTTCTTTCGTGACGACATTTTAAAACATCCATAAAACCACATATTTTTACGTTTTTCCTTTTCTCCAGACAAAAATTTCATTTTTCAAACCTCTTACACTCTATAAAAGTACCTTTTCCTTCGTCGTTTTTCTCGATAGCACAGTGTGTAACATTAATTGAAATTTCGTTTTACTTAAAGTGTACTCAGATTAAAACAAGAAAACACATTTCTAGGATTCCTTTGGGAGATAAAATTTACACTGGTTCCGAGAGTAAAATCAATAACTTTCTAAGTTAAAAGGGTGTAATGACACACTTTACCTAACTTAAAACTTCAGAAATCTTGTTGGTCCAAAATAAAAAGAAAGGACTACACATAATGGAAACTTTGAAGTCCCCGAATAACGTCGGAATACTTAACCACCGTCATTAAATGTAATCGGATAGAAATTTCATTCAACTTTAAACCTTCTTCCAGAAGATAAACCTAGTACAATGAGATCATCCACAATCAACCCGACGTCCTTCCCAGTATCTTTCCCTACCACTCTCGGTTTACTCCTGTTCGCATTAGAACATTTTTCACTATTTATTTTCATAGACTTTTAAAATCACTCTTTGAAATTATTAAAGAAAATCATAAAAGAGTCTCAAAATATTATGGACCCTCCACTGAGAAAAGAATAAAATTACTAATCGAAAAATTTACTTTTAAAAAAGTATTTAAATATATAAAGTCTTTAAAAAACCCCCAGTGAAACCCAGGTCGAATCTCGACCCGTACACCGTCACTTTGAGTCCTCTCTCTACTTCCGAGTTTCGTAACAAACCTTTCTCGACGTACCCCTATTGCAACATCCACGACTCCTACTACCGTCCACCCCACCCCTCCTCTTTGCACCCAACCTACCCCTGTAACAACTCCTTTCTATAATTACAGAATACCTTTGTTCCAGAACACTAGTTCATTGTAAACCCTTTACATCTCAATTTCGTCTCAATTTGTCCGAAGGAATATCGTACTGGAGAATCTTTGAAGTCTCATGGACGACCGTGACACTGAAATATTCTCCTCCTCTTTTCCTCTGGTTGTAAAAAACTGGTATCGGAGAACATCCTCATTACAAGTAATCTTTATAAAATCCCTCTTGATCAAACGACACTAAAAACGTTATAAAGAGACATAATCTACTCTCCCGAGGAATGACCAAACCAAAGATTACACCGTATAACGAAGGGACACAACGAAGTTAAAGGATCACTGGATCGTGTCAGTAACATCTCGTAAGATCTACGAGTATCAGGGTTTTTCTTCCTGGAGGAACCGGACCTACACGGGACACATCACTGGGTCCGGGTCTCGAGTTCCCACACTTAAGTCTGAATCGTGCCAGAGAGATACATCCAAATATCTCCGTAGCAAGTACGATTACGATCAAACCCCCATGAATGAAGGAGACACTTCAGGTTTTGGACTAGGATTTTGTCTAGGACTCACCGACAGTCAAGTCAAGTCAAGTCAAATCAGCGAGTCAGCACAGGCTGAGAAACGCTGGGGTACTTAGTGTCGTGCGGTCCGGAGGGACAGGTAGTGGTTGAGGACCTCAAGTAAGTCTGAGTGCAGGTAACTCAGTCACTACGGTAGGTCGGTAGAGTAGGAACCAGTAGGGGAAAAAGAGGACGGGGGTTAGGAAGGGTCGTAGTTTCAGAAAAGGTCACTCAGTTGAGAAGTGTACTCCACCGGTTTCATGACCTCAAAGTCGAAATCGTATTAAGGAAGGTTTCATTAGGGTCCCAACTAGAGAAAGTCTTACCTGACCAACCTAGAGGAACGTCAGGTTCCCTGAGAGTTCTCAGAAGAGGTTGTGGTGTCAAGTTTTCGTAGTTAAGAAACCACGAGTCGGAAGAAGTGTCAGGTTGAGAGTGTAGGTATGTACTGATGACCTTTTTGGTATCGGAACTGATCTACCTGGAATCAGCCGTTTCATTACAGAGACGAAAACTTATATGATAGATCCAACGAGTATTGAAAAGAAGGTTCCTCATTCGCAGAAAATTAAAGTACCGACGTTAGTGGTACCATTACTTTTAAATCCTCAAGAAAGTCTAATGACAGACTAAGAACAATCTAACTACTATGTCTCTAACTTTTCTTCCTAGGAACTATTTGAAGAGTAAATGTGTATACACGTGTCTAATACCAGGTTACCACTTAATAAAGTCATTTGGTCCGTCTCTGTCCCATTTATCTGTGTTGTCTCGTCCCGTACAGATCTTACGTGGCCCAATAACCCCACTTCCCTTTATCCCTGGTCCCTCCTTTGTAAACGAGTTACCTCCAGTCCACTCAACGTTTATGACGAGTTTGTGGACAACCTGTAACATACGACGACGACGATTCAACGACGGCAGCATAGGCTGAGACACGCTGGGGTATCTCGGTCGGGTGGTCCGAGGGACAGGGACGCTAAGAGGTCCGTTCTTGTGACCTCACCCAACGGTAAAGGAAAAGGTCACGTACTTTCACTTTTCACTTTCACTTTAACGAGTCAGCACAGGCTGAGAAGCACTGGGGTACATGACGTCGGATGGTCCGAAGAGGCAGGTACCCTAAAAGGTCCGTTCTCATGACCTCACCTCACGGTAACGGAAGAGGTACCTGTGACATACCTTCTCGGAATAAGCTCCCCTACCTCAGACCCTTCTCCGTAAAAAGACACTTGCACGTAACCACATATCTGAAAGACTTCTCTGAACTACCGAAATTCGAAACTTACCAAACCGTCTAAAGGTCGGACAGTAACACCCCGAACAAACATCGACCACAGAAAGACCTCTGATGAAAATGTGATTTAGTCAAGACAGGGGTTGGGACTTCACTTCGTTGAAAATAATCTTCGAAACGGTCACAAACACATCCCACTGACATACGGACCCACCCTTCTTACATCGTCAAAATATACAAACGGACAGTATTTAAAATCGAGGAACCTAGAAACAACTAAAAATCACGACTCTCTTCTCCTACCATATAACGTAAAAGTGTACTAGTCTTGACTTTCGTATCTCAAATATTCACTTCCGGATCTCAGTCTTTCTAAGTCCGAATAGAAACGGTGGGTGACAAGATCCTCATGATCCAAAAGGTAAACAAGTAAACCCATACTGTAACGAATACAATGTCCTAATAAAACTCAACTACATCCGACGACAGAGACCCCAGCGTGTCTCAGCCTGTGTTGATTTCGCTGAATCGTCGTCACATGTACATACACGTCATATTACTCTATCTGACACCACAGTGTGAAGAGGGGTCACTGTTTACTCCACAGGAGGAACAGACTTAGAGACTTCCTCTGGACCACGAGAAATCTCAAACTCATCTTGGACAGGAAGATCCGTCGATCGCTCAAGTCAGTCATCATCTCTCGTCTGTAACCTCTTCCTTAAACCTTTATGATCCTAAATAAGAGTCGGGGAACAATATGGACAATAAGAATTATAAAATTATTGGAGAAAATAACTTTAATACACTGAAAAATAAAATCGTTTTCTTTAATTCAAAAATGTAGTACCGTTGGAACCGGGAACGGGGAACGGGGAACGGGTCTTCTTTGACTACGGTTGTATAATAATTATAAACGGGTAATTACCCTTCTTAAAGTCATCACTTAAAGTATCCTGAAAAAAAAAAAGATAGTGAAATAGTGCACAAACCGAAAACAAAACAAAGGTCATTCTAAATGACCTCTTATCACCTTTGTAAATAAAACAGTCAAGATTTTATACAAAATAAAAGATTTCCAAAAATACAGAAAATAGGATAAATCAGGAGACTCGTCGAGACCCACCCATGGAGTACGAAAGGGTTTCTTTCTTACCCTTGAGACCTTTAGTGTCACTAAAAACGGGAGCCGTCACCGTCTCGACCTCGGTATTAGACCCAGTAGACGGTAGTGAGAAATAAGAGAAGGGAGTAGGGAAATCTGGGTGTCCAGATCAGTACAGTTCCCTAAGTCGGACTCAATAAAGACTTTCCATTATAGTCAGTCTTTGTTTCTACTCTGAAGAAGTTTACATCCTTAAAGTCTTCTTATCAAACAAGGATTTAAACGTTCGAGTAACTTAAATTTTTACTAAGGATATTATACCACGAGTAAATAATGAAGTCTAAGTAACGGAGTTATTACTGAAAATTTATCCTCCTGAGATAATAATCTCACTAACCTGACTTCAGACTAACCTGATCCCAATTCTCTAACGTAGTGATATTTATCTCACTCTATTTTATAAAATGTATTAAACTTGAAAATACTCCAGAGTATTCAACCCTGGATCCTAGAAAAGATCTTCCTATGAATTGAAACTTGTTAAAGGTTTAACGTTCGAAGGACGACATCCAAAATTCAATATCTTACCGACAGAACCCCTCAAAACCTTAATTCACTAAAAGGGGTTATGAAAAGTCAATATAATGGACTCCGTGTTGAAGTAATTGACGGGGTAGTTTTTAAAGGGACTGGGTTTTCGAGTTCATTCATTCTAGTCATGTAACTAATATAACAGTAGATTTCTGATATTACTTTTGTCTTATTACTTTTATGATCGGTACCAATAGATACTCCGGAACCGTATTAATGACCCCTCCGGAAAAACCATATGTATTTATTTAAATTACAGGGTACTCCTTCAACTTTACCTAAATTTCTGTGACGGTAAAGTAGCACTAACGTTTTTACACCCAGGTTAGTGACTATAAATCATAAAATAATACTCTTTTCAAGTACTCTTTTTATCAAACATTTTTAATATTTGTCAACACTTAATCTGACGTAATTATTCACTAACCATTCAAAATTATTTTGACCTTAGAAAAGGACAGTAAAATTGAAAATAGGGTCACTGAGTTGAAAAAGACAGAGACAATGGTCGGTACACCACAATGACAATATTTTGATATAATAAGGCTGTTAAAATGGTTTCAAACCTATTTATAAAAATCGACAATAAGAAACAAATTTTAAGGGGTAGTCGTATTCTCCAACTATAAATCAACTTCTTCGTCATCTTCGTGTTACTAGACACTGAATCTTATTGCGATTCCTAAAAAGGTTTTAATCCCAACCCAAAAGTCCTTTACTACATAGTGTACGGTTTTAACTTACCCCGACTTTCTCCCTACTGTCTTCTATGTAAAACAATCACCACAGAACTCTACTACCGACTACAAATTACTGAATTCATTACACGTTTATTTGTTCGATTTTTGGTCTTTGGGGGGGTTTGATTTATCACAAGGTTCCTACCTTTCGTACGACGTCTAGTATACGAAACTTAGTTACTAAAAAAAAAGGTAATTGTCGACTACCCTCATCCAGGAATTAAGAGACAGTAAACCGTATTAAAATATGATTATAAATATATCTTGGTGTAAAACGACCATAATTAGAACCTATTAATTAGTACCTAGACATATTTATATATACACACACACACATACACGGAACCTATGAATAACGAAATAAAAAATTTAAAGATTCGCTCAATTTTATATGTCACATTATTAAAACCGTCTACTACCAAACTAGTCATTTACAATAGAAATACTCAAATAATTACAAACAGAAAAAAGGGGGAAGAGAGAGAAGGGACAAAAATCCCACACCTACTTACCTTGTATCGAGCGGATTTGTGCCAGAACCTACACCAACTCCTTCTCACACCATAAAGATAACTCCCACATTTGTGGGGAATAGATATAAAACCGTACACCTTTTGGTGTAAACGTACCGTGTGGCTCCTATACCTGGAGATGTCGTAATTAATAGAGGTGAAACCTCTCGGGTTCAGAACCGTTCAACGTACAAATTATAAGTAAACGAAACCTTAACACTCTAGGCCCGTTATCCTTGGGCAACTTCTACCAAAAAAAAGGGGCAAAAGACCGTCTAAGTCTAAATATACTCGACATTCTTTCAAGAACTGGTATTGTTAATTAATAACTTCTCAGAAGGTGAGACGGATCCCAAAACGAGTTTTGGTATTTCGATTACCACTAAACATATAGGTTTAAACCGGATGTCTGGTAAAACACCCAGTACCTAACTATGCATAAAATCAGAGTTTCTTAAACCGTAGAACTTGAAGAGACTCGTAAACGACCTTCCATACCCCTTGGATTCAATCCTCACTTTTAAGTGAAGGACCTACATAGATCACTAAAAGACCAGATTAGAGACTTAGTTACTGTCTAAGGTAAATCATACACCACTCATCTCCCTATCCTCCGTACTTAGTCCTCTGGACAATGGTGAAAAAACCACCACCTATACCCCTCTTTTTATTCTTACACTTACACACAATTGAACGTTAATGGACACAGTAGAAAGACTCGTTACTAAAATTCTAAATAACAAGACATCTTACGTAGTACACCATGAGTCGTGTTTAAACACTAACAATAAGACAGTCAGTGGGACCTCAAGAAACACCAGTCGGTCAAAGTACAAACTTGAATAAAAACAGTCAAAATCAGAATACTTCCCGAAAGGTCCACCGAGTCACCATTTCTTAGGTGGACGGTTACGTCCTCTGTGCCCAAGTTAGGGACCGAATCGTTCTAGGGACCTCTTCCTTTACCGTTGGGTGAGGACATAAGAACGAACCCTTTAACGCACCTGTCTCCTTGGACCTCCCGATACAAAGTACCCCAGTGTTCTCAGTCTGTACGGACTCACTGACTCGTGACTCGAGAATCCTCTCGAATTTATAGTCGAGATAAAAAAAAATATTATGTGTATACACCTCTTATTAAGTGTCCGTTTTCGTATGCTCCATAGTTGAACTGTTCGGTCCTTTATGACTTATACGAGAAAGACGACCAATGCTTGTACTATCCTACGAGAAGTCCACGAACACAGTCGGGTCATCGAAAGAACGGAGGTTAAATTTCCATTACCGGAGAAAAATTCAAGAGGACGACTAGTCCAAAACTCACGCTACACATTAAAGACAGGCGTAGAACGATAATGAACGGGAACTCCAAAGTAGTAAACCACTTCACACTTCAACATTCGAAAGAGGTCGTTTAAGTTTATGTCGTTTTCAAGTATTACTAGTTTTTACTGTAAATTAGTCGTCCTTTCGAAAACCACCTTCCCGTTTCGAGCATCCTGGGTCTTTTTTATAGGTCTGCAAAAGACCAAACACTACCTCAAAATACTAGACTCTTTTTAAATCACTATTCAAAACATTGAGTAAAAATTATCACGAAATGAATGTGTAAAACAAACCTTTTAAATATCGTAAGATGACAGAATTACCTTATTTATTTTACATTTGTAAAAATTATCCACCAGATCCTTGATCTGAAACTGTCTTACCCTACCTTTCTACTAAAGAATGTGTTCACAAACAACCCCTGGTCGAACACTCGTGTGCGAGATCTGGACATAGAGAGTAGAAAGAAGTCGTGGTGTCATCTCAGAAAACCTCACAGTAGCAAGTCATGAAAACCCTTAGTTGAAGTTCTCTGAGTCTCTTTATAAAATTTTTTACACATCCGAGGACCCGTCAAAGAATCGACGTATCAATAAGGGTACTAGAAAGAAAATGAGTGAAAACAACACTCATTTTATCCGTTTTAACAATGTAAGTCGTACAACATATATTCTGTTAATATATGAAGGGAATTCTTTAGACCAATCCCCAAAGGAACCACCAGGTCACCAATCCTGAGACACGAAGGTCACGTCCCCCGTGTCTAACGCAGGGACCAATCCCTTGATTCTAGAACGTTCGGAGTACCATACCGTCTTTTTGTTTGTTTGTTTGTTGTTTTATTGGGTTGTTTGGGACTTTTCAATCATTTTCAATCGTTTTGAAAAGGTATCTAAACCTCTTTAAGTACTGTTAGTACTGTCACGGACCCTGTAAAATCATAACCTCCTCAACTTTACTTCAGAGACGAAAGAATAATTCTTTTCACTAAAAAAAGGGGAAGAGAGAACCCGGTTCTGAATAGAGGATTCTAACGAACCCGTAGAAACCATCGAGTCTACTATTTCTTAGACGGACGTTACGTCCTCTACGTCCAAACGAGGGACTCAATCCTTCTAGGGGACCTCTTCCTTTACCACTGGGTGAAATCATAAGAGCGGACCCTCTAAGGTACCTATCTCCTCAGACCACCCAATATCACGTACCCATCGTTTCTCAGCCTGTGTCATCACTAATTTGTTGTTGTTTCTAAAGAATCTCATCTTATAAGACAATCCCTATACTGACTAAGATCTCAGAACAGAAACCTTCTCCCGGTGCGAGAAGTACTCACTCCTATTCATATGACCTAAGGTTTCATAAAGAAAGAGAGTCTCATAGAGAAAGAGAGATTTATGTCTTTTACATAAAAGACATAATTCAATAAGATAAACAAACATTCGTATATCTGAGGTAATATACGTAATTCTTATCTAAATATGATAGTGATAATGGAAATTGGAACCGGTAACAAATATTACCATTTTATTATTTTGTATCGTCACTCAATACTGTCAATTAGATGTAAGGTAAAAGATTCTATCGATGACATCCTTTTCTCGTTATATTTACTGAGATTCCTATAAGGGGTCATACGAATACTTACTAATATAATCGAGCCGTCTTTATTAAAACTCCATTTGAAATAATAATAGTACTTCAAAGGGACCACCGAGTCTACCATTTCTCAGACGGACGTTACGTCCTCTGGGTCCAAACCAGGGACCGAACCCTTTTAGGGGACCTCTTCCTTTACCGTCGGGTGAGGTCATAGGAACGGACCTCTTATAAAACCTGTCTTCTCGGACCGCCCAATGTCAGGTGCCCCAGTGTTTCTCAGGTTGTGTTAACTCGACGATTGTGAAAGTGAAAAGAATAATAATTGTAAGTGGAGTCATTGGTAGTATTATATAAACTTCATTCGAAACTTTCCACCATCTTCGTATGTTTAAGTACATTTATAACCCCTCACCTGTCAACACACCGTCTGAGTCTGAGTTCGTTGTCGTCTGTCCCGACACCAGGAGTGAGACGATGACTATGCACACCGAAACCCGTTTCTCGAATGAAGACACCTGGTTAAAGGAGTGGATCTTTTACTGTTCCGGTTAGTCCTACGTGAGGTCACGAGATTAAGACATTAAACACTATTTTTCCTGTGCCCATAAAAATGGGTTGCATGTCTTGCTCTCCTACGTCTCCACTGTACTTCAACCCCACACACACACACGTGCACGCGCACGTACGTGCACGGGAGCGACCAAAGGAAGAGACCACAGGAGGGGAACAACTCAACGGAAAGGAGAGGAGGTCCCCACGGGACAAGTGCGAACTGTAGAGACAAGGCCCGTCACACAGAAGGAGGACAGACCAGAATAACGGACCGCAAGTTAAAGTCACTGGAAGAGAAGAAGTCAAAAGAGGAATCCGTGGTTCAAGACCAATGTCCATAATGTTTCTGACGGATTTTAAGAGAGGAATGAAGGTACTGACACGAACGATGAGAAGAAACGGGAACACAAGGAATTTAAAACGGAGTTCCGAAAGACCTAGTACACAACGGGGTGGAATCCGAAGACAGAAACGTGGAAAGTTCACTAACACACTGGTAAAGACGACGGGGAAAGGATACGAACGAAACTTCAAACCCCCGACACAAACAGAGAAATTTTACCAGTCGTGAATTGTGTCCTAGACCGATCTCCAAACTACGAGACAATTCATTAAGAGTAAAACTTAGTTCTCTCATAATTTAACAAAACCTAGTCAGACAAGTTCTCATCTATCCTATTATACATTTTACAAAATATTTCTAAGAACTGAGGTCACATTAATAATTCTTGTGGTTCGAAGGTCTCTAAAGACTCATCGACGACTATCCGGACCGAGGTCCATCTTCGGTACTCTGTACCAAATGACCCATGTTGTACATCGTCTAAAACGACTCATTCACAAGTACTTGTGTCCATACATGACTTCTCTCCTCGATTAATAAATAAATTTGTAAAGATCGTACTTCCAAATTCCTTTTTCTCTCTCGAATTTCATCCGTCTATCTTTTGACTATGCCGTCAGCCACCATCACATAAATAAAAGAACCTTAATTATAACTGAAACCTCGGTCTTCTGGACAAAATTTTTAGGGTCAGACAGTGAACGGTCGCCTTACTGAATCCCGTTTAGTGGTATGAGGTAAGTAGTAATTAAAGAGATTGACGGTTTGTCTCCGCACTAAATAAGAGATAGAATTATCATAACGAATCTCCCAGGACCCTTTATGTAACATATTTCCACAGAATATTTAACATTCTCTTGATAAGTTTATAATCATCAATGACAATAGAATTATTGAAATATTTTTATTCATTAAAAAACCAGTATCATTAATGAATCTCGAACTTGAACCGCACTACACAAAGACACATACTAACTCACCCGCAATGTTCCTAGTCATTTTATTTTCAAAGAAAGGGTTCGTAGTACATACTATCACCAATTAAGGACACTCTATGTCTTAAATCTACCACTGAACTTAGAGACAGAAACTCTTTGACACAGGTTTATGTCGTTTATTCTATCAAAGTCTGAATGAGACAACTCTTACTCTCTCCATTTCAAATCCCCCTGAACAGAATTTGATACTTTTCCAGAGTTCAGTCCTCTCTTCAAAGAGGACCTTCAAAAAACTTTTTAATTCCACCCGACTTCGTAAAACCTGAACCGATTTAAAATGAGTCATTTGACACGTCAAAACAATTTACATCGTTATTCTTTCACAGTCTAATAAGTCACACTATATAGAATTAAGGAACAAAAAAGAAATCTAGTTACACAAATCACGACACATCATAAAATTCACGTGTCTAAAAACGGGGTCTCAGAACACAAAACTCAAGACCGTAACGAAAAATGACTCTTATAGTGGTTCCCCTTAATAACGTATTGGGATACGGAGGAAAAAGAATAAAATAAAATTTTAAAATAAATAAATAAACTAACGGGATCAAGAATCAATATAATGTACCCTAGAAACTAGAAGCAACGTCGTATTCTCTAGAAGTCAACACCGTACACCCTAGAAATATTTATAAATATTTAACTTCACAATTATTTTAATTGACGTTTTCAAATAAGACTAGTAAATCCGCATAGATACAATGTATAAAAATCTATTATAAAATTTTCCAAATTTTTAACCTAGATATGGGGGGTCTATACCATAATTAAAACATGAGTCGACGATAGACATAAACATCTCTCAGTCTCTATTGTCCTTCGTTTATAAAAATAACCAGTTTACCTACTATAAAATCAATCTGGAGTCGGACTGAACCTCTATTTGTGTCGGTGTGACCACATGTGTGTATGTAGAGGCGTCAGGTCTGTCACTCAGGGTTTCTGGGGACGAATTGTAGCTCAAGAGACTCCTCTCACAGTTCCTCCAGACCACGAACACTAAAACTTCCATCTAGAGTTGCTCAAAAGGACTTCACTACTCTACGTCACAGAACAGTGAGTGACTGACTACTGACACCCAAGAGTATGTCCTTGAGATTTGAACATAATTCATGGAAACTATGGGGACTATTCGTATCGTCCTCGAACATTTAAGGAAGTCCTAAGAATAAAGGAACATTGATGAAAAAGTGAATTTCGGTGGTGGTAGTGGTGGATGTTCTAGAGGTCATTTGGTAAATTTACTTTTCTCTGACAACTTAGTTTAGGATTGAGAATCCCTTTTTAGTCTTCCAATTACGTTTAAATAAATGGCACATCAAGTACCTTTTGTTCCTAACCACTACGACGACGACGACGACGATTCAGCGAAGTCAGCACAGGTTGAGACACGTTTGGGCATCTGCCGTCGAGTGACCCGAGGGGGTAGGGACCCTGAGAGGTCCGTTCTTGTGACCTCACCCAACGGTAAAGGAAGAGGTCACGTACTTTCACTTTTCAGTTTCCCTTCAGCGAGTCAGCACAGGCTGAGAATCACTGGGGTACCTGACACCGGATGGTCCGCGGAGGCAGGTACCCTAAGAGGTCCGTTCTCGTGACCTCACCCCACGGTAACGGAAGAGGTAATCACTACGATCGGAACGATTAATGAGATGGTCTATATCACCAAGTGTTTACAATGGATTGAATGAATAGAAATAAAGAGACATAAAGAGAAGTAGGAGAAGTTTGACAAATCAAATCTTTGGTGAAACATCTTTTATATACAATGAGTTATAAACACATTATTTTTAAAAAGAAACTGAACTCGTATATCCTTTCGTCGAAAAAAAAAAATTAACGTGAAGACGTTCATCCGACCGTTTATTGACAATGAAGACACTGTGGCTTACACAAGTAACGAATATTCGAATGAAAAATTCCACATCTCGAACTAATCCTACTACTTCATACAAGAGATAGAAACCACTGACGTCAAGTAAAGTACACATGGAGAAAAACACACGGTCCTTAACACGATTAGTCAAATTCTTTAGTAGAGTCCATTCGGTCTGTTGTCCACAAAGTCCATCCACAAAAAAACGGGGTAAAAATTTGACTCCTGAGAGTTTGACTGAAAGTCTCGGAAATGAAGAAATAGACCCCCTGATCACTCAGAACGTCGACCCTAAAATTGAACTAAATTAGTTTAGAAGGGTAACTAAATTTCACTTTCCACTTGTCACTTCTACTTCCTTATACGTTCTTCTTTCTCATGAATAAAAGAAATAAAAATAAAAAAATATCGTGGTCGAAAGAAAATTATCCTAAAAGACGTCTTGGTTTTCTCTTTGGTCGGAGAATGTAAAACCCTCTTTTGATACCGTATTCTCTCTAAAAGTCTTCCCATTTTACACCGACCTAAGGTTAGTACACTATTAAGCATCGTCAATAAGTCAACCCTCCTGGCAACATCCACTCTCACCCTCTTCGGTCACCGGGTCGAAATAAACGAAGTCTAAACAAGAGATCTATCGAAAACCTTTAGACGAACTTTAATCTTTTAGGGTGTAAAATCTTTCTTACACAAAATGGAACTCCTAAAACAGAAGGAGTCCCTTACTTACTATTAAAAAATAAATTTACAGACAAGTGTAAGTCAAGGGAGTTACTTCGAAACCTTTTTTTCGATCAAACAGGGACAACTCTCGATTCTCACGAAACAGATAGTCTGGAAAGGTCACTTCACCTACTTGGATCTCAGACAAAATGTCTCACTTCATTCAGTCCTTCTCTTTTTGTTTATGGTATACAATTTCATATATGTACCTTAGATCTTTTTACCATGACTACTTGGACAAACATCCCGTCGTCATCTCTACGTCTATATCTTTTGTCTAAACATCTGTACCCCACCCTCACCCTTTCTCTCCCACCTTGCTTACCTCCCTCATCGTACCTTTGTATATGTAACGGTATACATTGCATCTATCGGTCACCCTTAAACGATATACTCCGTCCCTCGAGTTGAACCACGTCACACTGTTGGACCTCCCCACCCTACCCCACCCTCCACCCTCCCCCCAAGTTCTCCCTCCCCTGTATACATATGGATACTGACTAAGTAGAACTACATACCGTCTTTGGTCATGTTGTCACATTTCGTTAATAGCATGTTAATTTTTATTTCGGATAGCCTGTTCTTGACGATCCTACTCCTGGTCGGATTGAGGACTTCCGATATTGTGTCAGGAGAAATGAGAAAGATCATGAGAACCAGTTGATCAAAAATATGAAGTATTTAAGGAAGTACAATAAACCTAAGGAAAAATGTATTTTTATATTATTACAGACGTAACTTAAAGAGACCTAACTCTTCCAAAACAACTTTAACAGAACCGATGATCTTTATATTTGATTTTCAATCCAATCGGTTTTTCCTCTTAAATCAACTGAGTACGTAAGTGCTTACCTTTCTTTGTCGACCTTGGGAATCTTCAACGGTCCGACACAACCTAGGACCCGGGTAAAGAGGAACACACAACGGAAGTCAAAAGAGGGACCGAAGACATAAGGAGGGACACAGTGGTCCGTACTTTCGACGGGGTAACCCCTCCCGGCACTTAAAAGGACCGTACCTAAGAGAAGGTCAGAGAACACATTAGTGACTCCGAATCCGGTTCCCAGCCTTTCATAACACTAACAGGACCGAACCAGTGTCCGGATGGAGACACCACCACTCCCGTCTCTATACTTCTTACCGTCGGGGGTAGTCTTAAGGTACAAACACAAACCTCCTCTCCCACCTGCGAGAATGGACTTAAAACGACGTGTTGCCCTCATTTTGGGTCAGAGGATGTCAATTGTTTCTTTTCAGGGTTTATAAAGTCTATAAACGAATTTTTAGAATCCTTTTGACCAAGTTAATTGAAGTCAAGTCAAGTCAAGTCAGCACAGACTGAGAAACGTTGGGGTACTTAACGTCGTGTGGTCCGAAGGGACAGGTAGTGGTTGAGGGTCTCAAGTGAGTCTGAGTACAGGTAGCTCAGCCACTACGGTAGGTCGGTAGAGTAGGAGACAGCAGGGGAAGAGGAGGACGGGGGTTAGGGAGGGTCGTAGTCTCAGAAAAGTTGAGAAGCGTACTCCACCGGTTTCATGACCTCAAAGTCGAAGTCGTAGTAAGGAAGGTTTCTTGTGGGTCCTGACTACCTCGAGAATTAAATAAAAGATACTCTAAACTTTTCTACAGGAAACCCCATAAAGGAATTCTACTTTATTATATATATAAATCCTATAATTTCAATTATTTTACATACGAACAAATTGAATAACATTTTCGTAAAGATCGTTAACTAGTGACTGAAAATGAACTTCGTCTCCGTCAACTGTGTCAGGAGAAATATGGGACTTGACTTTTGATTTCTTATATATATATATATCAAATATTCAAAGAAAAAGACTACTGAACTTGGTTGTAACGGGAGAAAAGAATACTAAATATATAATTTATAGAATTGTCAGTCAAAATGGTGAAACAATACAGGACAAGAGAATCTTGAAAAAAAAAAAAAGTAACTAAACACACAAAACTAGAACAGAGGAGTTCCTCTGAAAACCGAAGAACTCTCGTCGGGGTGTCGTGGAACCAATCCGAGTAGTGGTGTCCGAGAAGTCAAGTCAAGTCAAGTCAAGTCAGCGAGTCTGAGAAACGCTGGGGTACTTAGCGTCGTGCGGTCCGGAGGGACAGGTAGTGGTTGTGGGCCTCAAGTGAGTCTGAGTGCAGGTAACTCAGTCACTACGGTAGGTCGGTAGAGTAGGAGACAGCAGGGGAAGAGGAGGACGGGGGTTAGGGAGGGTCGTAGTCTCAGAAAAGGTGACTCAGTTGAGAAGCGTACTCCATCGGTTTCATGACCTCAATAGTCGAAGTCGTAGTAAGGGAGGTTTCTTTAGGGTCCCGACTAGAGGAAGTCTTACCTGACCAACCTACAGGAACGTCAGGTCCCCTGAGAGTTCTCAGAAGAGGTTGTGGTGTCAAGTTTTCGTAGTCAAGAAGCCGCGAGTCGAAAGAAGTGTCAGGTTGAGAGCGTAGGTATGTACTGGTGACCTTTTTAGTATCGGAACNGGTAGAGTAGGAGACAGCAGGGGAAGAGGAGGACGGGGGTTAGGGAGGGTCGTCGTCTCAGAAAAGGTGACTCAGTTGAGAAGCGTACTCCATCGGTTTCATGACCTCAATAGTCGAAGTCGTAGTAAGGGAGGTTTCTTTAGGGTCCCGACTAGAGGAAGTCTTACCTGACCAACCTACAGGAACGTCAGGTCCCCTGAGAGTTCTCAGAAGAGGTTGTGGTGTCAAGTTTTCGTAGTCAAGAAGCCGCGAGTCGAAAGAAGTGTCAGGTTGAGAGCGTAGGTATGTACTGGTGACCTTTTTAGTATCGGAACTGATCTGTCTGGAAACAACCGTTTCATTACAGAGACGAAAACTTATACGATAGATCCAACGAGTATTGAAAAGAAGGTTCCTCATTCGCAGAGAATTAAAGTACCGATGTCAGTGGTCGACGTCACTAAAACCTCGGGGGGTTTTATTTCAGACTGTCACAAAGGTGACAAAGGAGTAGATAAAGGGTACTTCACTACCCTGGCCTACGGTACTAGAAACAAAAGACTCACAACTCGAAATTCGGTTGAAAAAGTGAGAGGAGAAAGTGAAAGTAGGTGTCCGAGCATCTGCACAAATCAACGACTTCGTCCAAAAAAAACCCTAGACGAGGGAACATACAGTATGCACATGTCGTGGTACGACGAAAGTCCGAAATAACTAGAAAAATATTATAAGAAAAACCAAAGAATACCCATTTATAATATTTTAATTGGATATTTTATTACGTCAGTACAAAGGACACACTACAGAACTTATGTCAGTTGGACTATGTATCCTTTAAAAATCTCTAATTGTTTTTTGACAATCTTTGAAAATCTGTAAAATGATGTAAAACTAAAAGTCACTATTATTGTCTAAACTATCGAATGGTCTCTCTTTAGGTGTCTATCATGTGTGGTGCAAATTATGTTGGTCAATGTTTAGGTTGGAAGAAAGGAAGGAGCTTCACTGATTATACTCCGAAGTACGTACTGTGAAGGTCTTACAATAAAATATTACATATAAAGACTCACATGTCACGTAGATCAGTACACTACAAACTTTACTAGACTGGTCTCTGTTTTATCCGGGTAAATTGTTAGAAGGAACTTCACACCAATTTTTTGTCACTTACAAGAAACTCTTCCGTAATATGTAGTTGTTCCCGAACTCAATCTACTCAACGACAGTAGTAGAAACGAGGAGATTCAATGGAGAGTCGGGTGAACTCACTTCTTCTAATTATATTAGATCCCTTACAGTCCACAACCGCCTTTGTACACCGGTAAACGATAGGGAGAAATGGATTAAAATGACTCTGTATTAACTGTATGTAGTGGAACATCCAAATTTAGTAAGTTACGTTACCAAACTAAATGTATATAACACTGCACTAACGGTGTCAGTTAAGTCCAGTTAAGTCAGGAAGTCAACACAGATTGAGAAACACTGGGGTACCTGACGTCGTACGGTCCGGAGGGACAGATAATGGTGGAGGTCCTCAAATGAGTTTGAATACAGACAACTCAACCACTACGGTAGGTTGGTAGAGTAGGAAACAACAGGGGAAGAGGAAGGTAGAAGTTAGAAAGGGTCGTAGTCCCAGAAAAGTTTACTCAGTCGAGAAGCGTAGTCCACCGGTTTCATAACCTCAAAGTCGAAATTGTTGTCAGGAAGGTCATTTATAAGTCCTGACTAGAGGAAATCCTACCTGACCAACCTAGAGGAACATCAGGTTCCCTGAGAGTTCTCAGAAGAGGTCGTTGTGTCAAGTTTTCGTAGTAACGAAGTCGCGAGTCGAAAGAAGTGTCAGGTTGAGAGCGTAGGTATGTACTGATGACCTTTTTGGTATCGTGACTGATCTGCCTGGAGACAACCGTTTCATTACAGAGACGAAAAATTACACGACAGTCCAACCAGTATTGAAAAGAAGGGTCCTCGTTCGTAGAAAATTAAAGTACCGACGGCAGTGGTAGACGACACTAAAACCTCGGGGGGTTTTATTTCAGACTGTGACAAAGGTGACAAAGGGGTAGATAAACGGTACTTCACTACCCTGGTCTACGGTACTAGAATCAAAAGACTTACAACTCGAAATTCGGTTGAAAAAGTGAGGAGAAAGTGAAAGTAGTTCTCCGAGAAATCAAGAAGAAGTGAAAGACGGTATTCCCACCACAGTAGACGTATAGACTCCAATAACTATAAAGAAGGTCTTTAGAACTAAGATCCAACACGAAGTAGGTCGCACCGTAAAGTGTACTACATGAGACGTATATTCAATTTATTCGTCCCACTGTTATATGTCGGAACGACATGAGGAAAGGACTAAACCTTGGTCAGACAACAAGGTACAGGTCAAGATTGACAACGAAGGACTGGACGTATGTCTAAAGAGTCCTCCTTTCAGTCCACCAGAGCTTAAGGACAGAGAAATTCCTAAATGTGTTAAACAACACTAGGTGTGTCAGTTTCCACAACTGAATCAGTTATTGCGTCTTTATCTACAAAAAGACCTTGAGAGAACGAAAAAACTACTAGGTCGTCTACAACCGTTAAACTAGAGACCAAGGAGACGGAAAAGATTTAGGTCGAACGTGTAGATCTTCAAGTACCAAGTGCATAACAACTTCGGACCGAACCTTTTAAAACTCGCAATGAAATGATCGCACACTCTCCTCACGTCAACACACCATCAAACTCGTAAGAAACCGTAACGGAAAGAAACCCTAACCTTACTTTTGACTGGAAAAGGTCAGGATATCGGTGACGACTCAAAAGGTTTAAACGACCGCATAACTCACGTCGTGGAAGTGTCGTAGTAGAAAATCCTAAACTTTATCGAGTTGAACTTAAGGTAGTGGAGGTGATCGAAACAGGTATCACTAACGGTGTCATCCAAGGTGATTATAAGTAAAAGCGTATATCTATGTCATTTTTCTTTTTTCTTTTTTCTTTTTTTTAAGAAGAATGTGACATTATTCTTGAGAATCCTAATTGAGAGAATTGAAAGGACATATAGTATATCGTAACAACAATGTCAACAGTACAACAAGTAACGTAGGGTACATGAATAAATAGAATATTGACTTTCAAACATAGAAACCTGGTAAAAGGAGGTTAAGACGGAGAGGAGTGGAAGACGGAAACCATTGGTGTTCAGACTAGAGGAAAAGACACTTGACCACAGAAAAATTTTTTTTCTTTTTTTTAGGCGTACATTCACTTATGAAGAAAAAAACTTTAAATTCCGACACATGAAAAAAAACCAAACAAACAAAATTTATAATGAACTCAACAACCCATCGAGCCAACGAAACCCATTACACGTGAAAACTTTCGGAGAGTTAAAAGTTTCTCCAAAGGTTGACATTTCATCGACACATCCATTAAAAGGGAACTTCTAATTTGAAGTTAGTGTTCTTTAGAGGAACTTTTACGAAGTCATGAAACAACCTCAATTAACACAATTTTGAGACATTCGGTTAACATCACTTTGAGAAATTCGATCACTATGAAAAAGAATACCTACTTTATTAATAGGAAACTTATTTACTAGTGAAGTTTTTATATGGTAGGAGACTTCTAAAGGTATATACCATTCTAACAAAAAGGAACCCTTTTGTGACCAAAACCATTTAAAAACTATCCTTGTTTATTAAAGTATACCTGTACAAAAAATAATGGTTAAAAACTTCAATGATAAAAAAAAATAAGAACTTTACCGTAAAACAAAGACAATATAATTACGAACTAAGACGTTTTGTGATGTAGACACAAACCACTAAAAACCAAAACAAACAACCAAACAAAGGACAAACAAGTAATTTATAAATACCTCGGTGGGTGACCAGTCTATGACCAGAGCCACTTATTCTGTCTTACCAGAAATCCTTTGAATGTCAAATATTCGTATCGAAAATCATGGGCGTGTGAGGTAAAATAAAAGATCGTCATCGTATTGTGGACAAGAATCCTTTTAAAATAACGTAAGGATCAGAATGAACTTAGTTTAAGAATGAGACTCATAAGTACGCCTTTGGTCTTTCTTAAAAGGACACTACCCAAGAGTGAAACCTTTTGTGACCGGATCGTACCTCCAAGAGTTTGAAAGGTATTTACTTTTAAAGAAGTCTTCCAGTTTAATATATTTTAAACTTTTATTTCCGTCTCTACTGGACGGACTTTACACACAGTACTTTGAGAGGGAGTCGTTGAGGAAGGAAGTCCAGGGGAACCCTTTGGGACTACGGGACACCCTACAGCGTCTTTTATCCTTTAGTCAGTAGAACATGAGTTTTAGGTGCAGTGATGACTTACATAACAAACAACTCATGAAACTTCTCTAGTCATAATTTTGTATTTCTAAAGAAATGATAACAGATATCAACTATAGTTGATTATGAATTATGGAAAAAGAACTACGTCAACAGAGTGAATACTGCCGGATGTGTACACCGACGATCTATAATAAAAGAGACAGATTAACAAGACAGTCCTTTACCCGGTGTCTACCGTGTCCCACTCCGGTTCGAGACCGACTTAAGGAAAAGAGTCCCCGAAACATAGAACAGGGAATCCCAGAGTCCAGTTTGTGGAGTAGAAGGTCCAGTATCAATCTCTACGGGTCGAACGTAAACGTCCAGCTTACGAATTCACTGTGGAGGAATGTTTGTGCACGTAACATTAACAAACAACATTGAACACAACGAATCCTTTGGTTAAAACTCTGAGAGCACTCACGGCCACCACAGATCCTATCACGAGACATTCGTCGGTGACACCCCTCCCTCCTTCCGTCCTGACCCGTCTTCCCTTTCAACTGACGGAAGTTTGGGACCCGTCTAAGGTCTCCGTCGAGCGGGACTGTCCCGGAGTCCCAGGGTTTACCTCCGTTCTCCCAGTCCCGACTTATGAGGCCGAACCTCGTGAGTAACGCATACCCGACGATAAGGGAGGGAGAGACCCCTCGTACCAGTACTTCTTCCCTTGATCTGGGACCCACTCACAGTGCACCCCTGTTCCTCGTAGGGAAACGACTTCCACGACTCCCGGAGCAGGTCGTCACCCCCACCCCCCACCAATGGTGGTTTCGTGGGGAACATCAGTATGAAAGACAAAGAGTGTAAACAGATAAAAGTAAATTCTTGACTTTTCTTCATTCGTCACAAGACAAAAGGTGTCCATCAATTACTCTAAAGTATTATTTTTTATAATTACGAATTTGAAATTATTTACTTATTTACCACTTAGAACAATTGTAGTAGTCATTACACTTTTACATTGTATTAGTGTGTATGTTTTTAGATATCAAGTTGCAAGAAAAACTGTGTTAATCTTTATCCGGAATTAATTTTTCATATAATATTTAATGAAGTCTTTATAACTCAAAACACTTTATATTAAATCCGTGAAAAACTAAGTACTTCGAAAAACATTGTTCTTGGTTTCTTTTCAAAACTCATCACTAAACTACCGAAACAAAAAAACATTAACGTGACATAAATTTTACAGTAATAGTAAACGGACCATATATGATAATGAAATCAAAGTTTCCATCACTAAAAAAAGTCAACGCTTAAAATTTTCACCCATTAGATTCTTTCCATCGACCCTCTTCATAAGACACACTTATAACCTAAAACCGGACTATCGTCCGTATTTTGAAAATGAAGGTTTTCAACCGAGTGAGACGTCATTAACGTCACTAGTAACTTTTACCACACCGAAAAGGAACCCTCCCTACCCGATCCATCGGGGACAGTGAAGGAAGGAGAACCGTAGAACCACACTGACTAGTCCTTTGTCCTAACCTATACTCCGACCTCTCGTGTAGGACCCGAGATCTGAGTCTAGACTCGAACCCATGGTCAGATAGTAGCTAGAACGAATTGTTTTAATTAGGGAGATTCGGAATCAAAGTAGTAGTCAATTTTACCTCCACAATCATTCTCTTGAAACTAGTCTCCTAGAATCGTACTCCAAACCGTATAATATTCACGAACTATTACCATCGACACTACTCGCTATATTAAAATAACCAGTCAAAAAGAAAAGTGAGTCGAAAGTTGTGAAATCATTGATAACTTTCATATTGAACGAATACGAGCATTTTCTTCCTTCCCGTTAAATCTCAACAGACAGTCTTTTAATTAGAAACCCCTGAACTCGGACTTAGAAGTACACTCTACTGTCTCACTTTGTCGTCCTTCTTCTCCTTTATACACGTTTCCTCCCGTCCCGCTGAAGTGTGTATCGGAGGTAGTCCCCTTCCCTCGACTCCAGACACGACAAAGTCCTGACTGGACGGACTCACACCGGACCTGGACCTTTACCTCGAGGAGAACCACCGGAAACCGAACCACTTTGACGGGAACTACCAAAGGACTCTCTTTAATCCCCCTGTAGCCCCTAATAGTCTCTTTATCCTCAATGGGAGACTCATCACGACCATTTGTAAAGACTACCTGATTGTCACACTTGTATAGAACTTTACTCGTTATGTCTCTGGTCAAGTATCTCTTTCGGATTTAGTTTCTTTATCTAGATCATGGTTAACTTTTTGTCAAAGTGGACGACTGTCAAACTTTACAGTCGGACTATGATAAGTCAATTTCTATTACACACATTCAATGTCGGTGGTTGTATTGTAGTGAAATCCAGATAAGAAACTCATTTGGTGGGTTTCTGCACGAATCTTCCTAATAAGACAAAAGGAACCGGAAGTCTAATCTAGAGAGGAGGAAGGTTAAGTATTTTACGATTAAAATTTGTTTTATAGATTAATCATACAGTGATCAAATAATCACTAAGTACCAAAGAATTACAATCGTCTTGACAAACAGTATGATACAGACTTTGTTTATGTGACAGGATTTCCAATTTACTTGTCAATCATTAAAGTCGTTTGGTTATACGTACACACCCATACGTAACCATCTGTAGAATATACCACCAAAAGTTTCCTATGTCTCTTCATATTTTGTATGAATATAGAAGTTTCTTAATTCTTAATCAACGGGTTGACTCGTCACCACCGTGTTTCATGGGTCAACACTTCGTCCGTGAGAGTGACATGATCCATCCAATTTTCCCTATTAAATAAACTTTTAAAGACACACCACCATCTACAAGACAGTCTCTTGTACCACGGATAGGTGTGTTTTCACTAAATAAGTGTGGTGTGTTGTCGATCGACACCTTTCGGCATCTACTATTTGTGACACATTCTTCATATTACCTTCCAGAGACCTTCCATAGGTTCTTCATCGTAACGACGCCAAAGGTCACCAGTTTCTGTCGAAGTAGCTCCTCCACCTCAGACCCGTCCCTAACCCACCAACTCAAAACTTCGTCTTTCCTCCCCGGCAAACACCACTCTTCACTCCAGTTTTGGGGACACTCCCTCCCTTATTAAGTATCAGGTCTGACAACCCTCACCTGACGACTATAAACACCGACACCGATTTAACACAAACCCCCAACCCTAGAACTTTCGGTTCGTCATTCCTTCTTTCCAAAAATACGATTCTATCACTATGGTCCAGACATCGACGGGTTCCTCTATCAAATCACTACCATTACCAGATGACTCCCGTCTGGGTCGGTAAAGGTACGGTAAATTCACCTTTAATCCAGGGGGTCAGAACGGATGGATGACACTCGTATGAAACAGGAAGTGTCAGGTACCTAAAAGATACGTGATCTCGGGACCCACTCTAGGTGTCCCCTGCTTCTTTTCCCTTCCGTTTTACCCCTCAGGTGTGACTTTCATGTCTCAGGACCCTCTTTCTAAACTAACTTAATCTGTAAACTTACTTAACCCTTTAACTTTGACCATCTCAACAGGACTCATACGGTCCGACTGGGACATAAATCCTTTACTCCATAACCGAATATATTAAAGAATGGACACGAAGACCAAAGAGTGAAACTACTAAAAAAAGAAGAACGACATAAGAAGGAGAGGAAGGTGTAGAAGGTAGGAAGGAAGGTGTACAAAGTAGTCCTTGTACTAAGTAGTAAACTCTCGGGTGTTTTCAGTCGTTTGTGAAAGACTCGTAGACGAAAAGACCACGAGACAAGGTCTTCTCTGTGACCAGGAACGGGGATCACTCAAACTTCCCTCTTTTCCTCTGTCTTTTCACTTTTTTGTAATTTAAGACTCAAGGCATTACCTTCCGATAGACGACACACCAACTATCTCACTTTCCTCCTCACACCCAGAGAGGGACCCCCACTGATTTCGACCCACTCTTTTTATTCACCACCAAAACAACCGACCTGTCCCTATCATTCCCATATGTTTCGGGTCTTTATCCCCTACCTTTCATCACCTCCATACTTCATTGTTTCCGTGATCTTCACCGAAGAAACCATTTCGGTTTCCGGTCCTAAATTAACCCTGTAACTAGTCATCTACGTCGACTTCTCCACAATCCTGACGTCGTCCAGACACGTGGGACGTTTTACGAGTCGAAGACAGGAATTCCATTCAGTCGGTACCTTCTGGGTACCGAAACAGCACCAGTATAGACATCAAACGTCTCTACTGCCCGTATACTGCCTCCCATCCAAACCTTCCCATGTAGTGTTTGACTCCAAGGTGGACATTACCAGTTAATATGGAATCACTGGGTTCGACGTAACTCCTCTGTGTGAGTCACACACAGATTAAATTTTTTAAAAACTATGTACATATCATATACCGTTTTTAGAAAGACCACTAATTGGAGGTCTCTTAAAAATGATCTTGGGAAAAATCTCTACACTACCGATACACAACCGGTACACTAAAAACAGTCGCAACACTCCTGGTTAACTTTCTGATACAGTTCCCATAAAAAATAGGAATATAAATACGAATATATATGTAAATATAAATGAATATGAATTGTAAAAGACCCTCGTCTACCAACTTAAAGTCTGATTACTTGACATTGAAACTATACTAAAAAATTCTTCTCACTTAGACCTATATATTTATAGAGGTACAGGTTGGGAATGTACTCACGTACGGGTACACACATATGTACACGTACAGAATCGTACATACAAAACGAACAGACACCACACACACAGGGGAAAAGACCCATATAAACTATCACATTTGGTCCCTAATTTGTAACAATTCTTCACTGATGACATATTTATACAACCCACTAATAGTAAATCAATACGATTTTAAAAATAGAAGGTCAAGTCAACCTTATGAAAATAATTGTCACGGAATTCGTTATCCTATATGTCAACTTAAAAGAAAATCTCTTAACGGATCAATATAGCCTAGGTTAATTCAAAACGTATACAATAGTCACCGTAATTTACGTTGGTTCACACCACAATTCATTTTACTCTTTTCAATAAAATCATTTTTGGATTGAACATGAATTTTATAGAACTCGATCATTTGTCGTTTACATCCAGACTTCTTATTGTATAAAAATAAATTTTGTACTTTACTAGTAAATTGAATTCTAATTATAAAATTTTAAACAATCATTCAAGTGTCATTTGTTTGAGTTCATAAATTGAAAAATTTTGTGGTTTGATCTTTACTCATTATGAACTTCTTAAAGACAAGAGGTTCCCACTTGTTAAGGAAAAAAAGTTTGTCCCTAGGAAGAACACGAGACCGTCACTCTCACGGCTCAGGGTTGGCAACCTCACGGTCCCTTAAGGGTTGCTAAGAAAAGGATATATAGTTCTGAAATTTTCAGTGTATTAACACTTCATTTATTTTCGTTGGAAAAAATACCAACCATTTGAACATAAATTTTTGATAAACATTTCATGTTATAAGAATCTTTCCAAACCACCTCTATGTTTGTAACGACATTATCAAAATAAAAGACAGGACGAACAGTCATTTAAAAATTCAAAAATTTTTTCTTGAGACGAATTTTTACTTCCGGTTTGATTAGTTGGAACTTTGTTTTTTGTATTTTGGGTTTTATCGGGACCTAACGATACCACAACACTAACAATGTTCCCTCCAAGATTGGAGGTACAATACCGGTCCACGGCGGAACAGGTTCAACAAACCACCGAACCCCGGAAACAAGGGATTACACATTTTACACCAACCTTACCACTAGACCTCGTAACTTTATCTATTAAATTCAAATAAAAAGGAGACTAATCACAAGTTCTCTATGTTGAGACACAAACCAAGAGATTATAGACGGATCAAGTAGATACACCTCAAACCCCAACTGAAAAGAAAGCGTACTTTAATAAATCTTTATCTGTAGGAATCCTATGCTCAACTTGTTAATGTTTGGATTTCGACAATAAACACAAATTTTAAAATCCATACGTTATGGGGGCCTTGTACCCTTTGCTGACCTTTCTGATCGAGTTCCATTCGAACGACAAACAAAAGATGTGCTATCCAAGAAACAAAGACTCCATAAAAATGAAGTCTCATCTTATAGTGATACAATTACAATAAGTTCAATAACAGAAGATTCATAAAAAGAGTAACTCATTAAAATTAAAAAAGGTATAACGTATTAGTAGTAGTAAAATCAACCGACGAAACAAAAAACAGTCGACTAAAGTGAATTGGATAAAATCAATAAAGGTCAAAAAAAGAGGAAATATATTACATGAATTGTAGTGACACGGTTATTTTAAAAATAAAGGAAATCAACATGGTAACTCTATTTAAGGCTCTTCATGACTATGACCTAGAACCCGAAGATCCTACATAATACCCATGAAAAGTACAACGGTATAGTAAAGTGGTCTCTCAACACAATTTAGGGGAAGGGGACCCGGACTCTCACGAACTTCATACTTCAACTTACAAAGATCCACTGCCCTGTCCGTATTATAACATACGGAAGAATCTGATCATTTTAATTCGCATGAAATGACCTAGAACTTTAAACAAAAAAAAAAAAAAAAAAAAATTCTGAAACACGGAGAAACAAAAGAAATAAGAAGATCAAATTAACTCTACGTGAACTGTATGTTGTACAATATTCAAATTCGACAAGTCGCATTACTAAACTGAACGTAGTACTTTACTAACAGTGTTATCCAAATCACTTGTAGGTAATAGAGTACACTTATAGTTTTATTTATCTTTTTGTAGAGGGGAATACTACTTTTGAGAATCTTAAATGAGAAAATTGTCGAAAGTGTATATTGTGAGTCGTTACAATTAATATAAATAGTACAATAAACAATGTAAAGATCATGAATAAATAGAACATTAATCTTCAAACATGGAAAACTGATGGAAGTAAGTCAACACGGAGGGAACTGGAACAGGTAGAAGAAGAGAGTGAAAAAATTTGTCAAAATCGACGGTAAAAATAATTAAAAAATTTTAATAAAAATTTTTAATTATATGACCTTATATGTACGAAATGTTAAACACAAGGACGACATAATGTTTCACTTAGTCGATATCCATATGTATATAGGTGAGACAAAACCTAACGGAAGGGTAAATGCAGTGGTGTCTCTAACTCATCTCAAGGGAGACGATATATCATCCAAGAGTAATGGACGGGCAGATGGTCATATAGATGATGACATCTGTTCTTAGGGAATCTTCTTTACCTCATCGGTAGTATCAGTTGTTTTCTCAGACTTTACGTCATGAACCTACGTTAAGGTTTTTGTGTCTTACCAGACACAACTAAAGGTTCCGTTTGGAAAGTTATAGTGTCATTAGGTTCAGATATAGACCTGGTCATTACGACTTCTTCGACTTCAACTTACCAAGATACTTCTGGATGTTCTGGAAAATCTTGATTGTGGGTTTTTTCTACAGGAAAAGTAATATTCCCTGACCTTACGTTTTAATCCTTTAGTTCTCTATGGAGTTCATTGTCCGTTTAAACCGGAACCTCATGTTTTTTTTCATCCCGTTTCCGCTTGTCTCAAAACAGTTCTCTTGTCTGATCAGTATCGTTTGTGGGAGAAGGTTGTTGTGTTCTCTTCTGAGATGTGTACCTGTAGTGGTCTACCAGTTATGGTTTTAGTCTAACTAATATAAGAAACGTCGGTTTCTACCTCTTCGACATATGTCAGTCATTTTTGTTCTGCCCTCGACTGAAACCGAGTCTAGTACCTGAGGAATAACGGTTAGTTTGAATTTAACTTCTTTCATCCCTTTTGGTGATCTGGTAAGTCCATACTGGATTTAGTTTAGGGAATACTAATATGTCACCTTCACTCTTCATCTAAGTTCCCTAATCTAGACTATCTCATGGACTTCTTGATACCTACTTCCTAGTACTGTAACATGTCCTCCGTCACTCCTTCTGGTAGGGGTTGTTTTTCTTTACGTTTTTCCGTTTACCAACAGACTTCTCCCGAATGTTTATCGACACTTTTCTTCTCTTCACTTTCCGTTTCCTCTTTTCCTTTCTATGTGGGTAAACTTACGTCTCAAGGGTTCTTATCGTTCCTCTCTATTCTTCATCTCCTTATGTTATCTTACCCTTTCTGATCTCTAAAGAAGGCCTCTTCCGTTACCGTGGGGTGAGGTCATGAGAACGGACCGTTTAGGGTACCTGTTTCCTCGGACCACCCGACGTCAGGTATCCCAGCGCACTCGCTGAAGTGAAAGTGAAAAGTGAAAGTACGTAACCTCTTCCTTTACCGTTGGGTGAGGTCATAAGAACCGGACCTCTTAGGGTCCCTGCCCCATCGGACCACCCGACGGTAGATACCCCAGCGTGTCTCAACCTGTCCTGACTTCGCTGAATCGTCGTCGTCGTCGTCTCTACAGAAGTTCTTTTAATCTCTATGGTTCCCTTGTAAAGTACGTTTCTACCCGTGTTATTTCCTGTCTTTACTATACCTGGATTGTCTTCGTCTTCTATAATTCTTCTCCACCGTTCTTATGTATCTTCTTGATATATTTTTTCTAGAAGTACTGAGTCTATTGGTACTACCACACTAGTGAGTGGATCTCGGTCTATAGGACCTTACGTTTCAGTTAACCCGGAATCCTTCGTAGTGATACTTGTTTCGATCACCTCCGTCACCTTAAGATCAATAAAGTTTAGGATTTTCTACTACGACACTTTCACGACGTGAGTCATACGGTCGTTTAACCTTTTTGAGTCGTCACCGTTGTCCTGACCTTTTCCAGTCAAAAGTAATTAGGGTTTCTTTCCGTTACGGATTCTTACAAGTTTGATGACGTGTTAATTTAAGTAGAGTGTACGATCGTTTCATTAAGAGTTTTAAGAGGTTCGGTCCGAAGTCATCATGTACTTACACTTGAAGGTCCAGAAGTTTGACCTAAATCTTTTCCGTCTCCTTGGTCTCTAGCGTAACGGTTGTAGACGATCTAGTAACTTTTTCGTTCTCTTAAGGTCTTCTTGTAGACGAAATAGCTCGTATGGTTTCGGTAACTGACACACCTAGTGTTGTTTGACACCTTTTAAGACTTTCTTTACCCTTATGGTCTAGTGGACTGGACGGAGGACTCTTTAGACGTACGTCCAGTTCTTCGTTGTCAATCTTGACCTGTACCTTGTTGTCTGACCAAGGTTTAACCCTTTCCTTATGCAGTTCCGAAATATACAGTGGAACAGAGAAATTGAATGTACGTCTCATATAGTATGTTTTACGACCCGACCTACTTCGTGTTTGACCTTAGTTCTAACGACCCTTTTCATAGTTATTGGAGTCTATACGTCCACTAGGTGGGAATAACGTCTTTCACTTTTTCTTGATTTCTCGGACATCTACTTTCACTCTTTCCTCTCACTTTTTCGACCCGAATTTTAAGTGGTAAGATTTTTGATTTTAGTACCGTAGGTAGACCAGGGTAGTGGAGCACCGTTATCTACCCCTTTGTTACCTTTGTCATTGTCTGAAATAATACTCCCAGAGGTTTTAGTGACGTCTACCACTAAAGTCGGTACTTTAATTTTCTACGAACAAGGAACCTTCTTTTCGATACTGGTTGAATCTGTTGTATAAATTTTCGTCCCACTAATGAAACGGTTGTTTCCAGGTAGATCAGTTTCGATATCAAAAAGGGCATCAACACATACCTACACTCTCAACCTGATATTTCTTTCGACTTGTGGTTTCTTGACTACGAAAACTTGATACAACAACCTCTTCTGAGAACTCTCAAGGAACCTAACGTTCCTCTAGACTGGTCAGGTAGGATTTCCTTTAGTTAGGACCTATATGTAACATTCCTGACTACGACTTGGACTTTGAGGTTATGAAAGCGGTGGACTACACTTCTCGACTGAGTAAACTTTTCTGGGACTACGACCCTTTCTAACTTCCGTCGCCCTCATCCCCTGCTGTCTCCCACTCTACCAACCTACCGTAGTGACTGAGCTACCTGTACTCAAACCCATTCGAGGTTCTCAACCACACCTGTCCCTTCGGACCGCACGACGTCAGGTACCCCAGCGTTTCTTAACCTTTACTAACTCACTGACTTGACTCGAACAGGTAAAAATTCCCGGTCTAACTCGGTAAGAAAACCTTTAAGATAGTCATAGAAAGTGAGACACGGGTGAACATAGATGACTCTCACGGCAAATGAAAATAAGGAAGGGAATTTCTATACGGTCCGTCGGAATGAGAATAAAGAGAGTGTGTCCCCCTCTTAGTATAAGTGGGGGAAGACAAAACGATTAGTGGGATTGAATCCTACTACATCTGATGATCACTGAATAAAGGTCTCCTTTCACCTCAAGGCAACTCACTGTTGATCTCTATTCTGTAAGACGAAAATAAGAGGTAACTTAGGAGTCCCTCGTGACAAGAAAGTTAGTCCACGGTTAGATTCTAAGTAACCATACAATCTAAACGGAACATCATCTTTTCCTTAAAACAGGGGCGTAATACATACGAAAGTAAATTATTATTTTACCCCTGTGACTGAACTGTCGAAACTTGTCTATAACAATTTCTGTAGATTTTCAACGAAAGGAAGTTTAATACCTTCTCATAATCTTTCTTATCAATCCCATAGTACAAACAATTTTCGTAATAACATTAAAACCGTCGGATTATTGATATTTCGGAACCACAAAAATATTACATTATGTAATGTCATTATTATCGTTACATTAACATTAGAACTTGAAGCAATACCTGATAAAAGTACTTATAATTCACCTACCTAGGACCAAGACCTATTATCTAATATCGTGTCGAATCTTATACTAATGGTATTAGGAATTTATGTGTCCGTCACTTGAAACACGATTTAGATATACGACACCTGAGAAGACAAGAGACACTATTATTAAGATGGTAAAAGACAAGTGGAGTGACGGGGTCTTAAAAATTTGACCTCGTTACATTTGAACCGCTATGCCTTAGTGTACAATTTAAAAAACGATATTTGACAGACATATGTGAAACTATATTTGACGGACTTTTACTGTAAGGTCTTTTTACCTACGGTAATCGAATTAGTCATTCTCTAATTATTTGAACTTCCAACTTTTCCTTGAAATTTGAGTTAACGCACAAATAACTTTTAAAAAACGTCGTAATAAAACTCTTTACTAAGTTCCCTTTCTGGGATATTCTGTCACCTCCTAAAGATAGAAGACTCGTCTACAGTCCGTTTAATTAACTTAAGACGATTTGTTAATTTTACTATTTTATTACGTCATTTATACTCCCTCGGAATATCCTACAGATCCAGTTCCGTCGTGAACTATGTATTATACTTTTCGTCGGAGCCTATAAAAGGTAATAGAACAGACGTGTAGTATTAATAGTGTCAACGGAAAATACGTACTTACGAAAGTAGAAACCAAAGATAACTTTAGAACTAACTGCCACCGTGGACGTTTATAAAATAGACTTTTGGCAATCCAGACGTAGATTATTTCGGTCCTCAAGCTAAAACGGGAAGTCAACGAAAGAGTAAATATGTCAAAAAAAGATTATAGTACATCTATATTTTCATTATTTTTTAGAGTTCACTTAACAACGTCAAAAATATGAACAATACAAACGGATATTACGGTAACGTAAGAAAGATTAAAAACTGGGTTATGTTAACTTACCCTTCATTTTTCCTATGATCTCTATGTTGTAGTACTTACTGTCAAAACTTCTAAAAGTCAAAATTCTTACAGATTTAGAGTAGATAAAATCTTTAATCTGTTATAGAATCACCAAGATAATTCAATTCGTTTTATACCTAATTTCATTTAACCCTCGTCGACTACACATATACACACACACATACACACTTACTGAAAAAGTAACCAGAGAGTAACACTTATTTCACGATTATCAAAAATTTTTTAATTTCTCCTGAGTGAAACCAGTTTTAAAACCAATGACCTTTTTCTTATACACTCAATCCTGAAATACGTCGTCTAAAACATTCACACTTACTAATCGTCCTTAAAACAAAATTCACTGTCATATCATTTCAAGTCATATGACCAAGAAAACATCAGAATATAAATGAACATCGTTCACAAAAACAAAAATGTATAATTTCACTGTGAGTTTTTCCTTGCTTACTTAGTACCAATACTCCCTAATTAAATCAAGTCTAAAGAAATTCGTCAGTTAGAACCACACACACACACAGAAGTTTACTGATCAGTAGAACTCAAATTCGGACACTTTGTCTTAGAATCGGACTAATCGTCCCTAGGGACAAGGTCCTCCTCCCGTACCGTCAAGGTCCCGTGAGGTCATATGAACGGACTTCTTAGGCGTACCTGTCCCTTCGGACCGCTTGATGTCAGGTACTTCAACGTTTCTCAACCTGTGTTAACTCGTTGATTCATGTAAGACAAGTTCCTCCACCGGTTTCCCAGACATCCGACCTACGTCCGTCGAACACCTGAGAGACTTTAATACAAGTTATAACCCGTATATACACCTAAAGACCCTTCGATTGGGTAGTAGTCTAGGTAGTTCTACCAAACCAGGTTTTCCCTAATACTTGGTGACGACAAATTCTGACTTTCTCATCGTTATTTATTGTTCAGTAAATTTAAAATATTTACAAGGTTTAACTGGGAAAGAGAATGGAGACTGAACTTTAATCCCTTTACTTGAAAATAGTCGAGAGTTTTACTATTTATGTATCAAGGGAATTTGTAAGTAAATGTACTACCGGACTTTTATAATGTAATTTTACGAACCAAAACTTTCCGATTATTTAATTTACGGGAACTAATACTTGTTAGTTAAAATTCACTGAGGGATTCTGTTTTTTACTTCTTCAAGTCACTATGTAGGAGACGGAAGTAAGGATTGAGTACGAAATCCTTACCTCTAGTTACATACACAGTACCATACAAATAAAAGTAGTATGATAGTGAACAATATAATCTTTACCACTTCGTCAGGGACTTAAATTAAAGGAGCACACACACACACAATCAGTGAGTCAGTACAGACTGAGAAACGTTGAGGTACCTGGTATCGACGGTCCGAGGAGACAGGTACCCCTAAGAGGTCCGTCCTTATGACATTACCCAACGGTACGAGCAGAGGTCCGCTGGAAAAACTACAGTTTATAGTGTTAAACAACCTGTACTTAAACTCGTTAGAGACCCTCTATCACCTCCTGTCTCCTCAGACCGTACGATATCAGGTACCTAACATCTCAACCTACACTGAATCGCTAACTTATTGTCAGTGTCAGACACAACTTAAAATTTTGACACATGGGTCGGTACAAGGACCACCCTAAAATTTGTAACTTGGTATTATGTATTGTATGTGTACGATGTTATTAATCTTACACCCCACTTTCTGTCAAGACTCTTTACTGTCCATCCCTTACCCTCCTTCTTAAGTCCTTTCCTTACGGTCGATCGTCCCTTTTTAATGTCACCTCCTCTTAATTCTTAAGAAACTAAGACAACCCACCTTCAACTCGGTCTTTTGGACCAATCGAACTGACTGATTGAACACGGTTTCAGGAACCGGACTCCTCAGGACCACTGGACACGTACACACTAGGTATACAGCACAGTTCCACCCTTTTTCGACCTCGACTTTGTTTCACCAGAGTTCTTACGTCATTTTTTGATACACATTACCAGATATATGGACAATTTAATCCACTTTCAAAATATTCACAAGACGTTCGGTCAAACTTTATCTTTTTGAAAGGACAATAAGCGACGTGATACAAGTCATCTATTTTTATTCCGTTAATAAGTCCTCTTGATGGTACGAAGAGATATATCAGTCATACTTAAAGAAGACCGAGAGGAGAACCTCTCGAGGTACTCCGAAACAGAGATGTCATCTCTACAACTACCTAATAACCTGTACACCTCGTCTCACTTTGGACGTTACACTATTGAAAGATGGGTTGGTAATTAACGAGTTTTACCCCATCCTTCTTGTCTCTCCAGTTGATATCGGATTTGGAGATTACAACTGGAGAATTGATTCTTACACCCATTTTTACTAGTTCACAGTGGGGTGTATTATATCAAGTAACCAAGAAAAGTGATTATTCGTACAATTCTTTAAAGTGTGTACTTAGTTTAACGACAAGTAACAAGTAAGCGACAGTACAGATGTCGTAAAAGATGTCTTTGTATGAACATATAGGAAAAGGAATGGTAGACAAATATACCGATAACATGAAAATTTCGTAGTATAGTCAGTATGCTTATAACGTTTTCGGTAATGTTCGGATGTAGTAAAACAACACGAAGTGAAATAACACTCAACGTCTTTTACGTAAAAAAAAGAACGTTTAACTAACACCGTCGGGATACAACTCGTTCAGACAACCATGGTAAAAGGGTTATCATAAACGAGTGAATAGTAGAGAGACAGTGTAAAACCATTAAGAGTGTAGAGTTTGAAAAAGTGATAATACAAACAAAATACTAGATACTTAACGTTGTTAATGTTGAGTACCTTCCCAATCTACTACTAATTGTAAAGATCGTTATTTCATAAAATTTTAATTCCATACATGAAAACCCCCCGTGTTAAGATAACGTGTGAATTCTCTAATATCATATCATATTTGTATTAATATTTACGTGATCCTTTGGTTTTTAAGAACACTGAACGAAATGACATTATGAACGAAATAATGTCAATAGATCTTCTCTCGGACGTTGTAGAGACTCCATACGAACATATTTTGAGACAGTTTCGTATGAACCCATTTAAAGTCAATTCAACAGAATTAGTTTAGATAACGATCACACTTGTATGTCAGATATCCAGACCAAAGAGTAGAAAGGGGAGAGGAAGGGAAAGAATAAGGAAAGAAAGGATTCACCAATTATCGATTACAGTCAAAGAAGTCTGATCACAAATATATATCCTTTAAACTACAAAAATTCGAAACTAAAAATTTAAAAATGGCACCGATTTTGAAGCAACTAAATTATCATCGTCGTACACAAACAGTACACTCTAACCCTAAATCTCATGTAGACGAGACAAAGATTTTGTTAAATTTTTGTAGATTACTATAAAATCCAGTCTATCTCCATTTTACATGAATATCGTTTTCGGTGGACAATTTTGTATTTCAAATCACTCAAAACTGTCTATTTATGTCACCACATTAATGCTGATGAGAGTTCTATCTCTTGTAAAGGTCATCCGGGGTCTTTAAGAGAACACGGGAAAAGATTAATGAAGAGGGATGGTCGTTGGTGATTGGTCTAAAAACAGAGATCTTACAATAATTGTACCTTAACACGTTACACATCTGAGAAGAGACAATCTTATCACGAAGAGCGTAGACTAGTGAAAATACAACATGTCCCACAGGAACCTACACATATCGTGGACCCTTTAGGGTACCTGTCTCCTCGGACCGTCCAATGTAAGGTAACCCAGTGGTTCTCAGTCTGTACTGAAGCGCTGAGTTGTTGTCTTTGTTATAAGTGTTTTGTATTCGGTAATTGGTAAAACTTCACATGTTATACCAATGCAAATTATATAAACATAACACATTGGTAGTGGAGACAGATCAAGTTATCTAAAAGTAGTAGGACATTCCTTTGGAACATAAAAAATGAGTCAGTATGACATAAAGGGGAATGGGGAAGAATCGGGGACCTTTAATTGTCAGACGAAAGACAGATCCATAAGTGTATAAGACCTACAGAGTATACGTACTTTAGTAAATTTACACTGCAAGCACGGACTGTAGAAAATACATCGGACAAAAGATACAATATAGAATATAGACATGGAGTGAGAAAAAATATCGATTCATTATAAAGTAACACTTCTATATGATGTAAAACGTGAAGGTAAATGGTCAACTACCTGTAATCCAACAAAGGTAAAAGAATATTACCGATTCTAAAAACACGGAATATAGTGACCGAAGGGTATTCCTAGGGGGGTCGTTCCTATCGGTGATACCTTTTGTCATACTTACAAGGAGTTTTTTAACTTTTATCTTGATTATATAATATGTCGTCAAGATGAAGATACATACATAAACTCCCTTTACTTTAGTGACAGAAGTTCTATATAGATAATGGAGTTTACAAGTAACGTCGTAATAAATGTCATCGGTGCTATACCTTTGGTGGACACACAGGTAACTGTCCACTTGCTTATTTCGTTTCACAATATACATATGTCATCTGATAGTAAGTCCGTATTCTTTCGTCCTTTAGGACAGTAAAGGAAGTTGTACCTTCTTAGAACTCAGGTAATACGATTCAATTTTTTCAGTCCGTCTTTGTCTGTTCACGACGTACTAGAATAAATATACACTCTTAATATTTTTGGTTTGGATGTCCATCTTTGTTGTCAAACCACTGACGGTCTCCGTCCCCCACCACCTTAACCCACTTCTAACAGGGTTTCATAACTGAAGTCATACTCATCCAAGACCCCTACATGACATAATATACCATTGATGTCACTTGTTATGACATAACTTTCAAAGATTCTCTCATCTAGAATTTTGAAGAGTAGTGTGTTTTTTATTGATAAAAATCCACTACTTACACGTGATTTGAATGACACCATTAGTAAAGTGTTATACATGTATATCCGTTGGCAATGGGACACATAAAATTTGAATACGTTACAATAAACAGTTAATATAGGACTATAACCCCTTTTTTTTCTTGGGTGACTCCTTCTATTATTATCGTAGGACTAATACACCTACCCCTTTAACTCCTCGACTCTCTAACACCTTTATCAACTCCGATATACTCAACAACCTGAACACAATCTTTAGTCACAGAGACATCCCAAAGAAATAATCAGAGAACAAGACAATTGATATACCTGTTCTATTCTCACTGAAGTTTATTAAGTTTGTCAATCCAAAAACTAGATTTTGAATCAAGAAGATAATTATCGTGACAATTTCATACACAAATAACACTCGTTACTACCTTTCTCCTTTCAACCAGGAGTCCATTAGAACACAATTCACGGATATTCTCCTCTAATTCTAAATAGTTTTAGGGTATCGTATCAAATATGGAGTGTCATACGACAGAGAGTTCACTCCCCTCACTTTGCGATCCTGAGGTGTTATGCGTACGTCTAAAACGTAGAACGAGGGAATAATACAAACAAACATACGTTTGTATTTGATTTACTAGATTGCACTGTTTTCATTCACGACGTCTTTCTACACGGTCAAAATAAGACACACAACAAGATGTGGACAGTATAAAGGATTACCAGTACCCTATACACTCTACGATCGACCATAAAGGTGATGATCCATGAACTCCCCAGTCACATCGAGACAAAGAAATAACCTTGAAGAACCAGAAGTTCTGACACTTTCTGACCTGGAGAGGGTAACACACTGACCATTCAACCTTTTAGAATACCTTACGACGTCATCATTGTAAGTTTATACCATTGAAAACCTCTTCTTAAGAAGGTATAATGACTTTTGAACCTTTTTTTACTAGTTCTTTCATTTGTATTCTTATCTTTTATTTCTAAGACTTTCCGTACATAATTTTTTGAATGAAGGTTTTGAAACTTGTGTATGGAACAAAAGACAAATAAATCACCGAAAGTCTTTTGAGACTATCAGAAGTCAACTTAAAAATCAATTTATAAAAGAAAAGATAGTCTAGATAAAACCATATAAAGTATGTACACTAACAAAGGTTTAAATAAAAGAAGTGAATGATACATCTATCGGGTCCCGACTTTATCAAGACTCAAAAAATTTTTAATGGTAAAACATAGTTTATCATAAGACCAATACAACCGACCGGATTTATAACCTATTTTATAAAAAGTATTTACGACCTCACTCCCCACTCACATTTGGTACATGAGGACGTCCATAAAACTCCATTTTAAGTAAAACTCTATCCATGAAACACAGTATTGAACACCAAATAGTCCACAAAAGGTCCCGTTACATTTTACATTAAGACTATCGGATAACTTTTATATTTAAGACTTGGTCACACTTCAAGAATTATATAACGTTTAACGGAAGGAAGTCACCAAAAGGTTAAATTTAATTGAATACTGGTCAGTGGTGTAACAAGTTCAGGACTAATGTTTAGGTATAGTTTTCCTTTAATTTATCTGAGGAGAAAGAAGTAACTAAAATTAAATTTCAAATTAAGCACGTCACGACTCGTCTCCATGTCTAAACTTTTCAAACTATCTAGGTAAATTTAACATAACAATTTTGAAAAGGTACCCAACACACAAACCCCTAGAGACGACACGAAATGACTCACCATATCCAAGTCCTGTCGAATAATACATCTGAGTAGTAAAAGTAATGTAATACACCAAGAAAGAGTGGTAAGTGACCTCAGACGTAAAAAAGTGTCCAACAAATAAAGATAAATACATAATACTTATGATTGACATCTGTCTCTCGACATAGTCTACTGGTCTATCCCGTACTAATAAGGAAAATAAGGGTGTCCATAACATCTCTTACTACCATAAAGACTACAAAGACAACCTACATACAAAAGTCAAGTTAAGTCAAGGAAAGTCAGTGAATCAACACGGGCTGAGAAACGTTGGGGTTCCTGACGTCGTGCGGTCCGGAGGGACAGGTAGTGGTTGAGGGCCTCAAATAGGTCTGAGTACAGGTAACTCAGTCACTACCAACTAAGTTGGTAGAGTAGGAGAAAGCAGGGGAAGAGGAGGACGGTAGTTAGAAACGATCGTAGTCCCAGAAAAGTTTCCTCAGTCGAGAAGTGTAGTACACCGGTTTCATAACCTCAAAGTCGAAGTTGTAGTCAGGAAGGTTACTTGTGAGTCCTGAATAGAGGAAATCCTACCTGACCAACCTAGAGGACGTCAGGTTCCCTGAGATTTCTCAGAAGAGGTTGTGGTGTCAAGTTTTTGTAGTTAAAAAACCGTGAGTCGAAAGAAATATCAGGTTGAGAGTATAGGTATGTACTGATGACCTTTTTGGTATCGGCATTAATCTACCTGGAAACAACCGTTTCATTGCACAGACGAAAAATTATACGACAGATCCAACCAGTATTGAAAAGAAGTGTCCTCGTTCGTAGAAAATTAAAGTACCGACGTCAGTGGTAGACGTCACTAAAACCTCTGACTTCTTTTATTTCAGACAATGACAAAGGTGACAAAGGGGCATATAAACGGTAGTTCACTACCCTGGTCTACGGTACTAGAATCAAAAGACTTACAACCCGAAATTCAGTTGAAAAAGTGAGAGGAGAAAGTGAAAGTAGTTTTCCGACAAATCAAGAAGAAGTGAAAGACGGTATTCCCACCCACAGTAGACGTATAGACTCCAATAACTATAAAGAGGGTCGTCAGAACTAAAGTCGAACACGAAGTAGGTCGGACCGTAAAGCGTACTACATGAGACGTATTTTCAATTTATTCGTCTCACCGTCATATGTCGGAGCTGCATGAGGAAAAAGTTAAACCTTGGTCAGACAACAAGGTACAGGTCAAGATTGACAACGAAGAACTGGACCTATGTCTAAAGAGTCCTCCGTCAATTCCACCAGACCATAAGGGTAGAGAAAGTCTTAAAAGGTGTCAAATAACACTAGGTGTGTCAGTTTCCGAAACCGTATCAGTTATTTCGTCTTTATCTACAAAAAGACCTTGAGAAGAACGAAAAAGGTACTAGGTCACCTACAACCGTTAAACTAGAGACCAAGGAGACGGAAAAGATTTAGGTCGAACTTGTAGACCTTTAAGTAGTAAGTGTATAACAACTTTGAACCGAACCTCTTAAAACTCGTAATGAAATGATCGTACACTCTACTCTCGTTTACACACCATCAAACTCGTAAGAAACCGTAACGGAAAGAAACCCTAACCTCACTTTTGACTGGAAAAGGTCAGGACAACGGTGACGACTCAAAAGGTTCAAACAACCGTATAACTCACGTCGTGAAAGTGTCGTAGTAGAAAGTCCTAAACTTTGTCGAGTTGACCTTAAGGTAGTGGAGGTGATCGAAACAAGTATCACTACGAAGGATTCCGGGTGAACTGAAGTGGAAGGTCCTACAGACCGAGATCCACTCACTAGTATGGTAGTACTAATAGACCCGCTTCTAGAAAAACATATCAAGGAGACACTTAAGAACGGTGAAGAAAAATTATGGTAGAAGAAGACAATCTAGGTATCGTAAAGAAAGAAAATAACACGGGTAGAAACGTACTTTACAAGGGAACCATAGAGAGTAAAAGAACTTCTCTAGAGATCAGAAAGGGTAAGACAACAAATGGAGATAAAGAAACGTAACTAGTGATTCCTTCCGAAAGAATAGAGAGGAACGATAAGAAACCTTGAAACGAAAGTTTACCCATATTAGAAAGGAAAAGAGGAAACGAAAAACGAAGAGAAGAAAAGTGTCCATAAACATTCCGGAGGAGTCTGTCGGTAAAACGAAAAAACGTACAGAAAAAGAACCCCTACCAGAACTAGGACCAGAGGACATGTCACAGTACTTAAAGGTAGGTATCAAGTAGTCCGTGAAACAGAAAGTCTAGATCAGGGAATTTAGACAAAGAGTGAAGGTGAAATATAAACATTCCCTAAACTAAATCCAGTATGGACTTACCAGATCACCAAAATTTTATAAAGACAAAAATTGTTAGGTCCACATCCATGAATTCGTCTACACGATAAGAAACGTCCATCAAGAAATATAGGATTATCGAAGAAAAAAAACAAAAATCTACAGACGAAAAAAAGGAAGACCACTAGATACCGGAGTGTACGAGGTACCACCGTAGGCATTTCCGAATAAACGAAATTTTGATAATAACATTTTGGGAGATAAGATACTCCAATTTCAATAAGAGTCAATCCATTACTCACAAATATTAAGAAACCAGTCTAACCGGGACAAGAACTCGACAAATATACATCACTCGGTGTCTCACTCTATTCATTGCAAAGGTTACCGGAATAGAAGTAAAACCGGTACCTCAATTTCTCGTAGACACGAAAAAAGACGAATTGGGTCTATGTGTCGTGTACGAAAGGACCACTCAAGAGACAAGTCCCGAACAGAGACACCAAGAGGAGACAGGGTAGGTGTAAAGAGAATGGAAAGAGTAGAACGAAAGGACGAGAGTGACACCACCAAAAAGGGAGACTCACGCCTTCCACTTCCGATCCTGTAGTTCATGTACACAAAAGAGATCGAATATATTGGTTCAATTACTCTCAAAAAGAGTCTGTCTGACGTCACAACTTCCGTCTCTACCTCTCTTTGTCGACCCAAAGTCGCGTAGTACATGACAACTTACTTGCTCAACGACACACAAATTGAAGAAGTGGATTTCCGAAGAAGTTCTGTGACCAGGGTATATCCGACCACTCTGTCTGTCCAAAGGTACGAGAACTCACCAGGACCGACCCTCAATCAAGGTCCTTACTTATCGTCAATTTCAGGACTTATAAGTAACCTTCCTGACTTTGAGGTTATAAACCGGTGGACTACGTTTCTTGACTGAGAACTTTTCTGGGACTAGGACCTTTTCTAACTTCCACCCTCCTCTTCCCCTACTGTCTCTTACTCTACCAACCTACCGTAGTGGTTGAGTTACCTGTACTCAAACTCATTTGAGACACTCAACCACTACCTGTCCCTCCGGACCATACGACGTCAGGTACCCCAACGTTTCTCAACCTGTGCTGACTCACTGACTTGACTTGACTTTGATATACTTTAACTAGTCTTTCTTTGTCTATCCTTTATCGACACACAGATGACATACAACCCGTAACCCTGTTCACGAAGATCTTACCCACGAAAATCCTCAGATTTCATTCTCTAAGGACATAATTTTGACGTCTAAAAGGAGAAGATTGGAGGGAATTATAAAATAGATGAATAGTCTATTATCCATCTGACTCAAATTTAAACAACGTTTAAAAATTTCAACGTCAAGTCAGCGAGTCAGCACAGGTTGAGAAACTCTGGGGTACTTAACGTCGTGCGGTCCGGAGGGACAGGCAGTGGTTGAGGGCCTCAGATGACTTTGAGTACAGATAGCTCAACCACTACGGTAGGTCGGTTGAGTAGGAGACAGTAGGGGAAAAGGACGGGGGTTAGGGAGGGTCGTAGTCCCAGAAAAGGTTACTCAGTCGAGAAGTGTACTCTACCGGTTTCATAAACTCAAAATTCCAAATCAGTAAAACATAATACGTCTGTTGAGAACCGTCTAGAAAAACATTTTTTCTAGTTGGAAACCACTATTTTTATACGTAGTAAATCAAAAATTCTTAAGACTGAGATCAAAAATCGTGACACTAAAAACTACCACCTGAACCAGACATCAACATATTTCGGCAGTAATATATTCTTATGATCTTGTATTTGAATTTTTAACTAAACTTTAATATAGAATTAATTACGTAATGACGAACATAAATGACAAAGGTAAATCCAAAAAAGGGTTCGTCAAGAGTTCCCACACTACGTAAAGAAGCGGTGTTCTACTGTGACTAAAGAGGGAGTCATAATTTCTTTATGCCGTAAGGGAAACTGTTCCATGTAATCACAATGAGAAGTTGTCTTAGTAAAGTATACACATTTTAAACACAAATTCTGTTTAAGTTGTATTTGATTATATAGAAACTGAAGGTCATCCTAAAAATCCCATACTTCTCTTTATAAGTCTAAGTACAAAATGAATCCATTGTTAATAAATGGATACATGACTAAACTTTAATGAAAAAAACAACAACAAAAAAATTTCTGGGTTAACTGAAATTAAGGTGAAAACAATTTTAATATCAATTTTATCAATTGATATAATCTTTTCATGATTACTTTCATACTTAATCTTTAATCTTTTCATGATTAATCTTTTCATGATTACTTTCTACACTTCATTCTTTTCGAGAACCGTACACAAAAAAAGGAAAAAAAGTATACGTACATAGATAAGAAAAAGTTTAAGACTTTAATGTATAAAAAACTTTAATTAAAGTCCAATATAAATGAACTCTCAAGTACGTGAAGATCAAGTGAACATTGTTATGACTTTCATTTTACATCGTGTAAGCTGTACGTCATTAAGAGAAAGTGACTGTAGAAAACACACTTGTTGTCTTAAATACAATTGCGGTAGATAAAAAAAAAAAATTTCTTTAGTCTCGTCAAAAATAATCGTCAAACTAACCAATCTTAGTCACTAATACCACAGTCATACAATAAAGATTTGTGTAAGTCTGTATTATGTTAACTCTAAAGTAATACCTATCTTAACGGACTACTAAATTATTAGTCTATAACGAAGAAACCTTATAAAGACTTCTAATACAAGACATTCTGAGACATGTACGATCTAGTGAGAAAGAAACACAGGTACCTAGTCATAACCCAGTCTTAATAATGTCTCGTACTCACAAAAATACACTTCTTCGACTTTACGTTTTTTTTTGAAAGCTGGTCTATTTATTCTCGAGAGAGAGTCAACCTCCTCCTAATTCAGAGGTCAACGTCTTTTTAATTTTTAATAGAGATGAGAGAAATAAACTGACAGAAGGGTATTAGGAGAGACAAAAGGTGAAATTTTCGAAAAGTGAACACTGATTCAGAAAGGGAGAAGAAATAAAGTCCGGGAATTTTAGGCCAGAAGGTGGATAGAAGGGGGTGGAGAGTGGGGACCCCGGGGCAAGGGTGGTCAGATCCGAAACAACCTTCATCTTAAAAACGTTCCTGACCCTTTGTAAGAGGTGGAACCCCACCAGGACGAGTGAGAACTTGTCAGAGACACCGTCAGTACGTACTCTGTGTGACAGAGTACAGGTACTACTCTTGTGAGAGTGATGAACAACTCAATGTATGAAGAGGGGTACTGTCTTTCACACGGAAGCTCTACACGTGATACCTATTACAGGTGTCCACACCCACCCGACGTCGTGACGGCGTCCATCTCTTCAGTGTCCGACACGGGGCGGGGGTCACCCCGGTGAGGAAGACCCCCGTAACAGAAGGAACGTCTACGGAGATTCGTGGTCCGAAAGGTCAGAGTCTGGACACAGTAGTCACGTGAAAGAGACTCCACCAACAGTATTCGGACTAATTCGGGAAAATAAATTCAACCTTATAATCTTCCGTCTCTTCCTCGTCTTATCTCAGGAGGTTCTGTCCTTTTCGAGACTCTCAAATCCCGACCACTACCCTTAACAACAAGAAACCTCCCCCCAATACACTTTATCGTCCCGACGTCCTAACCGAGTAAGTGGGTCCTACCTCCGACATCATCGAAGATCGAAGAAACATTATAAACCCCTCTTCCTCTGTCCACGGAGCGTGGGAAAAGACCCGACTCCGAGAGGTCCATGATAAACCATCGAGTGGTCTACGTGGTACAAGAATAGGTCAGAAAACTCCTACCCTGTAAAGCACCGAGGACACCCTTCATCTTACCACTCACGAACAGGTGTCGACCACTCTGTGGTCGGTAAATCTCCCGACTAACCACCGACGTCAAAAGTATACTTTATGACGGTAGAGGGGAAGACGGAACTACTTCTTACACACTACTGTCACACGAGGAGCTCCTCGAATAAGAGGTTACTACTATGACATTGGAACCTGTCTCATCGTCTGAAACCTTACTGTAACTAAGAAGGGTTCAAGTAAAGACTAAGACGGTGAACCCATTTAATGTAGTAAAAACACTCGAAGTTAGAGAAGTTGACCTTTTACCTCTATTATTCTCACGGTAAATTATCCCGGTAATACTCCTACTTTTCTCTAATAGATAAACTTCGCGAAACGTATCATATCCATTATATTATTGCGTGAGAAGGAGGAGTCAAGTTGGAAATGAGAAATCCGTCAGTAAAGGGTCAACCTGATTGTAAACAAAGAAAAAGAAAGTCACATAAACACGTATAAGAGTATACACATATACATATACATACATACTTTTTCATACAAACGGTTTATCGATGACAGACGAAAAGCTAATACACGTGATGGGAAAGGTGGTAAAAAACGGTACACCTTAATACTACGAACCAATCAGAATTTTTCTTGAACATGAAAAGACAGAGATATGGGAAGAAAAATTTTTTTTTTAGTCAAATAAAGTAACTCCGTCATTTAATCGGAATATTAAATCGATTAACCCTGAGTGGACAAAGATCTTTGATATATATCCGTATTATAAATCCCAGGGTAAATTACCCTTATCCATGAAAAGTCGTACCGTTCTTTCCTCAAAAGGTCTATCTCATCCCTTCTTGATATCTACCCTAAGTCACCTCGTTACTGCGAGCGAAGGAATAGGGTGACTGTCGTCAGAATGGGAGAAAGGGGGTTGAGGGGAAATATCCCGATCACTGTCAACTCGTTTCATTCAAAATAAAATAGTGTACCACGTTCCTTTACGGAATAAAGCTTCGTGTCAATATTACTTACTCTAAGTCACTCTGATCTTTTCCTCTCTTAGTCCGACATAAGAGTGCACCGAACTTTACTACCTTGACCTTGGTACAACTTGGGACTATTCGGTAAGAGACGGACGGTCCACCGTCGACTTAACGACGAGTAACGTTATCTTGTGGACGACCCCACAGTGTCCCCGTCCCCACTACTCGATTTAAAATCTTAACAACCCTTCCTTTCATGAAGGTGTGTGTTGTAAAATCGTAAGGACATTACCAATGACTCACGTCACACACGTGTACATAAATATGTCACACAGAGAATATACACAGGTGTATCCACGTATGAATGTATAAATAAAGAGCTTGGTCCCACTGACTTGCTTAGTCACTCAATGTCTAAACTATGAGATCATAACTCGTCTGTTCAAAATTTTTTGTAACTATTTAAAGCGAAGTGACAAGAAGGTATCAATGACCACACAAAACATACAAAACCACTAACATCCTTTTTTTTTTTTTCGTCTAAAGAAATTTTCTATCCTTACCTGACTTATGTAAAAATAGAAACGAAAATCCAACTACCGACTGACTGGGTTCGATAAAATTAATATAAACGTTTACGTGAGTGAGTGTGTATGTATGGATGTACGACATCTATATAAACTTATTAATAAACTATCTTTAAAATGACAATTTACTTTATCAATTAACTTACAAAAGGTTCATATTACTTTCCTGTTAAATAACTTATGTCAGTTGAGAATTCGTTGTTCTTAGGTATTGTAAGTCACACACAACGGTTTTAAAAATATCGATATTGAACTTTTTACAGTCAACACTATACAGGACAAACTATTAAGGTCATTACACTTAAAAAGTCATAATTTTACATAACTTACGATAATACTTGTGAAAAAACTTATCGTATTTCGTCTGTAAAAGTTTATTTTACATTAAAGAGACGATTACCCGATTTACTAACTGATAACCCTCTCCCAGTAGACAAATCTTTTCAAAATTTTCAGAAGACTTTTTGATAATTTCTTAATTCACTTCTTAGACCCCCGTGAAGAAAATATGATATCATATCAAACCTGTAGTATTGTAAAAAAAAAGAAAAAAATTTATCCTTTATACAAAATTGACATAAACGTTAAACCCTACGGAATATTAACCCTTTATAATATACAAGAGATGGGACGTCTAGTGGGTCCTCCGACCTCTTAAATACTAGTGAAAGGGTATACCGATGGTACGACCAAAATTAGTACCAAAGTTGACACGTCTTAGATGTTTAAAACGATGACAGTCTACCTAGCTGATACCCTTTCAACGATTTAACCATTCAATACGAAGTTCTTTATTTCGTATTTAATTTGCACATATGACCAATAATATCACCCTTTCGATTCTAGTGTACGTCGTAAATAAAAAGAGGAGTCACTACAACACACGGACACTGATATCATTAAATAAGCTCTGTCTATATAAATAAAATATATCCGATACAATTATAAACATCGTTGTAAACAAACAAAACTTTAATTACACCTCGTCAAATGAAACTCTCCATTAAAATACGTTGGCTCCGAACGAACGAAAGAATTCCGGTAGAACGTACAAACAAAAAAACACTCTAAAAGATCACCGAAGGACACTAAGGTATAATCCACCTGAACCGTGGAAGGTACAATCTCAAGTCAGGTACTGAATCTTTTGTCGATAAATGTCTCCTTTCACAGACCATTTTAACATTGTTCTACAATTCCTTTCTACCATTCTTCTTTACTAATTTTGACGGGAATCGTCTCTTTACTTAAGGAACTTTCATTATTATATCTTGTATGAAATTGTTCTTTATATAGAAGTACAATTTAAACCATATTTTTAAACACAGAGAATGAGTCATATAAATTAAATCAAGTATTTGACATATAAAAGTAAGTGTTCGTTGACCCAATTTAAAATAATTAACGGGAGGACGTCTCAATTTATCTCCCGTAAAAGTTTCACTGTCATCGAAGAAAATCCAACGAAGCAAAGGACACCTAAAATTCCGTCTCCACGTACGACCGTCTCCCATCCAAGAATTACTTTGATACACAAAATGTCTCATACGTCTTAACGGGATATAAATCACCCTTTACCGTATATATCAGACACACCGGATAACACCGGGGACGTACCAGGTCCGTTTATAATAAGTAAGATGTACTATTTTGAAAGCACACCTTGGTAACTCACTTGCACCTATCTTTATATAAGTCCCTCCTGTTGAGATCCAAATAAAATGTACGTGTAAATCTTTTAACGTATTATAAAATTTTATTCTTATATCGGGAAACCGTCGAGTTCGAAAACTCACTTAAGTATTGTATTTTCTTTCGAGGACGATAATCTTCTGAAAGAGACAAGACTCATTAAAAATAAATACTCCCCATTAAATCTTTCCTCATCTTGACTTGATGAAGAAAGTGTAGGAAGAATAATGTTATTTGGATTAATTTTTTTTTTTATTTCTTTCGAGTCACATACATGGAACCGGTCGATGACGGCAATAAAACGTCTTTTCATTACGGATACAGATGTAGCTTTATCACAGTATTGGGACTCCAATATTTTTCCATACGAGAAAATACCAAACGTCGAAATTAGTAACTGTATTATTCAGTTGATAGGGTCGACAAGGTAGTGGTCGTTTTAGTCAAACACGAACAAATGACATCGAAAGTCAAGGTAGTCATCAAGACTCATAACCGAAGAGGGGTTCAGATTTTATAGGACGGACACAAAGACGAAAAGGTACACCTGTCTCATCCTCACCTCACACTGGAGCATTCTCTCCAACTATCACTTGGAGAGACTTCAGAGTCGACTATTCGGGTCTCGACATACCCTAACAAGTCCTTCGTCTCGCGGTATCAACCCCCTCCGTCCCTAGACTTCGGGTCGAGAAGAAAAACGATTGGTCTCTTATAGTCCTTTCAGTAAAGAAGAAAAGCAAAGATAGACATTTGATTTTTATGGAGAAATGGTGTATCTAAACAACACCCCCACCCCCACCTTTCGAATCCATACATCTATCGGTGAGTACGACACAACTAAATATAGTAAGTCACATCAGTCTCCTATACTGTTTTACAAGTCACCGATATTACGTCACAACCCGTCAATTAAATTTTGAGTAGTATCAATGTACACAACCTCTACTAAAATCTACAACAGAGGTGGGAAAAGAATGAGAACCACTCCACCACGACGAGTGGATTTATTATTATTACATAATTAAAAAATAACATCGACATCATTCAAGGGTATTTTAATAGTATTTTAATCACCGAATTTTGTTATGAGAAAAATGACAAAACTTCAGGACATCCAACATACAAATTGTAACCAAAGTGGTCGTTTCAGTTACACAAACGTTCCGACGTAAGGAATAACCTCTAAGACCACCTCTTAGACGAAGAATGAGTCACTCTAACAACCGGTAATCAAGGAACACCAACATCCTGACTCAAGGATAAAGGAACGACAACAGTCGACCCAGAAACGAGGATCTCCGGAGAGAGTCCAGGGAACGACACCAGGGGATGTAAAGTCTCGTTTATTAGGTGTCATAGGGAAAACAGTATTTTCTATCATATAAGCGTCTAACGTCCCGGATCCTATGCCTATAGAAACGACAATCCCCACCCTGGTTTACCCTACACCCTCACACCCCCCGTCGTAAGACGGATGTAGTCTCTAAAAGTCAATTATTAACTGTACCACTATATATAACTAAAAAAAGTTCATACAAAGATATCCGTTGGAATGTCTAAATGACACCACATACACACCCATACACATACTTTCACATTAAAGGATTCTAATCCTTTTAAACATTTAACCTGTCAAAAACACAAAACAACCTCTTTTTATATTACATGTCATTTAATTAATATTTAACATAATTTTCTGTTTAAAATCGAAACTCTCACTGGTATAAACAAACAGAATTAGGAAACACAAAAAAATAAGTAAGATTTACTATGGACAAATTTTTTGTCAATAAAAAGTGTTCACTATTACTCAATATGTAAATCCCCCTATTAAAAAAAATTTACCGCATGAAAAAACATCAACTTCGTGACCCTTTACTGACGACGAAATGGACAGTGTACAACTAAACAGATACATTTTCGTAGACTATTTCACAGACCACGTCGTGACTAATTGTACCCCATCTCACTTCTTAGAGTTGACTATTATAAAACATATAATGTTTGGTTACAAAGACAAAGGTATTGAATCTTTTCTCGACAATGTCCTCCAATGAAAAATTAATTTTTTTATTAAAACTTTTCTATTGGGGTGTAAGTGGTTATTAAAACCACCAGAAACAAATCGTCGGTTGTCCGAAACCAATCCCTGGAAAATTCGGTAAGTTCACTGAATTATACATACCCCTCTCTCAAGACAAAAAAGTCCATCTCGAACAGACAACATACGGTCCGTGACACATACAAAGACACTTAAGTAGGGAACCTCCGACTTAACAAACTACCCTCGGTCTCCACTCTCATCACAATCGTGACACCTCGTAGGTCCTGACGAAGGAAACGAGAACCGACGAAGTGACGACCACCGTAGCGACCTCGTCCTACCCTCTACCCCAAAGACACCTAAAGGAAACTTACATAATGACTAGAGAACCATACACCATAAACAAGTACTTTGGAAGGAAGGTAAATTCCATACCGATTGTAACTGATTTTTCTTGTAGGTAGGGTCATAAACACGACAAGCGTTTATGAGTAGAAGGTTTAAAGTCGTCTAAGAAATTGGAAACTACAAGAGTTGATTTATCATTATCGTTGTTGTTATTAATAAAACACACCTATAAGGTAACGGACAGTCACATAAGGGGTAAAAAGTCGTGAATTAAGTCTACCGGGAAATAATATCATAGATGAGTTTGAGGGAGTAGAGAATATATTCCGAAGAAAACACGTATCTAACATCTTGTCCAGAAGTCTTTTACCCATATCCACACTCGTTACTGTCATTGAATTAAACTGATAGGAACAAAGATTTTTAAAAACGATTACGGGGGTTGAAACCGTAAGGAGAACAAGGACAGAAAGGTAGAGAAAAGTGCTAGTAAGTCGAGAAAAAACGGAACTGGACGGTTTATATCGTTTGGTTTAGGACGTATTATGACGTCTTCTCTTGTCGGAACGGAATTCTCCTGGGTGGATGGACTCTTTCACCAAGACATTAAGAAAGAGGAGTAAAGTAAATAGTCTTAATTCCAAAAGTAACTTCCTTTCTTTTCCTTACAAGATCCACCGGAACACGGGTATACGGACGACAGTCCGTCTCAAGTCGAAACCACTCACGGGGCACTCAAAGAAGAGACTTTATACTTAACACGATGTGCGAACATGTTTTCCTTAACAAAGGAACAGAAGTTTTTCGAAAGTATTACTCGTCTTCCCGAAAATTATTTGGAGAAAACGTCTCGACATTATACTCACCTTGTTTGGTAGGTCAATAAAATCCGTAGAAAGATCGAAACTTAGAGTCTCATTAGATCTCACTTTATGACATATGAAAAAAAGATCATCTCTAAATTTTCACAGGTGGTCTAACGTGTCGTCAACTTGATTCTATAAACACGTATAAGCTCCACTTACAAAAGACGAAGACCTCGCAAGAAAGAAAGACACCACTCTGCCTTAGGCACCAATGAATACGAGTCGTCGACACCACCGTAAGTGTCCAGACGAAGGACCGATCCAACCTAGTTTCTCGACCGGACGTCCAACATAAAGTAAAAAGGCAAACCACCCTACTTCACGTCAACAAAACTACAATCCAAACTACCTAAACAAACGGTGACGTAAGTAATCGAAGTGTAGTTTTTTGACTGTCCGACAATTTACTTTGAAACCGAATCTAAAAGTCGAACTGACAAACCTCTGTAAACACTCCTATAAAACAAAGACACAACGTCGTCGGAGGTCGTGACACTAACAGAGATTCCCTTCTTTTCAATAAATGACATGACTAAAAGAACTCAATTTTTCTTAGTAACAGACCCCCTGTCAGTATAGATCCGATGTGGTAGTCTTCGTCACATAAATACTGTCATACACGTTACACTCTCTGAATAGATGTCGTGCCATTTATTGCAATAGAAGAACCTTCCTTTCCATTATCAACCACTGAGGTCTTACTATAGAGAATAAAACGTAATTAAAATAAAATTCACTATTAGATAATTGTACTATACGATCTTTCGACTTTTTAACGTGACGTTTCGACTCTTACAAGAGAATACTTGAGGTTCTCAATGAAGTGGTAGATTGAACTTTCGTAAGACTATAAACTTAGGAGTTTGAAAACTTGTTCAAATTTTTCTCTTCCATCTTACAACTTTAACTAAAGAAAAATTAGACTATCCTTAAAGTTGATAACTTAACAGAACGTATATTCTTGGTACTATACCCAAATAGAAAAAAATATAAAGTTAGTAAAAGATTTTAATTTAAACAAAAACGGATTTAATCCATCGTAAGTAGGTTTTTTTAGAAATTAGAACCCCACCAGAAACAATTTTGTTAGTCCTTGGTAAAATTGTCACTCAAAGATCCAATATAAAATTATACGGAATCTAGTGTCTTATGACCATGTCACTGTAAAGAGATAAGAATGTCGAACACTTCATTTCATTTACACCTGACAACTTGTAACGAGTAAATTGTCAAGAACCGTGAGATTAAAATTACAGACCATACCGTGTATTTTATACTTGAAGCTCTCAATTCACCAAAGTATAAGAAGTAAAATAGAAAAATGGAAGTGAACCGAAGACAATGAACCTAGGACCACGATGTTGTGTCGTGACGACTAGTCACCAACAGGAGACGGGGGGGGGGGGAAAAAAAAAAATTTGTTCTCACATTTCCCTTCTTCTCTTTTATGGTATATCTCTTTTTCTTCGTATACTTCAGTACAGGAATCCTGAAACATGAGTTTGACCCCTCAAACATAAATACATAAATACAGGGGTAAAATAAGATTATTTCATAACAACCTAAGTCTTTTAGACTCTGCAGTTCATCGCATGGTCTTTTCGATTCCCTGATTATATCTAACACAGACGTCCTCTCTGCAAACCCCAAACTCAGAAGTCCTTACCCCTCAGAGTAAAGTAAATCACGATTAAATAATTATTTAAACGACCTGATATCTTAAACTCACCTTGATCCATTTATTAGCCTCTTCCGTTACCGTGGGGTGAGGTCATGAGAACGGACCTTTTAGGATACCTGTCTCCTCGGACCTTCCGACATCAAGTACCCCAGCGACTCCCAGCCTGTGCTGACTCGCCGAAGTGAAAGTGAAAAGTGAAAGGACGTAACCTCTTTCTTTACCGTTGGGTGAGGTCACAAGAACGGACCTCTTAGGGTCCCTACCTCCTCGGACCACCCGACGGCAGATACCCCAACGTGTCTCAGCCTGTGTTGACTTCACTGAATCGTCGTCGTCGTCCATTTATTAAAGTCTCTTCCGTCACCGTTGGGTGAAGTCATGAGAACAGACCTTTTAGGGTACCTGCCTCCTCGGATCATCCGACGTCAGGTACCCCAGCGCTTCTCAACCTGTGCTGACTTCGCTGAATCGTCGTTGTCGTTCATATATTAAATACTATGACTACAGATTAGTGATTGAGTTTTAGTTTCATTATAGACAAAAACTCCGAGATCAATTGACATATGGAATTTTTCATTCAACTGTAAAACTTATTGTATAAGTGACATGACTCTTTTTAGTCAAAAATTTAGTAAGATGAGTATACCAGACTATCATCATCCTAACCTGTAACTAACAAGTGTCACACGGTCAGGACTACATCCCGTGAAATATACACAATGCAGAACGGTAGACACGACCAGGTCTCTATTGACCTATAGAAGACAGGAGATGACCCGAAGGGGTCACCGAGTCACCATTTTCTTAGGTGGACGTCACGTTCTCTACGTCCTCTGTACCCAAGTCAGGGATCCAGTCCTTTTAGGGGACCTCCTCCTGGACCATTGGGTCACGTCATAAGAAGGACGCTTTTATGACACCTGTCTCCTCGGACCGCCCGACGTTAGGTACGCCAGTATTTCTCAGTCTGTGTTAACTTCGCTGAGTCGTACGTGACAGGAGACGATCGGGGGAAAGATTTTGGTTCATCAACCCTACTACGTATTTTACTCCTACCACTTCGACTCTAACCTACGTCTTCCAACCGGGGGATCATGGGACATGGGAAGACCTGAGTAAAGTAACCTACACCACCTAATAAATTCACGGTCGGTGTATCACGAAAAAGAAAGAGTCACTTTCTCGATTCACACTTAAAAGTCTGAAGAATTTATTCCGTACGGTTGGTTCCAATGACAAGGGAAAGGAAGTTCTATATGTAAGAAAGGACTGTCTTGTTTCCACTGCACATATACGGGTCAAACTTCAAACAACACGCTTAGAACGAAGACACTAGTAAACTATACTGGAGAAACTTAGTTTTCTTTCGAAATTACCTTAAAGAGACTCCAGTCACCGATATTAATCTGAATTTAGACACCTAGGTATCGGACAGGAGGGAGACGAGGCTCGTTCTACTATCCTTCACACTTGTGTGTAGAGAAGCATTGACGAACAGTCTCAACATCGGGCTTTTAAGAGTACCCCAGACATCGGGACCTCGAGAGAGAGTACGGTCCTGGGGAGGAATTCGTCTTCCAACTTTCATCACTTCCATTGTCGACTTATCCCACAACTACAAATTTATAGTTTCCATTATTTCTTACCCACTTCTTTGGGAACTAGAGAATTCTAATTCTTTGGGAATTAGAGATAATGACAAAATTATTAAGATGTGAAACCGTTAATATTCTTAGTCTCACAATCGGTTAAGCTTCTCCTTCCCACAGGGACAAACCGTCTAGGACTTTTGCAGGCTATGTTATTTCTTCGGGTCACGAACCAAGAGAGGGAGAAAGTCGGTACGGATCATAAAATTTAAATGAGACGAAAATAAGGGATGTTTGACACGGAACATTATATAAAAAAAACGGAGAAAAATTTTGTTTTTTCCATTTTGGTCTAACAGAAGACTTGACAGGTCTATGAGACCTCCCTACTAAAGGTTGCACTATCGAATCTCGTGACTAACTAAGAGACACCGCGACAAACACTTTCAATCACGAGTGTCGATTAAGACAGGTAATAAAAACAAAAAGTAAACATAACTAGGCAAACGTAAAAAGGTTCACGACAGGAATTCACTCTTGTCACAGTTATAAACATACGGAGAACGAATATTACGACTCACATCAAAAATACTAACGGAATACAGAGGGAATAACAAACTATATAACTAAAAATAGTGTGAACTCATACTGTTTACTTATTCATCAACTCATTCCCTTCAAAGTCGAAGTACAACATTACAGTAATTTGTATACTTCTTTACTTTACAATTAGAACCCCTCACAGAAAAAACATTAGTATTTATTCATAAATACAATTTATTCTCGGCTCCTAACATACATACATAAAATGGTAATAACGACAATAAAACATCAGAAAAACCTTTTCCGATCCTTTTGTAATTCCTACTTTTTAAATCGTACGAATTATAAGGTAAACATTATAGTTTCAATCAGAATATTTTAATTAATATAGAACGTAAAGGGAAGTTCTACGAAGTACTCTTTATTTCGAGTTCATCAATGACTCCAAGGTACCAGACGAATCATAAACCCAGTGAGTTCCCTACTACGTCCCACTACCTCCACCAACCACGAGGTCTCTCATTGTCTGACAGAACTCAGGGAAAGTCCAACGGACGGTAAGACGACTCGAAGTAAAAGGAGTACATGATCCCTTCGTAACAACACGTCGCCATTTCCGCCTATTCAAGTTCCCAACCGGTCCGAGACTGAACTTAAGAAGGAAAAGGAAAATGATTGACACACTAACCTCGTTCAGGAATTAACTGGAGGAACTCCTTCTGTCTCCTACTCTACCAACCTACCGTAGTGACTGAGCTACCTGTACTCAAACCCATTTGAGACCCTCAACCACTACCTGTCCCTCCGGACCGTACGACACCAGATACCCCAGCGTTTCTCAACTTGTGTTGACTCGCTGACTTGACTTAACTTACAATTTTTATGGAAAAGGGGTATACATTTTACCTCTAATATCGAAGAAGTCTCAACACGACTTCTTATTGACTTCAATTTAGATATTCCTCAGACCGTGTCAACCCCACCCCTGACCTCTCTACACACCACCCAATCCAACACGTAGAAAGAAAGTCTTAAGGTCAAACCCCTTGACTGGAAACGAGTCTCTACCCGGACCGTCCAGATTCTCTTGAGGGTGAAGGAAAAGGTCGCTACTACCTAGTCTAATCACCCGGCTAGAACCGGTGTATCTTTCCTCCCATACCAATCACCTTGGTATCTCCTTTTGAGGTCGAACGGGAGTCTCTCATTGTCCTCCGAACAGAAAGATCTTCTCCTGTTCCTTCGTGACTCCAGTGGTCGGAGACTGGATCAAATTTCGGGTACGAAACCTGTGTCTCTGGTCTAATCTCTAGTTTTCATAAGACAAGTTTAAGTTTCGGATCTCTTTTCGGTCACAAAATAAAAAGTATTGAGACAGTCTTTATGTTCACAAGTAACGAGGTAAAGGTCTCATAAAGAAAGGAAAGATTTTCACAAAACCACCGATTAAACTCACGTTCGTTCGTTTTTGGGTTGGGTTAGTGTATCCGGACATAATCTTAAGACCAAGACACACCCCACGAACCTATTGGACGGAGACATCGGTATCAAAGGATGGACATCTCTTCCGAAATTGACCACGGAGTGGTCCTAGCCCCGGTGTCCCCCAGTCCGTGGATCGTCGTACGGAGAGAGTGACCCGTGTAAAACTTTCGGTAAGGAGCACCCGGTAAAGATTTAGTCCCTTGAGAAACTGTGACACACCCCTTCGGACCACCTCAAGTCCGGGTTCCACGAGTCGTCGTCACCGACACCCCTATCATAAACATCGTCTGCACGAGTGTCGTCCGGACCGTCTACCTAACGAAATATATAATGGTGACTTAAGAGTGTAGGTAAGTGAAAATGAAAGACGGTTTGACTCCCGTAGACTTTTCTTCACTGTAGTTGACTATCATAAACCCCAAGACATCCGGTCTAACGACCCTCCTCCTTAAACTTCCTCGACAACGAATACACAAGTGTCTGTATGACACCGAGAGTCCGAGACACAACTTAAACTTTCTGGTACACAATATTTAGGAACCTTTCTTTTGGTAGTACTCACAACATCTAAGGATACGACTCAAACTGAGGTCAAGTGTGCACTGAAAATGTATGAAGAATGCATGAACTTAATTCTATTTTCTTATCCAACAAAGGTCGTCATAAGATTTAAAAGTAGTCGATATAAAAAATATCGGATTTTTATTTAAAAGTCACAAAGAACATAAGGGTTCTAAGAACATAAAGAACACAAGAGAATCCTCACATATAAGACAGGAAATTAAAATTCGTAATTAATTGTATTTTAACCTACTAAGACTACTAACAACTTTATCACACTCTTGGACAAAGAAACCTTTAACTTTTTAGGAAGTCTGTAGTCATCATAAGGTTCATTATCACTTTCTAAAGAAAAAGAATAGGATAATCATTTCTGGTTTCCTGTTAAGAATAATGAGTACTCTTACATGAACAATCTCACTCGTGAGACGAAAAGACGACCGACACCATACTAACACTATACGTAGGACTTTTCGTCCATCCACTACAAATAGTCATTGGAAATTGCAGAAATTCGGGAAACTCGGTAAAGAATGTGAGGATTCTTTATTGACCTTTTTCATGCAAATGTTTTTGTTTTCATGTGAATGACTCCACTAACAACGTCACGATCTAAATAGTCGTTTTTAACTTAATATTGATTATACAGGTTACTACCCCTTCAGTAACTCTTTTAATACTACACGGGTACATGATTTTAGGAAAGTGTCTTTTAATAAACTTTCCTTTAGTGTTACCGAGAATTCATACAATAGGGAACACCTTTACATAATTTTTAATTACATACAGGTACCGATTTTTTTAATTTCGTGTCTTTTTATACATTACCGTGGGAAAAGTCAGGAAAGGAATTTCCATTTTGGAAAAAATTGTTGAGGAATATATATGAAAGTTTTGATAATCGTATACAGACGTAGAAAATTTTTTAGATGTGTCAATTATAACAAGTGTAACAAAAAGTTACAGAAAAAAAAAAATTTTTTGTAGAAAGGAAAATTACGTAGAAAGCAAATGCCATTCATTTTGTTCAAATGTCATATCTAAAAATGATCTTTGTAGAGAGAATAGGGTCACCTCATACTGTCCACCAACGGTACCTAAAAAAGACTCCCAGAGGTATCTTGGTGTCATCATGCATGCTCAAGTAACGTGTCTAGAACAATTGTTCAATCCTGAATCTTTTGTTTGTGGAATCAAGTGACGACACAAAGAGAAGGGGGATGTGGCTCGTCTACCGATCCACCTGGACCACGTGAGCGTGCAAAGGTCAGGACAGAAACAACTGTCCGGGACGTACGTGGTCGTAGAGTCGAATAAGGTGGGGTCAGTTATGACCTTCTATTACGGTAGCTTCAAAGACAAAATGACTTACTGTCGTAAAGATTGGCACAGGAGTATAAACTTCCTAACCTAACCAATTTATTTAAAATTATTCAAGGAAATCTTAACGTAAAGAGACAGGAGTATTTCCTAATCGGGTCACTTAAACCTTCTGTACTGTCTTTTTTCATTGTCTTACTGAAAACAGTTGTCAAGACACTATTACCCTTTAACTTTATCCTTACCGTGTTTCTCCCCTATTTTGGTTCGGACCAACGAGTCATGTCTATATCCGTTCTTCCCGATGTATTTTATTCTTTTACGGTTGACGTTATTAGTATTTCCTATGAGATCTAAATTTTGTGCATGTACTTCATTCTGTTAGTCCTTTAATAACGGGTAACAACGTTCTCTCGTCTACCACGAATTTTATAGGGAATTAAAATACAGTAAGAATTTTAGTTTGTTGGTTTCTCGTATATGGTAGATACAAATTTTTCAATTGAACGTTTGAAAAGATAAAACCCTCCTACGATCTCATCTCAACTTTTTCTTATTTTTGTCGTAATGAGACGGTCATTTCTTTGTTTAACCTCCGACAGAAACGTCCCCTAACTTCCGTATCTGCTCTCTAAATGGTTCTTTCATCACAAGGTTTGGGGCGAGTTGAAGACACACTCTGAGAAGAAACAATGTATAAAAGGAGGAGTAACCAAGATCGTTCACTGAACTACCATTTACAAATTAAAGACTTCACAGAGCTAATACAGAGATTTTGGTGTAGGTAAATCCATGTACCAGTATTAAAAACCTTTCGCATCGAAGTACGAAATCATAAAGTGTAAACTAATCTCTTTTAAAATCTCTTCAAAAAACTTACAACTATGATAAATGTGAGTCCTGGAAGGTTTAATGTCGACCTAGGATCTATGATTTTGTAAATTAAACTTATTCGCACTGATTCTGGAGAATTATCTATTTGACGACTAGAGTCTAAACACGTGTCCAAATATGATATCGTCACACAGAATTTTGCGTAAAGACATCACATCCACGGAATACCAGTTAAGTACCATGAAAAAGAGAGTCAATGATGTGTCTACATAAACGACCACGATAACGTTCCCTGTCACAGACACCGTTTCAGTCCAGTCAGACACTACAGGAGCCGGTTAGCCCCGACCTGACTCTTCACAACCACTACTTGTGTCTAAGGAAATGTCCAGGACAATCATGAAATGGCAAACAAGAATAACCACTAGAGTGGATCATCTACCTCTTCCGTAACCGTGGGGTGAGCACTTGAGAACGGACCTTTTAGGGCACCTACCTCCTCGGACCATCCGACGTCAGGTACTCCAGTGATTTTCAACCTGTACTGACTCGTTGAAGTGAAAGTCAAAAGTGAAAGGACGTAACCTCTTCCTTTACCGTTGGGTGAGGTCACAAGAACGGACCTCTTAGGGTCCCTGTCCCCTCGGACCACCCGACGGTAGATACCCCAACGTGTCTCAGCCTGTGCGGACTTCGCTGAATCGTCGTCGTCGTCGTGGACCATCTCGTCGGATTCACTTGTACCTCTATCCCTTAACCTTTGAGTCCAGGCATAAAGATCTTCCTAGACGAGAAACTCAACACGTTACTCCTTGAACTTCAGGTAGGAGTCAGTGACTTATTGACTATATCGATGAATGGTCCTTTTAACCCCACTACGTTAAGTGACACAAAATCTTCTTTGTAAAACTCCAACCCATCAAATGTTTTGGATCTTAAAGTCATCCGTATACATATCAATTCATAAAAAATCTAACCATTTTACGTCAAACCCAACTAATGTAATACACTCGTAGGGAAGATGAGGACAGAATGGAAAACCTTTACTAACTGTATTATCACCTAACTAACTTAGTCTGAAATACTTAGAACAACAACAAGTCAGTGAGTCAACACAGGTTGAGAAACGCTTGGGTAACTAATGTCGTACGATCCGAAGGGACAGGAAGGGAATGGAGGTCCTTAAACAAGTTCCATACTGATAACTCAACTACTACGGTAGGTTGGTAGAGTAGGAGACAGCGGAGGAAGAGGAGGACGAGAGTTAGAAAGAGTCGTAGTCTCAGAAAAGGTTACTCAGTTGACAAGCGTAGTCCACCGGTTTCAGAACCTCGAAGTCGTAATCAGGAAGGTTACTTATCAGTCCCAACTAAAGGAAATCCTAACTGACCAAACTAGAGGAACGTCAGGTTCCCTGAGAGTTCTCAGAAGAGGTTGTGGAGTCAAACTTTTCGTAGTGAAGAAACCGTGAGTCCGAAGAGATACCAGGTCGAGAGTATAGGTATGCAATGATGACCTTTTTGGTAGTCAAGTCAAGTCAGCGAGTCAGCACAGGTTGAGAAACGCTGGGGTACCTGACGTCGTACGGTCCGGAGGGACAGATAGTGGTTGAGGGCCTCAAATGAGTTTGAGTACAGGAAACTCAACCACTACGGTAGGTTGGTAGAGTAGGAGACAACAGGGGAAGAGGAGAACGGAAGTCAGAAAGGGTCGTAGTCCCAGAAAAGCTTACTCAGTCAAGAAGTGTAGTCCACTACTTTCATAACCTCAAAGTCGAAGTTGTAGTCAGGAAGGTCACTTGTAAGTCCTGACTAAAGGAAATCCTACCTGACCAACCTAGAGAGACGACAGGTTCCCTGAGAGTTCTCAGAAGAGGTTGTGGTGTCAAGTTTTCGTAGTTAAGAAGTCGTGAACCGAAAGAAATATCAGGTTGAGAATGTAGGTATATACTGACGACCTTTCTGGTATCGAAACTGATATACCGGGAAATAGCTGTTTCACTACAAAGACAAAAAATCATTGTGATAGATCCAAACAGTATCGAAAAGGAGGTACCTCGTTCCCAGGAAAGTTAAACTACCGACGTCATTGGTAGGTGTCACCAAAACCTCCGGTTCTTTTATTTCTGACAGTGACGAAGGTAACAAAGGGCAGATAACGGTACTTATCTGGTCTACGGTACTAAAAGTAAAAAAGTTACAACCCAAAATTAGGTCAAAAAGTGACAGGAGAAAGTAGAAGTAGTTCTCCTAGAAATCAAGAAGAAGCGAATAACGGCAATCTCACCACAGGTAGACGTATAGACTCCAATAACTATGAAGAGGACCGTCAGAACTAAGGTCGAACTCAAAATAGGTCCGGTCGTAAAGCGTACTACATGAGACGTAAATTCAATTTATTCGTCACTCTGTCATATGTCGAAACTGTGGACTGAGAGGGTTAAACCTGGTCAGACAACAAGGTATAGACCAGACTTGACAACGAAGAACTGGACGTACGTCCAAAGAGTCACCCGTCCATTTCACCGGACCATAAGGGTAGAGACATTCTTAAAAGGTGTCAAACAACACTAGGTGTGTCACTTTCCGGAATCGTAACAGTTACGTCGTCTTCATCTACAAAAAGACTTTAAAGGAACGAAAAAGACACTAGGTTGCCTACAACCGTTAAACTAGAAACTAAGGAGACGGAAAAGATTTAGGGTTTCGAACATGTAGACCTTCAAGAACCGAGTACATAGCAACTTCGGATCGAACTTCGTAAATCTCGTGATGGAACCTTCGTACACTTTGCTCGCGTCAACATGTCATCAAACTTGTGAGAAACCGTAACAGGAAACTCTAACCTTACCTTTGACTGGAAAAGGTCAGGGTACCAGTCACTACCCAAAAGGTTTAAACGACCGTATAACTTACGTCGTGAAATTGTCGTAATAGAAAATCCTAAACTTTATCGAGTCGACCTTAAGACAGTGAAGGTGATCAAAACGAACATCACTACGAAGGATTCCGGGTGAACTGAAGTGTGAGGTCCTACAATCGAGATCTACTTACTGGTGTGGTAACATCAATAGACCCAATAATTTCTGGAAAAAACATGTCAAGAAGACACATAAGAACGGTGGAGAAGAATTAGAGAAGACGAAGACAATCCAATTATGGTAAAGACAGGAAATAACACGGGTAGTAACGTACTTTACGGAGGAAATCTGATACTAATAATTTCAAACTTCATTTACCATAAAGAATAAATTCCTTTAAGGTGTTCTATTTCGGTTTGTCCACAGTGATACCCTCCTCAACAGAAGTCACCTACAGCACACAGGTGGAGGGTCGAGGAATAACAGAGTCAGTGAGTTATCCTAGACACCTGTTTCTAGGGTCACATTGTCACCTAGACCGGGGAGCCGAAGTCACGTAAACACAGACTTTGTCTTAGCAACAGGTGGTCTAAATAATTCTCTGACCGTAAGTCAAATTAAGTTGTAGACAATCAATGAACGACACCTTACTGGACACTACCTGAAAACCCTCCTCCGTGGTCTGGACAAAAGATCAATAGAACTTGACACCTACGTCTGTCTCAACTAAACTACTCTAGAACCTGGGTGACGGGATTCGATTCGAAAAACAGTACGTATATTCTTATACAAAATTTTTTACCTCACAATAGTCTATATATTAAAATGTAAAACGGACATAGAAATAGTAAAGATTTATAAAAGAGTATGGTGAAGTCTTAAGAGTTTTTATGTCAAATTTTATCGACTCGTAAATTAGTATACTTACATGGGATTGAATTGACAAACGAACAACAACACTTCAACCCAATAAATGTTCAACGTTATAATGTCTAATATGACATCATTTCTCGAAATACGTACTTGACGACAAGTTGAAGGAAAAAAGAGTTCTGTACTAAAATCTTCACATTAATAACTTAGTTTATCATAAACATATGTACCACAGTCTAACAAAAGTCTTAAACATAAGTGAGTTCATTGTGTTTTTACTAAAAAACGGTTGTGACTCTAACAATAATTTTATTAAAAGGAAAAAATTTCTTCACCATATTAGAATAAAAAATAAAAGTAAAATTTTTAATGGTTTCTTAAACTTATTAAAATTAACGAATATAAAAGACTTTTATAATAATCCTGACAATAATATTTAATTCCTGTTTTTGAAACCGGAATAAAAGGGGTTTGCAATAAGGGTCAAACAAACGAAAATTTAACATGACCTCACAAAAAACACAAAAATAAATGTCCTCAATCACAAACGAATACTGGTTTCTAACTCGGACACAGGAAAAAAAGAAGAATCGACGGTGGTACGTGACCGGACGAAAAGAAGGTCTATGACTGGTACTTTGTCTACATTGGAAGGAGTAAGGGTGACAAGACGTCCTTTGACATCTACAGGAAAAGTAGCTCTGAATGTGACGATCACTGAAGTCCCTTTGCTCTCACTCTCAGTTTGAGACACCCTCAGAGTCTCCAAAATCCACCCTACTCAAACTCACTTGAGGCCCTCAACCACTACCTGTCCCTCCGGACCGTACGACGTCAAGTACCCCAACGTTTCTCAACCTGTGCTGACTCGCTGACTTGACTTGACTTGACTGCAGTATAGACGGAATACAGTCCCCTATTCCTACAGAACGGGGACCACGGAGACAGGTCCGTCGACTTGTTCCTCCGGAAATGACAAAGGTCTAAGAACTGGACAAGAAAACGGGTGAGAAATGGGAGAATACGAAGTCAAAATGAAATAACACAACAAGGGATTTGTCCAAATGTAAGACATACAATAACTAATGTACATACATTTTCTTGACTTGACTTTTTACAGAACTCTTTCGAAGTCTTTCTTTGATCGTAGGAAGTTTCAAGTCGAATCATAGGGAAGAGAGGGTACTTTGGGATAGAAAGAACCCCGTCGACATAAGGAAATTAACACAGGAACGAATAGAGACAAGGGACCTGGATGATGTCAATTTAACTACGAAAAATAACCTAAGTAGAAACGTCTTGTCCTGTACAATAGTACAGACTTCCACAAAGAGACGGATGACAAGGGTCTAAGTCACTGATACTTTGGTTTGGGTCAGGTTTGTTACCAGAACTGAACTCTATTTTCGACCCTTTCGCTTGTCACTGCTTTAATGTCAAACCCCCTTAGTCTTTATCCTGTATCTTCCTTTACCCATAACTCACATCAGTTTTGTGTTGATATTTACAAGGACGTAAGTGATTCGACATGTCAATTGTCTCCTACTATTTGAGAAACCCTGACCCGTTAAACGTTCTCCCCCTTTGAACAATTTCTAGTCAAGGTCAGAGATCTGCACACCAAAATGTTTCGGATATATCACAAAGACATTTAAATTATCCTCATCGGACTACTGCCGAACCCATAAACACTGACACGATAACTGATTATTTGGAAGTCTCATTTAAATATCGATTCACTTTCCTCCGCTTTCGATCGGATAAAATACGGCAAACATACAATACTACATTCAACGTCTCGTCTTGATTACTGACCTCAACATACCTAATGACTTATTTCTATTCCTTCAAACTTGAAGCTCCTTTCTACGATAAATATCTCAATGAACACAAAAGTCAACCCCTAAAATCGACACCACATTTTGCTTCCGTATATTACTTCTTTCTAGTAACCCTACGATATACCAATATTTTCTTACAATAAGAATCCGAGTAATAAAAATACTCTAAAACTATCAAGATTCACGACCCGAATCAACGGGTCAACACAGACTGAGAAACACTAGGGTACCTAACATCGGGTAGTCCGAAGAGACAGGTACCCCTAAGAGGTCCGTTCTCATGACCTCACCCAACGGTACGGAAGGAGGTCCCCTAGAAGGGTTGGGTCCCTAACTTGGGTCCAGAGGGTGTAACGTCCACCTAAGAAATGGTAGACTCGGTGATCCCTTCGGACTTATGAAAAGTTTTATTAATATAAATAAATAAAAATTAACTAACTACTAACGAAATGTTATAACCAAACTAAAGACGGTATGTAGTTGTACTTAATCGGTGTCCATATATATACAGGGGAGGGAGGTTGAATTATGGGAAAGAGTGGGGAGATCCAAAATGTCTCGGGTCAAACTCAAGGCACTCTTTTTGTCATTTAAAGGTAACCGATAGATAAAATGTATACTATTACATATACGAAGGTGCGATGAGAGAGGTAAGTTAAGTGGGAGAGGAAGGAAAGACGTCGGGAACAGGTATTCAGACAAGAGAAAGACACAGAAGTAACGACACGACGTTAAAGTAGTCATAGTAAAAATATCTAAAGTATACATACGCAATTATATGCTATAAACAAAAAGAGAAAGACTGAATGAGTGAGACATATTATCCGAGATCCAAGTAGGTGGAGTAATCTTGACTGAGTTTACGTAAGGAAAAATACCGACTCATCATAAAGTAAAATATATATATATATATATATATAAATATATGTGTGTGTGTGTATATGTATCTGTATATATGGTGTCGAAGAAATAGGTAAGTAGACAGTCACCTGTAGACCAACGGAAGTATAGGATCGAAAACATATATCAAGACGTCACTTGTAACCCCATATACACAGAAAAAGTCAAAACCAAAGGAGTCCTATATACACATTCCGTTTATGAATATTTATCATTTTTTTATTTTTTTTTTGGTTCTTGGTACTTATGAACCACAGTAAGTGTTTTCTTACTACACGTAAACGGGAAATGTGGAAAACCAAAATTTCTAAAAAGGAACTCAGTGACTTTTCCCAACCGTAAGGTTCAAAAGTACATCTATCAACACATGTCAACATCCGAGTTTACTCAAAATTTTATTCCAACGAAGATGTACAAACCGTTTTTATGTTTCACGGGACGTAAACATGATACGGGGACGATTTTCGTCACCTTATGGAGACATACATCACCATACTGATTCTTGAAGTTTTATATAGTAATTCATTTTTCGTCTTTCGATCAATTACACATGAACCATATCATACTTCGATATTTTCTTTACTTTCCTAAGTATACCAATTAATATCCCCGGAAACCGGACACCTTACTTAAACTCCACACTTGCCAGTCCCTGGAAGTAGAAAATACACGAGATGAAGACACAAAAACCTCTGAAAAAGGGGAGAGAAAAATTTTGTTCGGACGAAAGTATATAATAAAACACGATAAATGTTTTATAGGTTATGTCAATAAAGAAAGTCTAAAGTCTCCATAGAATTATACCTCTCGGTATTCCAAATTTCATTACAGACTTACACAGAGTATCCACGTATCATCTCTACAAGACTTTAGACACACAAAGTCCTATAAATCGAACACTGGTTTTAAAGTGACACTTCCTCCTTCACTATTTATATACACAGAGACGTACGAGGATCATTAAAATTTTACAAATTTTGAAATAGGATATCAATTACTAATCCTACTATAAGGAGTAACTAACTTTTTACATTTATTTGTTGTAACTATGTGTAATAAATTTGTCAACAACTTTCTTTCATCTTAAACGAGTCTCTGATAAAAGTCTATCACAAGACATAAACAACAACATTTTTTCGGACTTTAACGTATCTGAAAAAGATTCTGTATATCGAACTCACATAAACAGTAAGGACATATTAGGTTTGAGTGATCATATAAGACATTTAACATAGAACCTGTTACCACGAATTTTATTATGACATAAATAAAGGAAAACAAGAGATTCTCAACACTTGTCACACATAGTAAGTGGTCGTCTCCCGTCACAGAATGGTGTTAAAAAAAAAAAAGACCTTCAGGAAACTTTACTTACCTAAAGGGAACATCATAAAGTGGGTTAAACTGTATATCTCTGTTTCTTCTATAAATGACGAATACTTAAACATTACTTATATAAAATATACCTACTCTTCTACTATTTTCTTTACATTGAAATATAACAACAATTCAACGATTCAGTACAGGTCGACAAACGTTGAAGTACCTGACGTCCGAAGGGACAGGAAGTTGTAGAGGACCTCGAAAGAGTTTGAGTCCAGGTGTCTCAGACACTACGGTAGGTTGGTAGAGTAGGAGACAACAGGGAAAGAGGAGGACGGAATTCAGAAAAGGTCGGAGTCCCAGAAGAGACTACTCAACCGAGAAATGTCCTTTCTTATAAATATTAGAACAAATATATGGAAGATCTAATCAACCAGGAATTTTCTTTACGAGTAAAATACACATCCTTCGTAAATCGAATTTTACAGTATTTTAACTTCACGAAAGAAAACACTTTACTCCAATATTAAGGAGGTTTAGATAACACTCGACAAGTGCCTAAACCAGGGATACACAACAACCGACGACACGTTTCCCCATCACGAACGGGGGGAGAGGGGTTGTGAGTCATATTTGTATAAATAATAACCCTCCTTTGCATACACCATTAAACACCCCCTTTTACCCCCCTTTCAATGTAGTCCTATATAAAAATACAAAATTTTATTTAATGTCTTTAAATGCAATGTAAAATTGTAGTAGGAGAAACTACCGACAACGACAACAAACAAACTAAAAAACCCCGGTGGGACACCCCGTACGTCTTAAAATAGAGGAATTCGTCACTAGTGTGGGTATAAGGGACGTTATCTTCGTATTTCAGGATTAGTGACCTGACGGTCCTTTAAGGGTCCACCATAACATTAAAAGAAATAATACAAAGGTTTCGTCAGTTAATAATATACACGTTGATTTTTTTAATTTCAAACAAAAATTTTTCTTGATGGAGTAACATAAAATATATATTTTTATCTGAAATTTTATAAGTTGAATAAATTTTTGATTTATAACCATTTCATGAAAATTTTTACCTTCACATTTCTGTTCTTACCATCGAATTCTTTTATAGTCTTTACTTCTTTGACCATTTAGTTACCAATGTAGTGAACGATCTAAACTCCGAAACCCATTCAATGAACAAAAGTCAAAGTTTGTCTTTATATTTATAGTTTTTAGGGACTCACGTAAATTGACATAGATTATAAAGATCTCTATTGACACTCGACCATCAATCACTAAAACTACATAACGTATGGGACCATTTCCTTCGTTCGTTCATGTAATCCTTGACTACTTTAATTATCACAATTTATCACCTTTAAGTAGGGGTGGAAAGAGTCCTACATAAAGTGAAGGATGTACACGATCTATTTAGTCCGAACAAATTATTACAATCGTCAAAATATGTTTACAAATATAAAGTACGTTTTCCCTCCCTAAACTGATTAGAGACCCTAGAGATTTTATTAACTAAAATAGACCTTAGGATTAAAAAAAAACCAACACCTTGAAAAAACCTCTATAAACTTTCCCCATAAACACTTGGACATAAATACCTACATCGACCGACGGAGACCAGAACGTCACCTAGCATCCACGGCTCCCTACCTCCACCGTCCCCGGTCTGTGAGAGGCGACTCTCTTCACGCCTCGGGTTGGTAGAGAACCCAGAATCATTACTCTGAGAAGAAGTCCAAGAGTGGGAACGAATACAGACCTTAAGGCCCAATCCAAGGATCAAATTTACAGACACACACTCATTCAATCCTTGGATAAAGACTTTGAACAACGGTCAGTAAGGTAGAGATTCCAAAGAGGGACCTTCAACCCAGTCTGTCCATCTACCTTCCACTGAAAACTTTTGTCCAAAAAAGTTCCACGTCCGTCTCGGTTCCTCCCCGGACCGTTCCCCGAGAGGACACTGCACTGGACGGACGGGACAAGAAGGAGGTGACGTGAGGTCGAGAAGGTAAGAACGGTAGGACATGACGAAATGTCGACGAAACACCCTTACCATGACGAGGGAGGGACAGATTACTTGGGAGTGACGTTCAGAGTTGCAACGACAGTGAAGAACGTCCGCCTTGAGGACTGGAGCCCTCGTCCTATTATCCCGAAGACAGACAGACATCCCAACAAGACGTCCAATGTACTCTTTCACACACGTGTCTCGAACACAAAGACCGCCAAGAATGAATGTCCTCGGGAGTGTCAGGACGTCTTCCTTGAGTCGGTTTGTGTCACCTAGTTTTCTTTCCACGACATTGTGTACAATTTATTTCATTCAGATTCCATGTCTTTAACTAGTCACGTTTCTTTACCTCTTATCCTTTTGTTATCTTACCCTTTCTGATATCTCTAGAGAAGTTTTATCTCTATGGTTCCCTTGTAAAGTACGTTTCTACCCATGTCATTTCCTGTCTTTACCATACCTGGATTGTCTTCGTCTTCTATAATTCTTTTCCACCATTTTTATGTGTCTTCTTGATACGTTTTTTCTAGAAGTACTGGGTCTATTGACACTACCACACTAGTGAGTGGATCTTGGTCTGTAGGACCTCACGTTTCAGTTCATCAGGAATCCTTCATAGTGACGTTTGTTTTGATTACCTCCACTACTTTAAGGTCGACTTGATAAAGTTTCGGATCTTCTACTGTGACACTTTCACGACTTCAGTTATACGGTCGTGTAAAACTTTTGCGGTGTCACTGGTGTCCTGACATTTTTCAGTGAAAAGTAAGATTAGGGTTTCTTTCCGTTACGGTTTCTTACAAGTTTGACGGTGTGTTAATATGAGTAGAGTTTTCATTTCATTACTCATTTCATTACGAGTTTTAAGAGGTTCGGACCGAAGTTGTCATGTACTTGGCTCTTGTAGGTCGACAACTTCGACCTAAATCTTTTCCGTCTCTCCTTGGTCTCTAGTTTAACGTCTGTAGGCAACCTAATAGCTTTTCCGTTCTATTAAGGTCTTCTTGTAGATGAAGACGAAATGACTGATGTGATTTCGGAAACTGAGACACCTAGTGTTGTTTGACACCTTTTAAGACTTTCTCTACCCTTAGGGTCTGGTGGAATAGACGGAGGACTCTTTAGACATACGTCTAGTTCTTTGTTGTCAATCTTGACCAGTACCTTGTTTGACCAAGATTAACCAAGGTTTAACCCTTTCCTCATGTAGTTCCGAGGAACGAATACTAGTGGAACGAATAAATTGAAGATACATCGCATGTAGTACACTTTACGACCCGACCTACTTCGTGTTCGACCTTAGTTCTGACGGTCCTCTTGATAGTTATTACAGTCTATACGTCTACTGTGGTGGGATACCGTCTTTCGTTTCCCCTTGATTTCTCGGAGAACTACTTTCACTTCCTCCTCTCACTTTTTCAACCGAATGAGTTGTAAGTTTTTTCCTTCTAGTACCATAGACCAGGGTAGTGAAGTACCGTTTATCTACCTTTGTCCCCTCTGTTACCTTTGTCACTCCCTGAAATAAAAGAACCCGAGGTTTTAGTGACTTCTACCACTGACGTCGGTACTTTAAATTTCTGTGAACGAGGAACCTTCTTTTCGACACTGTTTGGATAATTTTTCGTCTATATAACGAAATGACTGTTTCCAGACAGATCAGTTTCGTACCAAAAAGGCCATCAGGACATACCTACACTCTCAACCAGGTATTTCTTTCGACTCGTGACTTCTTACCTACCAAAAATTGACACCACAACCTCTTCTGAGAACTCTCAGGGAACCTGACGTTCCCTTAAGTTGGTCAGTTAGGATTCCCTTTAGTTAATACTTATAAATAACCTTCCTGACTACGACTTCGACTTCAAGATTATGAAACCGGTGGACTAAACTTCTTGACTGAGTAAACTTTTCTAGGACTACGACCCTTTCTAACTCCCGTCCCACTCTTCCCTTGTTGTCTCCTACTCTACCAACCTATTGCAGTGGTTGAGCTACCTGTACTTAAACTCGTTCGAGACCTTTAACCACTACCTGTCCCTTCGGACCGCACGATGTCAGGTACCCAAACGTTTCACAACCTGTGTTCATTCACTGACTTAACTTCAATATCTGTTGAATAAATGTTTTAACAAGTAAAAAGACAGACTTCCCGCTATACGGACCTGAATTGTAAAAGTCATCACACACCACTCTAAGTGTCGGAGTACACAATTGACTAAAAATACAACATAAGACTTCTGTAAAGAAAAACAAAATATGTATATACAAAGGAAAAAGTCTAAGAAGGGTAATATCTAATAATGTTCTATAACTGATATCAAGGGACAAAATATGTCATCGAGGGACAAAATATAGAAAAATCACATATCAACACACATAGACAATTAAGGTTTGAGGATTAAATAAGGCGCGACGGAGGGGGGTGGGGGGTGTGTGGGCGGGGATCGTAGGGGAAAATTGACATTCAAATGAAAGACACAGACACTTAGACGAACATTTCTTCAAGCAAACATAGTACAAAATTCTAAGGTGTATATTAACTATCGTATACTATAACCAGAAAGAGACTGAATTGAAGGGATCTGTAAAGACAAATCTAATTCTCCACAAAGAAAGAGGTCAATGACCTAAGGTCGGTCTTGTCGTCCATGATCACAGAAGACTTGGAGGTCAACGAGGGTCTCTTCACACACGAAGGATACTCAAAGTTGTCCTACAAAAGGGAAAAAAGTATGAATAAAACAACAACTCTTTTCTTCCTTTTCTTATGTAAAAGAGTGATTACAAAGATGACAACTACAAAGTTCTTAACACTATAAGATAAGAACCTCAAAAGAAGTATACCATTGAAAAGGTATAATGACGTTTGGTCACCCATAAATGGCATACAACTCTTTCAATTGTCTTGTTTTTATGTGTCGCTCGTCTTTGTGACTGACGAAGACATGAAGGAGAACTTTCTTTACCCTGTACTTCTGACTTCGCGAACTCTGTGTCGGAATGAAGTCGGTGACCGTCAAAGCCAAGACAGTCCACAAACAAAAGTCTATCTGTTTGTGGTCGGGAGAGTGTGCCCCTTTCTGTTACAAGTCAAACCAAAAAAAAGATCCATTATATTAAACTAACATAAGAAAATTTTAATCGACGGGTCCCTATCCCTAACTTTTTATTTTAAGGACGTGTTTTTACAAAGGGGTCATAATTTTAAATTTACGTCCGTTTACTCAAATTTTGAATTTGTTTTGTCCAACTCCACAAGAACTTCGTATACCACTTCGTCTGTGTAAACAACATTACATTACGTGGTAAATCCCTTGGATTATGTGACAACATCCGAGTCCAAACATTTTACCTACAAATACCTCATATAGAAAGAAATCAGGGGCGGATCACGGGCGACTCCTTCTTAGGTGCAGTGTAAGAGTCACGAAGGGGTCACCCTAACCCCTCTCCGTCTCTCTCCTTACACTGACCGGTGGAGGAGAACCTCCATACCCCGGGACCTGAAGTGGAAGGAAGGACGGGACCCCGACCCGAACCGGTTCCGGGGAGACCTCACGAAAGTCGAGACGTCCTACGGACCTGTCGGGCAGGCGAACGGAAGAAACGAAGAGAACGAAATAAGAGAAGAGAAGAATAGTCGTTTCGATCGTGAACCCTTTTTCACTTGTCCGAAATGAAATAATACTCTTATGTATATTCGTCTTAACTTTGGAGAGTCTATTTTCAAGTATGTCAATGATTTTTGTTTGTCGACATAAACTATAGAGAACTCCGGTTGACTACAGTCTCAAAGACTGTCAAACACGTTAAAATTAACTTTGTATGATGAAAATTATATCTTCTTTTTCTAGAGTACTGTCCACAGAACACACGTCCATCATTTAATTCCTAATGCTGAGATTTTGAGAAAATCCTCGTCAGTACGAAAGACGAAAGACGAAAGGAAAGGTAAACTCAAAGCAAGGTAACAGGACCAAACACCAAATCTCGGGTCAAGACTAGAAACAACTATGCTGAAGAATAAAAAGGTAAGTTTGATCCTAACAATAAAGGACCGTGAACACCTTTATGGCAAAACCACACGACGTATGAAAACCATTTTACTCACACATATTACTTCCTACGTCTTCATATCCCGGGTAAATACTATAAGGAACTGTACTTTTTTTTAAAGAAGGACACTGAAAAAATAAAACGATGACTAAAAAGACAAAATTCCTAACACAATCCGTGGAATGTCCTTACCCGATGTTTATACTTTAAGACCTCAATTAAATTGAAACAAAAGTCTTACTTATAAGACTTTCGTAGAGTCAGTCAAGTCAAGTCAGTGAGTCAGCACAGGCTGAGAAACGCTGGGGTACTTAGCGTCGTGCGGTCCGGAGGGACAGGTAGTGGTTGAGGGTCTCAAGTGAGTCTTACTATGAAAAAAAAAAAAAATTACTCCACGAAAAATCGAACCCTTTCAAAGAAGTGGCGAAAATTCTAAATAGTAGAATAATTAAACGATCTTCCGTAGTATGAAAATAAAAAAAGAGTACCATCTTTAAACGTCCTTCGTGTAATAGACATGGACGACAAATCTATACGTTTTACCAACAAAGTACATGGATGATCGTAAACAGAATCCCAGAAGTGTAAAGGAACTCCTCCAATCCCCCAACGTACCATTTTTTCTATCTTTTGTTTTCTTTAACTGGAAAGAGACTTCGTCAGTACAAGGCACGTAAGAAAAGATCGATGGTGGTACTACTCTTTAACCTCTACGGACTGTAAAACTACAACCTCCAATTTAAGGGAAAGTTAAGTTTTCTCTGTTTTTACTAACAATATCAGGTCAGTAATTCTTCAGTAACAGGAGGAACATGAACCGTGAAAAATATGATAAGGTGACGGTTCTAAACTAACAAAAATTGGGGAATCTTTCTCTTATTCTCAAACTCCCCTCATAGGTAAACAGACAGAGTTCTTATTTCTCTGTAGAACCAAACCGAAAGGAAAGGAACTTACCAGATCGTTAAATATATAGAAGTTGAACCTGGAACATCGAAATTAGGACCACTCATATGTAAAGTAGATTCCATATCAAAATCTTTTTGTTCCTTTCCCGGTAAATTTACGAAAGTCAAAAGTAACTTAAATCAGGGAACTATCTTAATTGTAGTCGAACACCATCACCTTCCTGGATACGACCCACACTTTTCAAGTGATTCTGTCAAAAGAAACCGTGAAATTATACATTCTCCGATCAGATAATAGTGACTATTTATGACATCGTTTCCATGTTCTATTATGTCCTCATATCCTACCCCTCTCTAATTAAGGTTGAGCCGTCCCTAGTCTTTGAAAAAAAAAGACAAACTCTTCAGACTATAAACTCGATCACTTCCAATCTACCCTAAAACCACCAAACTTTCACACACAGACTTTCCCCTAGTCGTCGTCGTACTCCCTTCAGAACCTCCGTTCTACACCTTCCTTCAAAAACTGTTAATAGAGACACACGAAGCTCTCCTGCAAAATTAAGACACACTACCCGCCGGTCACTTGTAAAATCTTTTCTCAAAGTTATATTTGAAAAATATTCCGTGTCTTCACCTTTATGTTATCTATACAAACGTTAAATTTAAAACTAGCGGAAAATTATAAAAGTAAAACCCGTTCGCTGAAAGTCTCGTCGTCTTGACACGAACACACCTACCGGTTCACTGACGTCCTAGTGTCACCTTTGTTGGATCAAGGTGAAAAAAGAGACTTAAAATTCTTTCTATATTAACCTCTCCCCAAGTAACAGGTAGGGAATTTCTAATAAGTCCAGTAGTCCAAAAAATTAAATTCACGTTCTCACTTTTTCTAATTTAGTAAATGTGTTCATACTTAATAAAAGTAACCGTCCGAATCTCGTCCCCAGGGGTTGGAGACCCGGTACCTGGTCTTCTTACAGTCTAGTCGTCACCGTAATCTAAGAGTGTCCTCGTATTTGGGATGACACTTGAAACGAACACTCCCTAGATCCAACACCCGAGGAATCCTCTAAGATTACGGACTACTAGACTCCACCTTGACTCCACCACGATCGTGACCCCTCACTGACGTTTATATCTAATAGTAATCGTCTCTCCAAAGTGACATGTCTCTGTTACTATTTAGTTAACGAACGTCTGAGTATAGTTTTGGGATAGTCACTCACCGTTCACTGTTAATTGGCGTAGGACACCGTCCGAGACATCACCATTTACTCAACTATGTGAAGTCAACATGTCGACGTAGACCGCAACCCGAAATGCAGTCTTAGACTACGAATGAAATCAGATACACATCGGGTGAGTCATAACATAAATAGAGATCCAGAACATTGAAATTTACAGCAGATATATGACGACTGACGATTGATTATTCAAACATAGAAATCGACCCTGAAGAGAAACTTGGACGTTTGAGGACGGCCCATTAGGTCTGACTAATGAACCGTAGAAGTGAACCTACAGACTATTCAAAACGTTTGAAATTGTTCAAGTTATTGACGAGAAGGCCCAAAGAAGTAGAGCAAATTATCGTCAAGACAATGATGTCAACGCGTCTGGTTTTGGAGACCTCAAAAGTAACTATAGAGAGAAAGAGAAATTAATGTGTAGTCAAGACAGGTGTCAAGAGGTGAAAGGTTTAGATAGACTTCACTGGTGAAGAGTGGTATGAGTGATAACGATGAGACCAAGTTGGTCACAGAGACCAGACTTAATAGGATTACGAAGGGTTTCAGAGGGACGAAGACAGATAAGAAATAAGTCTCCGGTCTCACTACGAAATTTTTGGAAGTAAGTCTCACATGTGAAGGGACGGGGTTTAGGGGGAAGACACTGCAGGGTAGAGTGAGTAATGTTAGATTCAAGAAGGATCCATACGTCTGTGACGTACCGGTGAAACATCGGTTGTGGGTGGTAGAGGTCTGTATCTCTGAGGTGGGGAGACTGAAGGAGACGACGGAGGTACGAGGACTGGGTGAACCGATGCACACGGGGCTGGGAATACAGGGTTATTGGGACCTAAGGTACTAGGGAAACGACGTAAGGGGGGTGGGGCCGGGTGGAGGACATCGAACAAGAGAGTGAAGGAGAGAACATAGTGGAAAAGTGACTCTGAAAAGGAATTAAATTTAACCTTGGAAAAGGTGTTACGGACCCAGTCTTTCTAGGGAACCACTTCCTTTACCGTTGGGTGACGTCATAAGAACGGACCCTTTAGGGTACGTGTCTCCTCGTACCACCGGATGTCAGGCACCCTAACGTTTTCTCAGCCAGTACTGAATAGTTGATTTGTCATCGTCGTTGATGGTGTTGGGGATGTCAGGGAAGGGTCACATTAAAAAAGGGTATCACGACTGGTAAACTGTACAGGAAGTCGAACTGAAGGGACCACCGAGTCTGCCATTCCGCAGACGGACGTTACGTCCTCTGGGCCCAAGTTAGGGACCCAGCCCTTCCAGAGGACCTCATCCTTTACCGTCGGGTGAGGTCATAAGAACGGACCATTTAGGGAACCTGCCTCCTTGGACCATCCGATGTGTCAGGTACGCCAGCGTTTCTCAGTCTGTGCTGACTCGCTGAAGTGAAAGTGAAAGTCGAACAAATAACAGACAGAAGAGGTTTAACGTTCATTCGAGATAATTTTATCCTTAAAAACACATAGAATAAGGGTGGACATAGGGGTCATGGATCACAGTATTAAACATGCATTCATAATGAAGTATTTACCGATACCTTACTCACTCATGTCACTGTTTTACTTCTTATATTTGAATTTAGACCGTGTCAAATCGGGTTCGAATCGACTACGACCATTCAAAAACACTTAAAGATAGGTCAGAAGTGAAAATGAAAAATAAAATATCGATAATTATTGTGACTTGTAAAGAGTAAAGACTCACGGGAAACGGTCACAGGTCCAAGTATAGTGACATCAACATTAGTATTTATTCTGTTGAGAAAATTGTGACAAGGGATGTTCAAGGTGTAATGTAAATAGTTTCATGTCGAGGATGAAAGGTACTTTTTTTCTCCACCTTAAGGACCTTTATCGAGTGTAGATTTTGTTTGTCGAAGGGGGGTGAAGGTCTCCTCACTTTAATCTTTACTAGCGACCTAGTAAAGTAGCCGTCATTAGTGACTTCAAGTCGGACTTCAGTCACTACCCTACGAACCGAGAGGGAGGGACGGAGATTACAAAATTGACACGTAAAGGATGTCTTTACTTACCGTACAACCTAAATAAAGGCGTCACTATAAAATAAAATTGAACTGTCAAAGTATTCCTCTAAAGAGTTATTTAACGCAATAAAGAACCAAACAGTATACGAAATCGAAGAGTCCACACTTAAAAGAAGAAAGACTTACACAGAAAAAATCCTATAAATAAACTATTTCGGACATATCAAATTATAAACATGAGATGACCTAAACCGTCTGGGGAGGGAAAGATGGAAAACCGGGTCTGATATCAATGTACGATCGAGAAAATAACAGTATCTCGTAAAATTAATCTATCTAAGAATATGACAAGTTTTTTAGGAGGAAATTTTTACAACGTGACCACAACGTGGACTGAGAGGAAAGACTAATTACACTGACTTTTAACCCGGTGATTATACCAAGTACAAACACTAAAAAGAACCTCGCAAAAAAAAAAAAAGGGAAACACTACGACTTAGTAAAATATGACTGGAATACAAAAAAACAAAAAGAAAAGAACTCACCGATCGAATGTTTACGTCAACTCTAGAAATTCTCAGGTATCACTGGTGTCAAATTCAAATCACACTTACATGTAACGTTCACTTAATATAAGAAGACAAATAAACTTATTCACTTACTTACTTACTTGTTAACGACACTGTCTTCCTTCCTACTTTTACAATTGGAAGGTGACTCACTGTCTTATACCTTATCGGTTTACATCATTCGTTCAAGACTCAGACACCCCAAACTATAGACCGGATGAACAAATATTAATTTACTAGTTTCTTTTTCTACAGGTATATTGGTATCGTTTACGAGAATAGAAACAAAAACAAACAAAGTCTACAAAAGACACAATCACTGATGTCTTGTGTCTTAATACAAAAATCCCCGTCTCTTAGTTTCCCCATGGTGAAACAGACACCCGTATAGTCAAAGACAGAAGTGGTCATCAATTTCCTCGTCTCAGACTCCTCTATGACCGCGAAGACCCTCGAGATCGGAACGTCCACCCCGTAGACTGAGGAAAAAAAGGAGACTATAAACCTTTAAGGAACTATTAAACCCCTTTGTAAAGAGTCGGACAGAGAGAGTCCACGAAATCCGTTCTTTCATAAATGAAGAATTTTTGGACTTCATACCATTAGGTCTTAGAAGAAAGTACGTCGAGGACCGTAAGAGAGAGAGAAAAAAACCAAAGTCGAGTGACTCTCACACCCGATCAATTGATATGACATTGTCCTAAGGACGGAGGTCCACACGAAACGGGTCCATCGGTGGGACGACCGTTCACACCGGGTGTTGTCTGAGTTTAAGGTTCTCGGGAAACCAAGGATCAACCTCCGTCCGTCACCCTCGTCCGTCCTCTGACCCCGCTCCCCTCCACTCCCGCCGGGGGTGAGTCGAAACGGAGTCCGGGAGGAGTTCCCTGAGAGGACCTAAGACTTTTAACGAGGGAGTCCGGAAAATCTGACTTGAAGTCACTTTTGAACCGACAATCGTCCGGGTCCCATGATGAGAGCAGAGAGAACAAGGAAGTATGGGACGGAGATGGACATTACAGGCAAATAACTTTAAGAAGGTTTCAAAGTAAAATCAGATAAAAGACGACCCTGGGTCTGAATGTGTCCTTTGAGGACACCTAAAACCGACTCCTCAAAAATAATTTAATTTGTATTTTTGACATTTACAACTTCCAGTAAGAAGTATTTTTTGACAAGAAAGGAAACCAGAGACCTAAGGCGAAACGATAACTATACCTGTGTCTGTCTTATCCAAGGACATACATAAACAAATTAAATTTTTAATTCCTACCATCTTTTAGGACAACGGAAGTCTATATTATTATATAAGAAAGAAAGAAAGAATTTTTGTACAAAACCATGCTTTCGGTCTGACAACTGTGAAACGTCAATCATTCCGAATTAGAAGAACTAAACTCCAAAACTTTCCTTGGCACATATACTGTCTCTTGTAAGTCCCTTTGAATATAGGAAAATTGACAAATTGTAAGATTTGGTAAAAACTCTCGAGTCATACGGTAAACTTCGAACGTTTCGTACCCAAGAATTAAAGCCTACGAAAACACCCACGGGTTCCACACGAAACAACCCTGAACAATTCTAGTATACTTTTATAAGGTCCCGACGGTGACGACGACTGTCCAGAGTCGGTTGTAACACCTCCTCGAAGACTACCTTATTAATAATATACTTGTTGCAACATCCGCCGACAATGGTATCTTTTTGTACCATACCTAGTTTATTCTCTCAGTGTTTGAAACTATTTAACTAACTAGAACGAACGAAGAAAAAAACGGGTCCTATTTGAGTCAAGTCCTTGACAGGACCGGACCACATCACGTTACTACCAAATGTAAGAAGTGTCCGAAGAAGTGACAAAAACTTTTTATGACAATACTTGTCTAAAAATTCCTCAAATAAAAAAAAAATGTCACTCAATAGTCAAAGTAAAGAGACAGGTAGAAATGGTGGTAGGGGTAGCCGGAGTTAATCGTACAATCAATGAATTCAAAAATCTAAACTACAAGTCCTCTTACTTACTTCAAGTTTAGAGTCAGGTCTAATTTCACAAAAAGAGAACTCTAAGTCAAGTTTCTGTTCAAAACAAAAACAAAAAGTGCCATCGACTTTACTACATCATACGGTGGACAACTCTTCAGATTTCAATATAAAATATTTTCTCGTAACCCTATACTTTTCCACGGCAAAACACACACACACATAACTCGACGTCAAATCGGATCCAAGGACCCTAATGGTCTCTAGACCTCGTCTAGAAACGTCTACCTGGGAAGTCAAGCCAAGTCAATCCAGAGAGTCTGTACAAGCTGAGAAACGCTGAGACACCTGACGTCGTTTCCGAAGGGACAGGTAGTGGTTGAGGACCTCGAAAGAGTTTAAGTACATGTAACTTAGTCACTATGGTAGGTTGGTAGAGTAGGAGACAACGGGGGAAGAGGACAGAAGTCAGAAAGGGTCGTAGTCTCAGAAAAGGTTCCTCAGTCAAGAAGTTTAGTCCACCGGTCTCATAACCTCAAAGTCGGAGTCGTAGTCAGAAAGATCAAGTCCTGACCAAAGGAAATCCTAACTGACCAAACTAGAGGAACGTGTGGTTCCCGGACAGTCATCAGAAGAGGTTGTGGTGTCAAGTTTTCGTCACTAAGAAACCATGAGTCGAAAGAAATATCAGGTTGACAGTGTAGGTACGTACTTATGGAATTACCTGGGATTTAAGGGGAAGGAACGTAATGATCTCTTGTCGAAAGACTCTTGTCGGTAACACTCGTTGTTTTCGACACCAGTCTCTGTAGGATATACCCATAGTACTGAAGTCAAACGAGAATCACTGATCGACCACTGTCACTTTTATGTCGGGAGGAGGGGTGAAAACCTACCACGAAACAACTACTTGGTCTAAAGAGGAGAACCACTCGTCTAATAGGTCACGTTACCATTCACCCACAGTCCGTAACCTAGAATACTCTTTTGTAACGACTTCGGTACCCGAGTCACCCTCTCCGTAGATACCACGATTACTGTTCCTTTATTTTGACCGGAAGAACCTTAAACTATCTAACAGGGTGAGTCCAGAAACGCGAAGCAAGTCAAAATGGTAACGAGCATACTCTTACAGACATTTTACACAACCATACTCCTAATTTGAGATTCCCTCAAACATTTACATTTGTTCATACTGTACCACAATCTCTTCGTTTACATTTCTCTTTTACACGTTGACTCTCTACTTTTATTTTTACTTCCTCTCTCTTTATAATCCACTTCCATCTTATAATAAGAGACTCTCGAACAAAACTAAAAACGGAACTATTCTAAAACATCGGTATAAGTCAAGAAAAATGTATTAGGTCTAATAAAGGACACTTACGGTCAATGTTATATTTCGACTAATATAACACTTTTCTTGACTGAGTAAACTTTTCTGGGAATACGATCCTTCCTAACTTCCGTCCTCCTCTTCCCTTGCTGTCTCCTATTCTACCAACCTACCATAGTGACTGAGTCATCTGTACTTAAACTCATTTGAGGCCCTCAACCACTACCTGTGCCTCCGGACCACACGGACGTCAGGTACCCTAGTGTCTCAACCTGTACTGACTCGTTGACTTGACTTGACTAACACTCTTCGGTGTCCTTGAAACATCATTATTGAAGCCTGGGAGCGAAAATAGAGTAAGATGTGAGAGCCAACTTATTCTGACAACGATTCTTACATGTGACTCCTTTTGTTTACGGAGGGTTACGACGAATAGTGTCTATACCTTACGCCTTTACTCACAAGTTTTAAGGTTTTGTTGTTCTTATATAAGTCATCAAATGTTTAATAATTTTCCAGAAGGACTACAAAACTGAACAGTCCCACTGAGACATAATACCCCCAAATTTTGAACATCAAACCGTAACGTCTAAGATAAGACTACTAGACTAGTAAGAGTCACCGTAACGACGGAAATTTGATGACGAGAGAAATTATAAGTATTAACATGGTTATAATAACCATACACGTTTTTTTATATATCCACAAGTCAACAGAATTAAGAACAAATACACTAACCATTTTTTACATAATTTACTGATATCGAAAAACCATTTTTAATCACATCTGAAAAATGGTAACAATGATCTTCTTTCATTTAATAAATCCCGAAATATGAATCACTACAGAAACTAGTAAAACTGGATCTGAGATTTCACTACCGTCATTTCCTTGACTACTCTTTGTTGAAATTAATCTCATAATCGACATAGTATAAATGGAGGGTTCAGTTCTTCGAAGGGAAACTCCACTAGTAGGCAAGACACACACATCCGAAGACCAGGAAAGTCCCGTGAGTAGTAGGACATCAGATAGATGAGGTTAACGAACGTCGTAACCGGACATGGAACTTTCACTTTTCATAATCACTTTCACTTTTCAGTACAGGCTGAGAAACACTGGGGTACCAGACAGGTACTTAAGAGGTCCGTTCTTATGACCTGACTGAACGGTAAGGGAAGAGGTCCCCTAGAAGGGTTAGGTCCCTATCTTGGGCCCAAAGGACGCACCAGACCTAGAATGGTGTGGAGTTGTTAAGTCGGAAAAAAAAATTTTTAGAATAAACTCGAAAACCATCGTCCCCCGAGAAGAACTTTTTGAAAAATTAGAACAGAGGATGGGAGAGTGTGAGAACCTTCCTCAGTGTGACAGATTAACGAAGAAATCGTGTGAATATGACTTGACAGTGTTGTGGGAGAAACTTCCAGTAGAGACCCGGTTTCGGTCATCGTCACAAGGTAGGAGTGAAACGAATCGGGGAGTCGGAGAGGTCAGAACTTGGTGACAGAAGAAAAGATGGGTATAGTGGTATGAGTGGACAAAAAGAAGATTGAGATACAGACAAAGAGTCGGAAGAAGTAGTCGGAAGGTTTATAATCTTCCGGTATCTCGACAGACGAACCGGGAGAAGAGACAGAAGTCCAAGAAATAGCTAAACCAACAAACAGAAGGGATGGGTTCCTACATTCAGGGAACCCTCGTCCGTGAAACTAGACAGAACAAACACGACCACGGGTCTCGTCTCGAGACGTCCACGACGACTGTCGTGCCGGGAATCGGTAAGAAGAGTAATGAACCTAGACACACAGGAGCAAGGGTCATCAAAATATCTCTAACATCAGTCACCAAGACACTAGTGGAACTTGAAATGAAATCACAGTACCCTATGTCAAATATATCAAATAATGAAGTGAACTGGATACAGAAGAAAAAGGTTATTACCATGACGGTGAAACACTGTCCAATTTCAACTCCGGAAAACGACACAATAACTACGGGGAGAGTAAAAAAATAAGGGATACCAGTTAAGGAAATGAATGACGTAACAATGGGTGTACAAAGAAAAGTTTGAAAATAAAAAATTGTTGGAACCTCCAACTACCAATCAATGTGAAACAGAGACGACGACGACGACGAGGACGACGATTCGGCGGAGTCAACACAGACTGAGACACGTCGGGGTATCTGCCGTCGGGTGGTCCGAGGAGGCAGGAACCCTAGGAGGTCCGTTCTTGTGACCCCACCCAACGGTAAAGGAAGAGGTTACGTACTTTCACTTTTCACTTTCACTTCGGTGAGTCAGCACAGGTTGAGAGTCGCTGGGGTACCCGACCCCGGGTGGTCCGAGGAGGCAGGTACCCTAAAAGATCCGTTCTCATGACCTCACCCCACGGTAACGGAAGAGGTGAAACAGAGATGGGAGGGATGATTCTAGACAGTCTAATAGGGGCTTACGTTTTGAGACTTTAAGGAAATCCTTTCTTTCTTAAAACTCATCCTCACGGTCAACGGTCACAAGACTCAGAGTCGAAGGAATGTGTCTACAAGTCAACGGGAGATATCGAACAGACATCGGACAAAAGGTCAGACAGTCGGGTCGTGACGGACATAGGACACGAAATCGTTCTGACTCAATGGAACATGGAGTGTGGACACAAAGAAGTAGAGAGACGAAACGGAATACGACAATGGACCTTATACTAGAAATAGGTTTGAGGTATGTATGACGTTTCGGTAAAGTTGACAAAAGAGGAAACACTTCTAGACAGACGAGTAGGATTCGAACTTTATAAGAGAGAGATAACACTTGAGAGATCCATAGAAATGGAATTAATATCACGAATCTGAAGAGAAAAAGACACAAACGAATACAAAGTATAGAACATCCAGTGACTTCTGTTTACGAATCGAGAACGGAAAACAAGTTATTTATAACTTCCTTATTTTCTCTGAACTTGAGTACATTTCTTTTGATTCACGGGAAAACGATAAATGAATGGATAGGACCCACAGTCAAGAGAAATTTAATACAAATAAGAAGGTAAAGGTTCAATTATTGTCGATTGTAACTCACTTCACGAAGTTTAAAGTGTCTTGAAACGTGTAAATAGGACGAACTGATGAGGGGCGGAGGTCATCAAGTCATTCCTCTACCACATACATTTGGCATTTCACTCCATGTCTACGAGAAAGAGACCAATTCTCACAATGACAAGAGGTCAGTGACCAGACACTTGAAAAGGAGACGATAACTCGTCGGGTAAAGGGGGGGATTAATAACTCCACATTGACTAATTACTATAATATCTTCAAAGTCCATATGTAGTTTCACTAAGTGCTAAAATTTTCTAATACGAGGAAAATATCAACATTTTATAACCGATATAAGGGACACGGCATGTCATATGAGAACATCGAAAAAATAAAATATGTGTCATCATATCGACGGGATTGACCAAGAAGTCAGTCCAAAGGTTGAGTCCATATAAGAGAACCCTATACCCTCTTTCTCTTTATAAAACACGGTCTTCTCTTATAAATTCTTCCTCTTTAATATCTGTAAAAAAGAGTCTACAAAAGAAACTAAGAATTCCTAATTTTGTCTGAACTAAAGATGTTGGGAGACGGTGAAGAAAGAAAATACCGAGTATTCTCAGAGTAAAGACTTTACAGTAATTAAAATAACCAGGGACTTCCTACAATGAGTACGAACTACTCAGGACTCCCAGAAACCCTATAATCAGAGTAAAATTGAGAAGGACCACATTAACCTAGTCACACCACGAAAACTGAATGAACCAATCTCAAACAGTCTCCTCTTTCTGTAAGAGGAACCACGTCACGATTTCACAGACACAAGGGTTCTGAGGGCTGTCTTTACTGTAACAAGTCACAGTCGTCGAGAACCCTAAGAACTCCACTCTACGTCGGTGACTACCCTCTAAGGAGCCCGTCGGTGTCCATCCAAAAATCCCCATACGCATAACTTGAGAGTGTAGGAGTTTTATTGAAGACAGGGTAGACAGTTATAAATATCTTAATAGTCATGCTCAACGAAACGAAACTGTAGGGTCCACCGTGATCACCATTTCTTAGACGGACGGTCACGTCCAATCTACATTCTCTGTGTCCAAACTAGGAACCCAACCCTTCTAGGGGACCTCCTCTCGTACCGTTGGTTGAGGTCGTAAGGACGGACCTCTTAGGGTACCTGTCTCCTCGGACCGTCCGACGCCAGACATCGCAGTATGTCTCAACCTGTGCTGACTTCATTGAATCGTATGTACGTTTGTAAGACGGAAATGTTTAAGGGAGACATTAGAAAAGTATATTTAGGGTAAAAAATTTAAATCGTTGATGATACCTCTTACGTATTTTTTATTTCGTCAACAACTTCAATAAATTTTCATATAAAAGTTTCCGAGAGGTACCGTATGAAGGAAGAATCGAGAATTGATTTAGTCATAAAGAGACTTATTAGAGAACCTGAAAAGACCGTCAGGTCACCAATTTTGAGGCCCAAAGGTTACGTCCTTCGTACCCAAACTAGATGTCCTCTGTACCCAAACCAGGGACTTGTTCCTTGACTCTAAGGTGTACGATACGTCACGTCGATTTTTTTTGGTTTGTTTTGGTCTTACTAGAGTGATTGGTACATCAGGAGAGTGAACTCACATGTATCCTTTCGACCTCTTGAACACTTTTTATGCCTCCGACCAAAATGAGAAGGAGGTAAAACGTCCTTCGTGGAGTCTCTTAAGACTACGGACACGAGGAGACTCATGTACAACTTCCACGTCATGATTTCAGAGTGGAAAGAAACGGACACTGATGACAAAAGAAAACGGTCGTAGGAAGCCCTGTTGTGACTGTAAATGCATCTCAACGAAGTGAAGAACTGCGAACCCACAAACTTCCTGACACAGAGGGTGCAGAGGTGCGTGTGGAATCCGTAACTAGGGAACAGTACTCACGTCGTCCGTAACAACTTATAAGGGGAACAAAAAAGTGGACCCCTTGGGAGTGGGGTGGCCGTATGTGTGACACATTTTGATGGTAGTGGAGCGAAGTCATCCAAATATCAACAAAGTTCCCTACTTATAACTTGTTTTATTAAATCACTCTTTATAATCAATTGATGATACACGTGTTGTTTATCTCAACGATTTAAATTTTCAAAATTCCAGCGTCACTATCACAAAAGAATTATAAGAAACTAATCATCCCCATGAAAGACATGAGTTAACTACCGAGAGTTGATTTTCAGTACGAATTATTATTAAGGGTGGTGTAAACACACTTATAATAAGAACTTGAAATCAGAAGAACCCCGACACCAACAGTCATTCGTGACCAGTATAGAATTACCGGTACAATAGACTCTTTCCTCGAATGACACATCGAGACACATTCTGCATATGGTCGAATATTCTTGTAACTAAAGGAAAGAGATTCGATCGACATGTTAATTTTTCTTTAGAATTCATTATTACACTGACCCAGAGACCGATCCGGGACGTCCTATCTGTCTCCTCGTTCTTATCTTTTCCGTGGTCTCCAAATCATCCCTTTACTCAGACTACCTGACATAGGTAGTACCTCAGTAAGTACGGGACTTCTCATGTTCATGATCCTCTCTCTAAAGTGGTATTACGCATCGCTCTCTCTCTCTACTAAGTCCACGGTAGTCCTTTTATGAAATACTTTTTACGACCTTAGATCGTCCACACATACATGTGGACTCTACCTCAATATAAGGGGTAGTCTGTTCAGTCTCGAAAGCATGTCTCGTCCCTTTCATACACTACACAAAGTCACTGGTTCTCTAGTAGGAACAAGAGACTACGTATCTAATACCATCCATCATCCTAAACCCTAGTATATGAACTCAGTCGTTCGGACTCGAAAATCCTCTCGAGAAATTCATTAGGTATTTGGATCATTACGGGAAGGGGGAATTTTTAAGGAATCAAAATATAGTATTTCTTTTGAAAAAAAACTTTCATGTATAAACATCGAATCCCTCAGTCTTCATCACAAGAACACACACGTGAGCCAACACAGACTCAGAAACTCCGGGGGACTGGACATCGGACGGTCTGAGGAGACAGATACCTTAAAAGGTCCGTTCTTATAACCTCACCCATCGGTAAGGGACGAGGTCCCCTAGAAAGGTTGGGTCCTTAGTTTGGAATAGAGGACGTAGCCACCCGTTTAAGAAATGGACCCTTCGGATTCTTCATCTCTCTCTACGATGTTTTATGTGTCAGTTTTGTCAGGATCGTCATCAGTCAAGAAAAGAGGAAATTAGGAATGGTCAATAAACTCCCTCCTATCTAACTCCGTCTCCACTGTACAGAGAGGAATCACGTGTGTTTCCTCGTGTCTGACGTGGGACGTACACCGGTAGAGGTGATCAGATAGTCAAGACTTGAGACCCTACTAGAACCGGGGTCCCTTGTAAACTGTCACAGGCCCCTGTAAAAACTAACAGTACTGACCCGACGAACGTAGATCACTTACCGTCAGTATCCACGACGACTACGTGTTACGTATCCTGTCACGGGGGTGCTTCTTAATGGACGTGAGTTTACAGTCAACACACCTCTACCGTGATTGCTATGATGGTCTCTCTACCAGTAGTGACAAACACATCTGGAGATAGTTCAAAAGGAAATTCGACGTCTCGATTAAATTCTCTTTTTCAAACAAAAAACTAACACGTTCTCCATATCACTCAAGTATGTATACGGACACCATCATTTTAGAATTTCATAAAATCAAGGCATTCTTAAACATAGAGGAAATGATTGATTATAATATAAAATTACCGTAGTTTATCTACTAGTCGTATGTAACTTAGTCGAAAAGATTTCGTGTAAGACCTTAAGAGGACACCCCCGTCATTCATAATCCTACAATTGAAATCTTTCGAAGATCATCTAAGACTGTCCATTAATACGGATGTCAAAAGTTTAGGGAACCAAAGAAATTAAGACGTACTCTACGACAAACGATTCCCTTTCTATTTATGGTCGTAAAGGACGGATAGACTTCGTCTAGGATCAATAGACGACGTACGTGACGACCAACTCCTCGTAACGAGGGTCACCAACTTTACTTTGCCTAAATCCCTTCCTTACAGAACCCGGTGTAAGTCCCAACTGAATGGAATACCTTTTTTCTTTAGGACTACTAGTCACTACAAGGGGACCCTTAGACTGAGACGTTTATTGGAAGTCCGATTTTAAAATATATATTAAACTCTGTTATAATATATCATTTGAATTTTTCCCGTTTATTTTCGGGGCTGTCATGCTAACTTAAACCACCATTAAACTAATTATAAAAGGGATATATATATATTAAAATTATATGTAGATTCTTACATTTATTTTTTCTTATTTGTAAATTTTTAAAAATATTTATAAAAATAAAATATTTTTATTTTTACAAATAAGTTTTTCTTATTTGTAACCTCAATTCTTGTATTCTCCGAACTGTCAGTTTATTCCTTATGTTATACTATCTTTCCTAAACCCTACAAACAAAGACTTTACTTTTTTTTATCAACAAACTTAATATTAAAAAGATATAGAAGGTGTAACATCTTAAATAATAGTTGTAATCTCAACCTATTAAAAAGGTTGACTATCTTAATTTAAAGATTTCACAGAATATGTTCTACTAGGAAAAAAATTTTGAATTTCAGAACCTATATGTGACAACAACAAATCAACGATTCAGTACAGACTGAAAAACACTGGGGTACCTGACATCGGACGGTCGGAGGAGACGCGTACCCTAAAGGGTCCGTTCTTATCATCACACCCAACGATAAAGGAAGAGGTTCCCTAGAAAGGCTGAGTCCCTAGTTTGGGTGCAGAGAACGTCACCGTCCACCTAAGGAATGGTCTCAGTGGACCCTTCAGGTATATATGTGAGACGACACCACACGAATCAACGAGTCAGTACAGACTGAGAAACACTGGGGTACCTGATATCGGACGGTCCGAGGAGACAAGTACCCCTAAGAGATCCGTTCTTATGACCTCACCCAACGGTACGGGAAATGATGTATGTTTTATCTATTGATTACTCTTGGATGACGTATCGTACGAGACACCACTGGATTTACCATTCGTGTAGACGTTTTCTCCCCTATATACAAATACATATGGACTAAGTGAAACGACGTGTCGTCTTTGGTTGTGTTGCAATATATCGTTGATATGGGGTTATTTTTAATTAATTTTTTATCTATCTTGTAATCCTCTTACCACATTCCCTATGTTCTCTAAAAAAAAAAAAAAACGATAAAAACGTCGAAAAGAAGTCTGATCAAATTTTACTTTTCGATTCTTTTCTCGTCATACCTTCTAGTGACTAGTGTCTAGTGGTATTGTTTGTACAATTATTATTATTATTATTTCAAACTTTATAATACTCTTAATGGTTTTACACTTTGTCTGTACTGTGTTCATTTACTACAAACTTTTTACCACGGTCATTTGAACGAGTTCCGTCCTAACGGAGTTTAGAAGGGACACGTTTTTCACTTCGCGTTATTTTACTCGGTGCACATATATTTATAACAACGAAATGAACCTGAACTAAACGGATCGTTTAGTCACGTATCTATGTAAATAGGTGTCTATTGTCCCAAACTCGTTTATTGAAACTGTAACATATAAATTATAAAAGTGAGAAGTAAAGTTACTTCGGTAGTAGAGAAAACTATCAGGTCATTTAATCTATTATGACAGAATACTATTTACTTCCAAAGGGTCACCTTTAACAAGTCAGACAACCAACTCGAAAGACCCAACGACGACCACGATATCAACTGACCAAGTCCAACTTATGAGTTCGTAAGACTATTCTCTCTTACTGGAAACGAAATTAATAAATATTTTACCTTCACAAGCAAGAGACCCTCGGTTACACATCTTACCGAGGGTACACCCTTATCATAAGACTCTCCATGATTCATATCACCAATATTCGTTTCCTAAACCTCATTGTCGGAAATTGAGAATAAAGACGGTTAATTATTGACATACGAGAGTAAATTCCATGAATGGAGGAGACAAGAAATCAAAGGAGTAAACTCTATTATGGATGGACCAATTCAATAAGACTTTCAATGGAATACATTCCTAAAATCGTGTCACGGGTCACGAATTGTGACTCCTTTACAATCAATTTACAAACAATAATAACTGGACCAAAGTCCATGACTAAGATTTTGGTCTTTGTACATTAAAGAATTGTAGCAAACCGACAACATGATACTTCTGACACACCTTTAGTATCTGTGAAAACAGTCTCTTTATCTTCTTCCTCTTTTAATGTTGATGAAATAACAACGTCAGTTATCCATTCTGGGTTTCCTTTTCAAGTAACCATAAAAGGAACAAGTAGTATAAATGCTCTGAATTGCCAGAGAAATGCAATGAAATATCGTCTATCTACGCCTTTGTTACCTTTGTCCCTGTCTGATAAAAACCCCCGAGGTTTTAGTGTCGTCTAACACTAACGTGGGTACTTTAATTTTCTGCGAATGAGGAACCCTCTTTTCGATACTGATTGGATCTGTCGTATAAACTTTCGTCTCTGCAATGAAACGGTTGTTTCCAGGTAGATCAGTTCCGATACCAAAAAGGTCACTAGTACATGTCTACACTCTCAACCTGATATTACTTTCGACTCGTGGCTTCTTCACTACGAAAACTTGACACCACAACCTCTTCTGAGAACTCTCAGAGAACCTGATGTTCCTCTAGGTTGGTCAGGTAGGATTTCCTTTAGTCAGGACTTATAAGTAACCTTCCTGACTAAGACTTCGACTTTGAGGTCATGAAACCGATGGACTACACTTCTTGACTGAGTCACCTTTTCTGGGACTACGACCCTCCCTAACTCCCGTCCTCCTTTTCCCCTGCTGTCTCCTACTCTACCAACCTACCGTAGTGGTTGAGCTACCTGTACTCAAACTCATTCGAGGTCCTCAACCACCACCTGTCCCTCCAGACCACACGACGTCAGGTACCCCAACATCTCTCAGCCTGTGCTGACTCACTGGCTTGACTTACCAGAACATTGATATATCGAATTTACTAAAATTTTTTCCTTGACATGTCGAAAGATCTAAAATTTTTGTTTTGTAGTAGTAATAGTAATTTTCAATTTTCAATAAGTATATTTTCGTCATCGTAGATATTAAAGATAGTTTCTGAAAACGATCGAAGTACCAAGTCGTGGAACATCTTCCTATGAGAAATATCGATATGACATTCGAGGTACATGAAAGTCCTAAATTTGTGACTGGTCATTTTTTATCTAAAATTCACCTTCTTACATTGGGGCTAAAACACAAAGATTACAATTTTACTTAAACAAAGTTAACCTTTAAGACATAATCATTAACTCTTATAGTGAACACACATATACAAACACACACACATACATAACTTAGAATTGTACTCTCAAGGTTAATCTGACGACAGTACCTCCTTATTGAATTCTCGGACTCTACAACTACACTCCACTCATCCTTTCTGAGGTATTTTTTCTCGTTTTTTCCTAGTCTAGTCCTACATATCATATCAAAAGATTCCTTCAATCTTGACCGGTAGACATGTGTCGGAAAGGATAAAGGAGAGTAACAAAAAGAACGTTTTGATTTCAAATTCTCATTTTCAATTTTCAATTTGAGGCTTTTGTCTTTTATACCTAGTCTAAAAATTTTACCTACCGACACACCAAACTAATCAACTTTCCACGTACAATCTAGGAGGACACCTAACATACCCCGTCACATGGGAAATCCTCTGGTAAAGGGAGTCTTCACAGAAGTAGGATAATCGCACTCGAAACCCCTATTACGGTACACAAGTCAGAAACATAAGTATTTATCATTTCACTAAGAACACTGACTTTTGTTTAGAAAAGACGTCATGACATATAATGACCCATAACTGGAGAGAACGTCGTCTCCCTCGTCAAGAATGGAGAACACGGACACATCGAGAGGGAACGATTCTCAGGATGACCAGTTAACTCTATGTCCTATCATATGTAACAGAGGAGTCAAGACCCTTGTGGGGAGGGGTGGAAAGAAGAGAAGATGTCTTATGTACAAAATTTAAATAATTACAGTAGAATCTGTTAAAGAAAGTTGTAATGGTCGTTAACTACTGTATAGATTTAACCTGTTTTGTCTCATTATATTATAAATATATGTTTCCATAAGAGGTCTAGAGGAGGTGAAGAAAAGAGTCAGTCGTCAAAGGTACAAACGTGTGTACAACACATGTACACATATATATATATTAAATTATATATAGTTATATAGTGTAACTTATACAGTATAAATATATAAACTATATACATAATCTATATAAATAAAGTATTGAAGTAAGGGTACAGTATTGTGGGAGAAATTCTCCCAACGAACACTAGTAGGTCTCTTATAAGGAAGACCTATTCATTCCACTACCTAAATGTTTTACTCATTTGAGTCCAGATTTTGAAAAAAAGTCCTTTTGTGTTTCTTTGTCATTTAGAAAACAAAAGAAAATTTCCTTAATTATAAAAGAAACGAGGAGGACACATTTCCGACTTTTCCATCGAATTATCACAGTTTCTTTCTCTGTCAACTTTGGTTCGTATATTTAGACAAAAACCTTCTACGGAATAAAATGATTAGTAATATAAAATTAGTCAATTTCTTTACGTTTTTTCGTTTTACCGACAGACTCCTCCGGAATGTTTATGGACGCTTTTTTTCTCTTCACTTTTCGTTTCCTCTTTTCCTTTCTATTTAGGTAAACTTACGTTTCAAGGTTTCTTGTCCTTCTTCTCTATTCTTTCGGAAGGAGTCACTAGTCACGTTTCTTTATCTTCTCTTGTCATCTTACTCTTTCTGATCTCTACAGAAGTTCTTTTAATCTCTATGGTTCTTTTGTAAAGTACGTTTCTACCCGTGTCATTTCCTGTCTTTACCATGCCTAGATTGTCTTCGTCTGCCATAATTCTTCTCTACCGTTCTTATGTGTCTTCTTGATAGGTTTTTTCTAGAAGTAATGTGTCTATTAGTGTTACCATACTAGTGAGTGGATCTCGGTCTGTATGACCCTACGCTTCAGTTCACCCAGAACGACGATGACGATTCAGTGAAGTCAGCACAGGCTGAGACACGCTGGGGTCTTTACTGTCGGGTGGTCCGAGGCGGCAGGGACCCTAAGACGTCCGTTCTTGTGACCTCACCCAACGGTAAAGGAAGAGGTTACGTACTTTCACTTTTCACTTTCACTTCAGCGGGTCAACACGGGCTGAGAATCACTGGGGTACCTGACGTCGGATGGTCCGAGGAAGCAGGCACCCTAAAAGGTTCGTTCTCACCTTGACCTCACCCAACGGTAATGGAAGAGACTTCACCCGGAATCCTTCGTATTATACTTGTTTTGATCACCTCCACTACCTTAAGGTCAACTCGATAAAGTTTAGGATTTTCTACTACGACACCTTCACGACGTGAGTTATACGGTCGTTTAAACCTTTTGAGTCGTCACCGGTGGTCTGACCTTTTCCAGTCAAAAAGTAAGATTAGGGTTTCTTTCCGTCACGGTTCCTTACAAGTGTGATGACGTGTTAACGTGAGTAGAGTGTTCGATCAATTTATTACGAGTTTTAAGACGTTCGTTCCGAAGTTGTCATGCGCTTGGCACTTGAAGACCTACAAGTTTGCTAAATCTTTTCCGTCTCCTTGGTCTCTAGTTTAACGGTTGTAACTAACCTAGTAGCTTTCGCGTTCTCTTAAGGTCTTTTTGTAAGTAAAGACGAAATAACTGATACGGTTTCGAAAACTGAGACACCCAGTGTTGTTTGACACCCTTTAAGAATTTCTCTACCCTTATGGTCCGGAGGAGTCTTTAGACATACGTCCAGTCCTTCGTTGTTAATCTTGACCTGTACCTTGTTTTCTGACCAAGTCTAACCCTTTCCTCATGCAGTTCCGACATATAACAGTGGGACGAATAAATTGAAGATACGTCTCATGTAGTACGTTTTACGACCCGACCTACTTCGTGTTCGATCTTAGTTCTAACGACCCTCTATATAGTTATTAGAGTCTATGCGTCTACTGTGGTGGGATTACCGTCTTTCACTTCTTGATTTCTCGGAGAACTACTTTCACTTTCTTCTCTCACCTTTTTCATCCGAATTTTGAGTTGTAAGTCTTTTGATTCTAGTACCGTAGGCCAGGGTAGTGAAGTACCGTTTATCTACCTCTTTGTCTCTGAAATAAAACACCCCGAGGTTTTAGTGACGTCTATCACTGGCGTCGGTACTATAATTTGCTGCGAACGAGGAACTTTCTTTTCGATACTGGTTGGATCTGTCTCTGTAATTTTTCGTCTCTGTAATGAAACGCTTATTTCCAGAAAGATCATTTTCGATACCAAAAAGGTCATAGTACATACCTACACTCTCAACCGGATATTTCTCTCGACTCACGACTTCTTCACTACGAAAACTTGACATCTCAACCTCTTCTGAGAACTCTCAGGGAACCTGTCGTTCCTCTAGGTTGGTCAGGTAGGATTTCTTTTAGTCAGGACTTACAAGTAACCTTCCTGACTACAACTTTGACTTTGAGGTTATGAAACCGGTGGACTACGCTTCTCCACTGAGTAAACTTTTCTGGCACTACGACCCTTTCTGACTTACATCCTATTCCCCTGCTGTCTCCTACCAACCTACCGTAGTGGTTGAGTTTCCTGTACTCAAACTAATTTGAGGACCTCAATCACTACCTGTCCCTCCGAACCACAGGACGTCAGGTACACCAATATTTCTCAACCCGAGATGACTCACTTACTTGACTTGACCTAGTCAATATACATTGTGTAGGGGTGGGAGAAGTCGTAGGGGGGTGTTAGGGTGGGGAGATCCAGTAGTGTCTCGTGATTGGACCTACGGGACAATATGTCTTCGACGAAGGGTGGTCGACAGACAAAATGTCCTATCACATATGTACAGTCACGATGACAGTCAAACCGGTATGGGGCGAGGGACGGCGGGGGGGTGGGTAGAACTTCTACGAAATTTACTCTTGTCAGAAACCTTTGTCGACCGATAAAGCAACTGATTCGATAGACAAACCAGAAAGTCGACCATGACAGAAGTCGGAGAGACTGAAAGTATCGAAGGGGAACCCTTTGGCGAGTAGTGTCGTAACGTCGCGGGAAGTTTCTCGACACACACTGAAGTCTTCTAACACACAATCAGAAGGAAATATTTAAGACTTACCGAAAATGAAGACACTTCAAACACTAAAACACTTAAAACCGTTCTTTCTCTAAGACTCCTTTCTTCATATCGAAAAGAATATATTCGTAAATAACAAGTCTATATGGTCATTATTTTACTATTGAGAAAGTAACTCCAATTGTATGAGTACAAAGTAAATTACGTCTACGTATTTAGACAATTAGGTTCATTTTAACAAAATCTAAAAAGTCAAGTTGATAAATCAATAAAAGTAAGAATGGACTCTAAGTCACTAAAATATCAAAATAACGTTTGTAAGGAATTTCCCACAACTACAATTTAAAAAAAGATGGAGTAATGTAACTAATGTCAAAGAATCTTGATGTCTTACCTAACATTTTTTAACTACGTATCCGTAGTCACACAAAAATTACTTACGCAAACAGAATTTTCAATTAGTATAGACATTCCTATGTAAAATTACAGTAGTATACCACTAGTTGTTCACTGAAGGTGGTAGAGAACATCGAGTGAAAGAGAGAGTATACACACACATACACATCTATATACCTATGTATATGTGCATTACATAAAACTGTCTCTTTTATTAACCGTTTCTCAGTGTGCAATAGGACACACATCTCTAGTGTAAAGAACAAGTACAGTGTGTCCGAGATTCGTCTCTATTGTCAAAAGTTGGATAAAAGTAAACTCGAAGGTTTATACTTGTCAAGGATGTGTAATAACAGTGATGACATCTCTCGTTCTGCTCATGTCAAAAAGTTTTCAGAAACACCTTTAGTACTGGTAAGAGTTAAGGTCAAAGTTTCACTTTCACCTTCACTACAGTGAGTAGCACAGGCTGAGAAAACTGAGGCACCTGACATCGGATGGTCCGAGGAGACAGTTACCCTAAAGGGTCCGTTCTTATGACCTCACCCAACAGTAAAGGAAGAGGTCCCCTAGAAGGGTTGGGTCCCTAGCTTAGGTTCAGAGAATGTAACGTCCGTCTGAGAAATTGGAGACTCGGTAGTCCTTTCGGGATTATCCGGACTTTACAATCCTCTAATTATGATTACGTCTATTTATGAACTTAAACTTTCTGAGTGTTAGTAGGTGTTCCGTCGTTATCAGAAATTTCAGTACAGGCGAGATTTTAAAGTATGAATATAACTTTATAACCCTTTTTTGTAAATGTTTTAAATTCGAAAGTAAAGGTAATATATAAAGTAAACGAAACATAAACTTGGTTTACGAGTATAGTCATCTATGGTGGAAGGTAGGGGTCATTAATTAACGAAGTATCCCACTCGAAATATTTTATAAATAACAAAATGAACCAACACTTTGGAGTTTCACAGGAAGGAAGAATCTACCGAGAATGATAGAGGAGTGTCTTTAATCTAACGGTTTATTTTTGAAAAATCTGTCTACAATATCTGACAGAACTATATAGCTCCTACTTTCACGAAAAGGAAAGAGAAAACTTTTTGTCACGAGTTATTGAGTATTCTGAATTATTTTTCATTTTAGATCATTTCTACACTTATAACTAAAATAAGAAGAAAGGAACTATTTACCACAGTACCCGTCGATTCTTTTATGTAAAAAGAATCTACTCTGATTACCGACCACTTCCTACTTTAATGACATAAACATACTTAAAATAAGATTTTATATCCAACCCACATTAAAAGACAAGGTACTTGTCTGAGAATTTCTTCCTTGGAATAAATAAAACAACATTCAGTTGTATACACTTTAAAATGATAAAACCAGATAGTACCTGGCTCGTATCCTATAACCTACGTAAAACAAATAAGGTAAACGTCAAAGACGACAATCTTTAATTGAACAAAACAAACCGTCATTAATAATAAAAAAAATTAACTTCATATCAACTAAATGTTACACCAGAATCAAAGTGTACATGTCGTCTCACTAAGTCAATATGTATGTATGGAGACATATAGATAAGAAAAAATTTCTAAGAAAAGGGGATATCTAATAATGTTTTGTAACTTATATCAAGAGACACGGTATATCATCCAGAAATAACCAATAGACAAAATATCTGTCCCCAAGTCAAGTCAGCGAGTCAGCACAGACTGAGAAACGCTGGGGTACTTAACATCGTAAGGTCCGGAGGGACAGGTAGTGGTTGAGGGCCTCAAGTGAGTTTGAGTACAACCTCAGTCACTACGGTAGGTCGGTAGAGTAGGACACAGCAGGGGAAGAGGAGGACGGGGATTAGGGAGGGTTGTACTCAGAAATGGTCACTTAGTTGAGAAACGTACTTCACCGGTTTCATAACCTCAAAGTTGAAATCATAGTCAGGAAGGTTTCTTGTGGGTCCTGACTAGAGGAAATCTTACCTGACCAACCTAGATAAACGTCGGGCTCCCTGAGATTTCTCAGAAGAGATTGTGGTGTCAAGTTTACGTAGTTAAGAAGTCGTGAGTCGAAAGAAGTATCAGGTCGAGAGTGTACGTATATACTGGTGACCTTTTTGGTATCGGAACTGATCTGCCTGGAAACAACCGTTTCATTACAGAGACGAATACTTATACAATAGATCCTACCAGTATTAAAGGAAGATTCCTCATTCGTAGAAAATTAAAGTACCGACGTTAGTGGTAGACGTCACTGAAACCTCCGGGGGGTTTTATTTCGGACTGTGATAAAAGTGACAAAGGGGTAGATAAAGGGTACTTCACTACCCTGGTCTACGGTACTAGAATCAAAAGACTTACAACTCGAAATTCGGTTGAAAAAGTGAGAGGAGAAAGTGAAAGTAGTTCTCCGAAAAATCAAGGAGAAGTGAAAGACGGTATTCCCACCAGAGTAGACGTATAGACTCTAATAACTATAAAGAGGGTCGTTATAACTAAGGTCGAACACGAAGAAGGTCGTGTTGTAAAGAGTACTCCATGAGACGTATATTCAATTTATTCGTCCCACTGTTATATGTCGGAACTGCATGAGGAGAAGGCTAAACCTTGGTCAGACAACAAGGTACAGGTCAAGATTGACGACGAAGGACTGGACGTGTATCCAAAGAGTTCTCTGTCCAGTCCACCAGACCATAAGAGTAGAGAATTTCTTAAAAGGTGTCAAATAACACTAGGTGTGTCAGTTTCCGAAACCGTATCAGTAATTTCGTCTTTATCTACAAAAAGACCTTGAGAGAACGAAAAAGGTACTAGGTCGTCTACAACCGTTAAACTAGAGACCAAGGAGACGGAAAAGATTTTGGTCGAACTTTTACACCTTCAAGTACCAAGTGTATAACGACTTCGGACCGAACCTCTTAAAACTCGTAATGAGTGATCGCACACTCTACTCACGTTAACACGCCATCAAACTCGTAAGAAACCGTAACGGAAAAAACCCCTAACCTTACTTTTGACTGGAAAAGATCAGGACACCGGTGACGACTCAAAAGGTTTAAACGACCGTATAACTCACGTCGTAAAAGTGTCGTAGTAGAAAGTACTAAACTTTCTCGAGGTGACCTTAACGTAGTGGAGGTGATCGAAACAAGTATCACTACGAAAGATTCGGGGTCAACTGAAGTGTAAGGTCCTACAGACCGAGATCCACTCACTAGTGTGGTAGTACTAACAGAACCAGAACTCCTATAAAAAACATGTCAAGAAGACACATAAGAACGGTGGAGAGGAATTATAGAAGACGGAGACAATCCAGGTATGGTAAAGACAGGAAATAGCTCGGGTAGAAACGTACTTTACAAGGGAACTATAGAGATTAAAAGAACTTCTCTACAGATCAGAACGGGTAAGACAACAAATGGATCTATCACTATACATATACAATTGGGATTTGACGACTAAATAGGGAAGGGACGGGAAGGTGGAAACCATTAGCAATTCAAACAAAAGATACAGACACCCAGATAAAGACAAAACATATGTTCAAGCGAACACATGAAAACACAATAAAAAAGTTAAGACGTATATTTACGATAGTACACCATTAACAGAAAGAGACAGACCGAATGAAGTGAAACACAATAATAGAGATCCAGGAAGGTACAACGACGTTTTCCATAATAAAATGAGAAACTAAGGACTCATTATGAGGTAACACATACACATATCGTATAGAAGAAATAGGTAACGAGATAACTACCTGTAAATCCAGCGAAAGTGTAGAACCGACAACATTAATCACGACGTCACTTAAACCCCATGTATATGGAAAAACTTAGTACCGAAAGAGGTCTATATACGGGTCCTCACCCTAACATCCTAGCATACCGTCCAGACAAAAATCAAAAAAATTCCTTGGAGGAATTACAAGAGACACCGATATGGTTAAATGTAATGGTCACATCCTCTCAAGGAAACCGTTAATTAAAACGGAGACGAAGACAGACATTTTATAGAAATAAGACAGAAGACCTTATCCAAAAGAGACAAAGGACACCGAATGATAGTATTTCCTAATAAAAGATTTCGTAATATTAAAATCTTCACTTACGTGTTATCGGGAGTTTAATATACTTCGTTTAAATAAGACTCTAATAATTATCTTATATAAGTACTTTGTTACGTTACATCTTCGATTTTTTGTTTTTATGTGGACAAAGGGAACTCACAATAGTCTTGTCTCGTACGAACATCGGTCTCTTCGTTCTCTTTCTTTTACCTTACTGAACAAAAAATAGTGTACGTAGTAGTTATAGAAGCATGAAAAGGAGTATCGTTGTCTCGGTCACTACTGACAGTTGAGGTAGTGGGACGAAATTTTTTTTTTTAATAAAAGCCAACGTGACACAGAAACAACGACTCCCGAAAGAGGTCAAAGACTCTCTTCCCCGGTGAGAGATCAACACTACGCACCCGAAGAGTAACGTCACCGAAAAGAACAAAGTCTCGTGTCCGAGAACCAGGACCCAAGTTATCAGTACCACGTGTCCGGATCGGTGGAGCCCCCTTACACCCTAGAAGGACCTGGTCCCTAGTTTGGACACAGGGGACGTAACGTTCCACCTAAGGGTCGGTGACCTGGTGGTCCCTTCGGGTGCTCCTCGGGAAACTTCCCCTAACACCTATAATTAACTGTTATGTCAACAAGACGAAGATAGAAGAAATCCTCTCCAAAATGGTATAACTCAAACCTCCTTTTACATTAACGGATTCTCAAAGTCCCTTCGTCATCTCACTAAGAATTTCCACTTTGGACCAAATAGAAAATGAAAAAATCTTCATGCAAACTACATCGTACAATACAATTAAAGGAGACACATCGTTACACTAAGTCAAAATGTATATATGTATATATAAAAATTCTTTAAAAGAAAAGGTAATACCAAATAGTGTCCTCTAACTGATATCAAGAGACACAAAAGAAATCCTGAAGCAACAAATAGGTAAGATATAACTTATCAAACATAGACGATAGGGTTAGAGGGTTAGGTAGGTAGGGGAGGGCTGGGATGGGGAACCGTTGGTGTTCAGAAAAGAGACACAGACACTGACACTTTGACCAAACAAATTTAATAGTTTACGTATGTAGGTAAACCAAAGGAAACGAGAAGAAAAAATAACAGGCAAAACGGCACAGACACAAAGACAAAGTCAGTAGTCTTATAAAAAAGGGAGAGACATTAATAAGAATTTGGATCATCGGTGATTGTGAACAGTAAATTCACCAATACAAGACTTAGAATACCGATAATGAAAATGTGCTCTGTCGTGGGTGATCACAAAATATCATACAGTCCTTGTTTCGATCACCTTCACTACCTTAAGGTCGACTCGATAAAGTTTAGGACTTTCTTTTACGACAACTTCACGACTTGAGTTATACGGTTTTTTAAACCTTTTGAGTCGTCACCGGTACCCTGTCCTTTTTCCAGTCAAAAGTAAGGTCAGGGTTTCTTCCCGTTACGGTTTCTTACAGGTTTGACGGCGAGTCAACATGAGTAAAGTGTACGACTGTTTCATTACGAGTTTTAAGAGGTTCGATCCGAAGTTGTCATGCACTTGACTCTTGAGGGTCTACAAGTTCGACCAAAATCTTTTCCGTCTCCTTGGTCTCAAGTTTAACGGTTGTAGGTAACCTAGTGACTTTTTCCTTCTCTTAAGGTCTTTTTGTAAACGAAGACGAAGTAACAGATGCGATTTCGGAAATTGACACACCTAGTGTTGTTTGACACCCTTTCAGAATTTCTCTACCCTTATGGTCGGTGTAATGGACGAAGGACTCTTTGCACATACCTCCAGTTCTTTGTCGACAATCTTGACCTGTATCTTACTACCTGACCAAGGTTTCACCCTTTCCTCATGCAGTTCCGACATACAACAGTGGGACGAATAAATTGAATATACGTGTCATGTAGTACTCGTTACGACCCGACCTTCTTCGTGTTCGACCTTAATCCTAACGGTCCTCTTTATAGTCATTGAAGTGTATACGTCTACTCTGGTGGGAATACCGTCTTTCACTTCTCCTTGATTTTTCGGAGAACTACTTTCACTTTCTCCTCTCACTTTTTCAACCGAATTTCGAGTCGTAAGTCTTTTGATTCTAGTACCGTAGACCAGGGTAGTGAAGTACCCTTTATCTACCCCTTTGTCACTTTTATCACAGTCTGAAATAAAAACCCTCGAGGTTTTAGTGACGTCTACCACTAACGTCGGTACTTTAATTTTCTACGAATGAGGAATCTTCCTTTAAATACTGGTTGGATCTATCGTATAAGTTTTCGTCTCTGTAATGAAACGGGTCTTTCCAGACAGATCAGTTCCGACACCAAAAAGGTCACCACTATATACGTACACTCTCAACCTGACACGTCTTTCGACTCGCGGTTTCTTAACTACGAAAACTTGACACCACAACCTCTTCCGAAAACTCTCAGGGAACCTGACGCTTCTCTAGGTAGGTCAGGTAGAATTTCCTCTAGTCAGGACCCACAAGTGACCTTCCTGACTACGACTTCGACTTTGAGGTTATGAAACCGACGAAGTACACTTCTCAACTGAGTAACCTTTTCTGGGACTACGACACTCCCTAACCCCCGTCCTCCTCTTCCCTTGTTGTCTCCTACTCTACCGACCTACCGTAGTGACTGAGCTACCTGCGCTCAGACTCCCTTGAGGCCCTCAACCACTACCTGTCCCTCCGGACCGAACGACTCTAAGTACCCCAGCGTTCCCCAGCGTTCTCAACCTGTGCTGACTCACTGACTTGACTTGACTTGACCCACACACTTGACAAATAAACATAAAAAGGGTTCGAACAGTCTTTTAACATTATACATACTCTAGACTCTCCCATTATACATAGTCTAAACTCTACTACTATAAATAGTCTAGACTCTCCCATTATACATAGTCGCGACTCTACCATAACACAGAATCTAGATTATCCCATTATACATCAGTCTAGACTCTTCCACTATAATAGTCGAGACTCTCCATTATCATAGTCTAGACTCTCCCATTATATATAGTCTAGACTCTCCGTGACGACATTTGTGAGTCTTAGTAACCGTAAACAAGGACTCAAAAGTAAAACAAAAATAACCAGAGAAGTAGGGTATCAACAAAGAATAAGTATATCGAAACGAGTAATTATCCGGAGGTTTACATTGAACTAAAAGAAAAATAAGACCCTCTCTACGACATAAAGGAAATAAGTCAACGCAAAGTCAGATCGTCATATTTAACTTAAGGGTAAAACAAATGAAGACTTTCCTTTATTTCAATGGAATATAATTGACATTATAGTGAGAAAAATCAAACATCAAAATTCTCAATAATTGATCAACGATTGACCAATGATCTTGATCATTGATTGATCAATTATTGATCAACAAATGGTGACTTGGTGAACCCTTCGGGATTTCTAACTATTAGAAACGACTATGAAGCCTCTTCCGTTACAATGGGGTGAGGTCATGAGAACGGACCTTTTAGGGTACCTGCCTCCTCGGACCATCCGACGTCAGGTACCCCAGTGATTCTCAGCCTGTGCTGACTTCTTGAAGTGAAAGTGAAAAGTGAAAGCACGTAACCTCTTCCTTTACCGTTGGGTGAGGTCACAAGAACGGACCTCTTAGGGTCCCCGCCCCCTCGGACGACCCGACGGCAGATACCCCAGCGTGTCAACCTGTGTTGACTTCGGTGAATCGTCGTCGTTGATCAACGTAATTTCATTTTCAAATGAAAAAACACCAAATACGTTTTTAACTAAAAAAAGACGGATTTCATAAAATAATTTTTAAAAGAAGGTAAAAATAACTCTACATTAATTGAAATTTGTGATGTATTCGAATTCCATCAGTGTACTACTAAACTAAACGTATGTAGTACTTTACGAATGGTATTATTTAAATCACTTGTAGACAATATAGTACGTCTATATTTTAATTTCTATATCTTTTTTTTCAAAGAGGAGTACCACTCTTAAGAATCCTAAATGAGAAGTCTACACTACCGTCACAATCAATATAAATAGTACCAAGTGCAATGTAGGTATCATGAATGAATAGAATATTGACCTTCAAACATGAAAAATTAATGGAAGTGGATTAAGACGAACGGATTTGGAACCGAGACCATTGGTGTTTAGACTAGAGAATAAAAAGTACTCAACAAAGACTTCACATTGACTTAATTGATACAATTAAGAAAAACGGGTCGTATTACTAAGTCATAAAGATGTGTAAAGTTTTACTAGTTGGTGTCATTCAGATATATTCTAGTTTCTATAATGTATTAAACTAACGAAAAATTATACTTATTGAAACGTTTCGACGGATTTAAGATGTCCTTAATAATCCATCGTAAATAATCAAAGTCAATTGAGGAATCGTCTCTGTGTCGTCATCACCATTAAGTAACATGGTCTATAAACTATGTACACTTGTTTTCTTAATCCCAGACTCTATGTATATATATATTAAAGTATTTCTATATTTATATATAGTACGTACAGTACATATAATATATATTATATGTTATAGTCAATGTACATATACGTCAATTTGGAACATCTTTGTATTTACCATTATTATTACCTCTACCATATATACTGAAAAGGTAAAAAAAGTTAGGATTGAAAAAATCTTACTTCCTTACTCTAGTCACAATATTTGACGACAAGAAAAACCTAAAACTCTATAACATAAGTTGAGACATAATTACCCAATTTCCCTTTCGTCTCCATAAAACATGAAAATAAGAGAGTCATATAATGTAAAGTCAATTGTACGGCAAGAGTTTGTCCAAGATCCATACAAACCGAAAAAGATCGGATCTCCTAAGTGTAAAGAACTATCAATTAAAACGTTGAAGGTTCCGGCGGAAACTCGATATTTAATTTTTGGGTGTTACATTGGACAAAAAACCTGAGTCTTCAGGATATCATCAAGGAACGTCGATGTCAGAATGATACAAGTCAAAGAGTATCCCTCTAACTATGTCAGACTGTAAACCCGTCGTAAATAACGTAGAACAAACAAGAACCCTCAACGGAAACATTCGTTAACTCCTTACAAAATGCTTGACCGTAGTTCTTACGGATGTATACTACCTCCGACAATTCATAAAGGAAATTGATCTTAACTGATTAACTGATAAAATCGACACGTTGGATATCCAGTCATATTATCCTGTCGTTGAATATCCATATTACTGTAACTCTTTTTATGATGTAACTCTTAAACTGATAATAAATGTATAAAAATTTATGTAAATTCATATTTTATTCGTACGTCGTGTCTCTATAAGTTTAATTGATAGTTTATTCTCTTTAGACACACTAAATTAAATCATGAGACAATCATTTAACCCACATTTTAGTATGATCGTCATTGATCGTTATGATAAATTTCTGAACCAATAAGTATATGTCAAATACTTTTAACTCTACAAAAACAGTTAAAGTCACATAAATCTACAGAAGAGGAGAAGCAAGAAAAATAAAATAAAAAAATTGTACCCGTTTGAAAAAATATTTTTCCTAAATAAAAACCGACACGACCCAGAAGTAACGATGAGAGATCAACGCCGTTCGTCCCGAACGAGAACTCAACGGCCCTCACCCGAAGAGTCACACCACCGAAGAGGACAACCCTCGTACTCGAGAACCCGGGGACCCGAAGTCGTCTACGTCGCGTGGCCGAGGCATTGACACGGAAGGCCCGAGATCTCGTGTCCGAGTCATCAACACCGCATGCCCGGATAAGTGAGGCGTCGTACGTCCTAGAAGGACTTGGTCCCTAACTTGGGTAAAGAGGACGTAATCGTCCGTGTAAGAAATGGTGACTCGGTGGTCTCTTCGGGAGAAACAAGAAATTTATAATCCTCGTCTTATTATTTTTCAAACTTTTAAACGGAACGAAACGACAGTAAAGCAAGTATTAAATTCTTTATGTTGTTGATCTCTAATATTCTTACTTGAACTGAACTGAAGTCTGTATAACGACCACTGTGTATTGCACAGAAATACTTTCTTTTCAGTGTTTTTACAGACTTTTTGAAATTTTTCAAACGTATAGGGTACTAGACCGTAAAATGAAGATTCTTAAAATAGATCCCTTTATCAATGTGTACGTTCTAAAATAAACATTTCTACAAGTCGAGTAGAAATAAACTTTGTCATTTTATTTTGTCTTTGGACGTGACCACGTCCATTGCCATCTCCTAATCATTGTATTTCGTCCCGCAACAATGCATCTTATGTGGACCGGGAGGGATAGACACCGAAGTCGTAGGTACCTAAGTTGAGTGATGTTCAGTTTTTATAAACCTTTTTCTTGGGTCTTTAAAGGTTTTCTTTTGAACTTAAACGACCCCCGTAAATGTAACACAATCCATAATAATCATTAGATCTGTACCAAATTTGATATATCCTCCTACACACATTCAATATACATTCATGAAATTTTTTTTATGGGGCAAAAATTTTTCCCTGAACGTGAAGACACTTAAAACTATGAGTACCACAACCTCCACCGCCCCCCAAGGACCTTCCTCTCTCATGTCACCTCTGACTCTCTACTGACATGACACCTTGACAACATTTTCTTCGTGGTCTACGCTATAATAAGATCACTGTATTCACGAAAACATTTCCACTTACGTTCTTTTGGTGTAATTCACCAATATATCAAGAGCGGTCCATAAATGACAAAAGGAGTACCATAAAAAACCAGTGAAAAGTCGTAATGAGGTCACTCAAAATTGAAACGTCAACCACACCCCTCCGGGTTGTGTATAAAAAATTTCCAAAATGAAGAACTCTTCTGATCATGAACGTAAAAATACACTAAAAAAAAAAAAAAATGTTTACCGACTTCTATACTGACACTATTATACATTACTTTAAATTGTACAATAGACTCGGTAAAAGTACTAATTAACTATGAAAAGATAAAATCCACAATGTTTCAAGGAACGGTTGAAAAGAGACACTTTATCGACCTGAACCGTTATCTAGAAAAAATAAGTAAAGTCGTGTAAAACACTTACCTATAAATAATACTTTTCGTAGTTCGTAGAAGGAAAGTGATTCTGTTGGTTTCTCAAGAGTGAGCTTACTCGACTATCGAATATTATCAGACAAATAAATTAGTGAAAACGAACGAGCCATTGAAACTAGGTGTTCCCTCATTTCCGAGAGGGTCGGAAATAAAAAACTTCTATTTTAACTTTCTAAAGTTGTACTAAATAAGACGAAACTGGATACCAAACTTAATTGAACCGACAAACGTAAGTAAAAATTCTCTTTGTCAATTAGGAAGGTTTCGTTATTAGATTAGTCGAGGAAACAAAAAGTTTAACGAGACCTCTGTCAGGATTCGACGGATCTAATGTTTCATAAGAAAATAACCTCATACTTTACGTTTTAACTGAAACTATCGAGTAAACCTTTTGACACAAATTCTCTCATTGTAAAACAAAGTTTATTCAGAGTGACATACTACAATATGTTTGTAAAGGGGTTAAGTACGACTGGAAAAGGACGACTAGGAGTCCATACTTATCACTTGAAACTCTCTTGATTCCTAAAAAAAAAAGGGTTCACGACAATACCTTAATTAAGACCCACTATCATCATTTATGTAACTAAAAGGATTACAAGATGATAGAGTAACCCATAATGTAGTGTATGAAAGTTCACATCAACAACCCCATAGTCATTTGTTCTAAAGGGAGTCTCCGACAGATACGAGAAAGTGAGGTAAGAGTTTATAATGGAAAATAAGACATAGGTGTAACTGCCTGGTCCGTCATGGGAAAGAGTGACTTGGAGGGATGGGAAGGTAGGAAAGTGACAGAGCGTCAAAACTAGGACACATAGAAAGTCACAGACGAAGTCGAGTTTACTCGGGGGAAGGGGTACTTCATACTGAACAAGGACCCTGACAAACTCATACATGTCATTAATCAATATATTTACGGAAACAACAAGTAATCAAAAATACGAGAATCTTCTTACCCCGACACGAAAATAATTGAGACCCGAAAGAATCTTGGGACGTCTTAAGGAGGTGTATATTCGGGAGTCACAAACAATATAACTCATGTTAATATCTAAAATACACTATTACTTGATAAGACCATTGGTGTGAACGGTTCATTCAATCTGTTTTACGTGTCCTGTACTAGAAGTGAGAAGGAAAGTCTTCGTAAATGGGACCCCGGGTTCCTCTCTGGAATGACAAAACACTTTGGATATTTTAAGATACTTTTTAAGAACATATCGAGGATACATATAAAAAGATTTCAAATCTAAGTATCGAAAAATAGACTAATATTTGTCATTGAAAATGGTCCAATTCTTGTCGAAGAAATTTACTAAATCTGAAGATTCATTAAAGAGTTTTCGTATACTCGGGGTGTTCCTTTTAGTTTCGGTCGCTAAGAACAATCCATCCAGTAAGTTTTAGAGCATATATAAGAGGTATAAAGTATCTAAAATCTTGAACTTTTTTTAGTTTTTTAAGAATGAGTCAAGTTAAACTCCAATTCATTCAACTAGTCTTTGTCTTATACCGTCGAATTCTTAACTTCCGACTTAAGACCAAGACTAGTGAAATAAAGGTAGAGATCATTGAGGTCTCCGTAGTCCCTTAATGAGAACTTTCGTACCCTTGAGAACCAATTACACTCGTTAGTATGTGAGCACCACCAAGTCGTGGACTAGTGACCCGGAGGGGAAATATTTGTCCACTCATATCATCCTCAAATTTCCCGTGTCACGACCATTGACCTACTAGTCTCACAGTCCTGAATGTCACATCTCGAATACAGACCCACGGAGAGATACAAAATCGTCTTTAAGATCATACCCAACTTTCCTCACCTATGTTTAAATTCCTCTATTAAAAAACTAGTCACAACACAGACTTGTAGTAACTAATGTTCTCGTTAGTTAGTAATCCACTCTATTTCGTAGATACACGTCGACAGGAACAGTCATCCAAAAACGACAAGTAAAGCTTACCTCTGTCTCGACAACCGATAAAACAAGGAACGGGAACCAAGCGAGAAAGAAGGAGTACCTCCCGTCACCTGGTGCCCCCTGCAGGGACCACCGAGTCACCATTTCTCGGACGGACGGTCACGTCCTCTACACCTAAACTAGGGACCAACCCTTCAGGGGACCTCTACCTTTACCGTTGTGTGAGGTCATAAGAACGGACCCTTTAGAGTACGTGTCTCCTCGGACCGCCCGATGGCAGGTACCCTAACGTTTCTCAACCTGTGTTGAATTGCTGATTTGTGGTTGTGACCTGGTACTGAGTCCGGGGTGTCTCGGTCACATCACCGAAGAAGAGGTCCTCGACTCGTCCTTAAGGAACTGAGCCTAAGTCCATTTGAAAACCGAGAGGGTATAAACCTCTACTGTACGACCGTACAAACATACCTTAAACACGACGTCGGAATAGTTCACTCGGAGGACCTTTCCTTCACACTGGTCAAACATCAATTACCGTACTAGTACTACTGAAAGTTTCGACCCTTGAACCTTTTAAAAGTCGAAGGAAGAAAAACTAAACACTTTATCAATGTCAGAAAACCGAAAGGTGTAAATGGAATGGTCAGTCATTGTACAGCCAATTAAGTCAACATCTCTTTTAATGACAAAAATTAAAGGTACCGTTCAGTAATCGGAGTCTACCGTATATACCGATGTAATAATAGATTATGTTGCGTACCATCGTCCCGTACGTATCACCATAGGATAATCAACCGGATTCTTAGGTCGACCCCGAGACATTACGAGACACCGTCACAAGGAGTAGATCGGTGTCGGAAAGGGTCGTGTCAGTTCGAACCGACACAAAGACTTTTCCATAGAATTCCCAGTCCGACAAAACTCCCTGTGAAGGAGTGGTACTTGAAACGTGAGAGTGTGAACGAATTCTGTCTCCTCCCTGGACGACCGAAACGACTGAGTAAAGCGGAATTCCGACTAGTCGTACTTCGTATTGAGAACAAACACTATAAAAAGTCCGACGTCGCATGTCTCCATCTTTTATTACCGGAACCGTGTTCGGGAAAATAAATACGATGGGACGTTTGTGCACACGTTAAGAGGGACCGTGTGTCGACGACTCTTTCTAATATGAGATGGATTACGGTGGGCAGTAGTGGAAACTATGAACAAAGATAGTATTTAGGAAATGACACAAAATATTATTTGGATGGTGAGTAAAAGAAATGGTTTACTCATGAACCTTCTGACTTCACAGAATCGAAAGTACCTCCAAAAACGGTAAACGGAGAGGTAAGAAGCAACTTTGGAAAGAATCCCCTGAAATAAGGGAGGTCCGTTTTCTCTCGACGTAATACCGGGTAAACGACGACGACGACGATGCAGTGAAGTCAACACAGGCTGAGACACGTTGGGGTATCTGTCGTCGGGTGGTCCGAGGGACAGGGACCCTAAGAGGTCCGCTCTTGTGACCTCACTCAACGGTAAAGGAAGTTACGTACTTTCACTTTTCACTTTCCCTTCAGCGAGTCAGCACAGGTTGAGAATCACTGGGGTACCTGACGTCGGATGGTCCGAGGAGACAGGTACCCTAAAAGGTCCGTTCTCATGACCTCACCTCACGGTAACGGAAGAGGTACCGGGTAAATCTGGACCAGTTTTGGCATTACTTTAATCTCCTTTGAAAAAAGCAACCACCATTACCGTGGACACATCGTCACCATCAGTACAGTAGTTTCTTACAAACACCTACAAATAGGATGGTGGTATTATTCTCTACTTCGTGTCTGTGACAACTAAGAGTTTTTCCATATGGTAAGGTAAAAAGACACGTGTCTCGGTGACAAGGGAGGACCTTCCTACCATAAACGTCTCCTAGGGACAGCATGTATGGAGACACGGGGTCACAAGTCAGAGTGTCTGAACCGCGACACCACACCACCCATAACAGATTGTCTCTATGTTGAAATAACAGACACGTCACCTTGGTCTTCACCCATCCCGGGGACAATGTCTCCTCTGTACAGTACGTTCCGTCCCATTACTGTCCCACGACACACGAGTACAAACCTCAGTCTCGAGTCGGAGGTGTGACCGAGGTGATAAATAATCGATGTAATGGAACATGTTTGGTGGATCGGGAAGAGTGAGAGTGTAAGTAGATGTCATTTCACGTATGTTAGTCATATATACAAGTACCACCGTTATTATTTTTCATGATGGTAGTCTTTGAATGTCTTAGGTACAAGACCCAGTGTCTCTACAACCTACCACATTGAAAGTTCATATAGTGAGTAGGATCCTTTTCTCTTGTCAACATTTTTGTGTTCGTAATCACCGTAAGTCGAGTAGGACTAAAACGTTGGTGGTAAGCCCGGAAACGAAATAGTTTCATCGGTAAACCAAAGAAAAATGAACAAACATCTCAAAGGAAAGTAACATCTCGTTTCGTACTAAAACAGGTAGACCCACAAAGGTTTTGACTAAGTATTGCGACAGGAATGGGACAGTCCAGGTATCAGAACGGTCTACTAATTGTTATTGTTGTTTTATTGATCTTTTTTTTATTTTCACACAAAAATCATCTTTAGTTAATAACACTGTCGTCAGTCCCTGTTTATTATTATAACGGGACTCATTCTTTAGTAATAAAGAAAAGGACTAACCAAGTCGACACTTCAAATGCTATCTAAATGGAAGGAGGTACACATTCAAATACTATTGTACAAGCATCCTCTCTCCTTTACTATCCCCAAATCATCTTCTAAAACATCTCAGGGTTTCCCTTTAGTATCCTAGGGAGACTATGGAACGAAAGTTTCGGACCTCGGACCTTATTTTGTAAATGTCAGTAAGAGTATGAAGCAGAAGGGAAAGAACTCTATAGGTCCTTACGTTTCTGGTCTACTCAGTCGAACTATGTCAGGATGGGATTTCAGAAAGAGATTCTCTTCTTTCACTCTGTTCTCGACCCCTCGGGGTTCGAAAGAAGGACCAAAATGTCAGGAAATTTTATGAGAGGACAGAACCTGACAAGGAGGACTACCCCCGTGTCTGTCTCGTGTCCCGCAGTTAACGGAGAAGAAAGAATTTTTACAACCAGACAAACAAACGTAGTAACAGTAAAAGGGAACCTAAAATCCGATATTACAGACAGTCCCCAAAAACCTCTGACAACACATAACGATAAAAAATTGAAACGAATTATTTACAATTCACAACACTGATATTGAACGGACACCAATGACATCGTGTCAACTTGGACTACATTGTAGAGATGAAACTTGTTGAACTTTTTGGTAAACCACAAAAAAAAAAAAAAAAAATTATGACCAGTCTAAATGACTCCTACATACGTCGAAGATAGCAAGAAATCTAAACAAAGTTAAATACTCAAAGATAATATCAAGTTTTCTGTTCCAGTCTCTCACATACACTATACATTAAATATCGACACTATACAATTAAGACACTTTAACATCAGTTCGATACGAAATGCTTAATACTACCGTGAATGTTCAACAAATGTACTTTGTTGTCCTATCTATACACAGAAGGAAACTTATCATTATTTTTCTTTACGGACAGTTGAATTAAATAGTGGTCTGTACAAGTATAAATTTCGGGAAATATCACTTTATTTTCGAACTGGATTTCTAATACCGATAACGTCTGAACGGTCGTCGACACTGACACCGTATTTTATGACATTCCCGGAGTTGACGGTATTATTTTCGACCCATTGAACATACTTTTCGACAATGTCCTCCACTTACAAGAACCTACCTCTTTGCTAGTTTCATTAGGAAGGTCAGCCTCTAAAATTTCCAGTAGACCAAGCTCAGGGTCCTCCAGGTGTAGCCCACGCCTCGAAGGGACGACGCCCGGGGAGGGGACGGGTTGGAGAGACAAAGTCCCGTCTTGACGTCTGGACTGTAAGAGTGTCTACTAGTGACGGAGTAAGATGTGGAGAGACTCCGTCATCTTCCTTCTTTTTTACGGTCTTCCAGAAATTTCTCAAAGTATCCCACTTTCAATCGAAATTTAAGTGTGACTGTACTTAAAAGTACATGTGTCATCAAGTAAACAGGGTATGAACCGGCGGACGGACCACGGGTCGTCGTCCCACTTCGTCTTACTACGTCCGTGGTAAGAGTGTATCGAATCTGAACCCGTGCCAAAGAACACGTCCCAAAACTCATAATGGAATGTTCAAATAGTGGATCATAAATAATAATTACTGTATGAACCAGATAGATAACTTTCAATAGGTGGATGAAAAGTATTCTCTATCTTCACTAACATGTTTGACAGTTGTTTTTTTCAAAGAAAAAGACATTCTTTAGTGTAAAATTGATAATAGTCTTTCTTACATTGTAAATATCTATCGTATTAAGTAACAGTCAAGTAATTGACAGAAGAGTATAGAAGAATGTAGAATTTGACAATGAATTCACTTTTCAATATCATCACTACAAGTAACAATCTTAAGTCTAACCGTCAACAATACACGTTTCTAAACACAGGGAGAGTTTGGTTTTATCTTTATTTTTGATCAATGGAGAAACCACTATAAATTGTAACAATAAAAGACAATAGACAAGTGACGGTAACAGTAAAAAGGTGCAGTAACGAAAAGGGTGAATCTTCAACGGTAGCAATATACGAAAAAGGGGATGACCGGGTACCACAAACTTCCGACGACATCTACGTCGCAAACACGTCATGGCTTACGTACGTAATTAGTCTCTTATACTTTATGAGTAAGAGAGTTCAAGTAAAATATTTAGTAGTATTTAGTATTGGTTGGATGACCGATCCAAAACAAACGATTATAAGTGAATCAATTATATGAATACAGACACACCACCCCTTGACACCTCAGTACCACCCTATGTACTGTTCGCGCCCATCGAGGTACCCTATACTAAAACTTCTTTTACTTTATTTAACTACTTTTATTCTTATCCTGGCTACCACTACTTTACAGAACATGGGTCATTTGTGAGTCGCCTTGGACGCAGTCGACTGAGACTTAACCTCCGGAAATGTAGTATCGGATTCGCGGAAAGGATACCGTGACAAACGAGGTCAATCTTCACAATGGGGGATTTGCAGCAAGATGAGCGGAGCGGACGGTTACATCACTACGGTCCGACACCACTTCTCTTCACATCGTAAAGGACGTCCCACGACTCAGTCCTCAGGTCCACCGATTACAAGTCTTTCGGTCTTGAGGGGGTACCGGAAGTCCCGTTCCAAGAATTTCTGTCCCACTCTCGTCCCCTCACACTCGATACACTAGTTGGACCCCTGTAAGAAGACTGACCAACCACCACTCCACTAGGTCTCAGTTGTTGCAGTTGTAAGATCAAGGTCGACCCGACCTCAGATGCACGGGCACCCGTCGTATGGCAATTGGAGAAGACCATCCCCAAAGTCATAGACGTCTGTTGAGTTTCCTATACCGATGTTTACAATAGACATCAAGAACTCCTCCTTGATTTACAGAAATTTAAACACATTACCGATTGGACAGAATGAACTGACAAAGGAAAAAGTGTAAAAAGAGTGAAGTGATTATATAAGAAACCTTGAACCCTTTCTGGACCCTCGATTTCAAAAACATGTTTGTTCTCTGTCCGCCTCCTACCCTACAGCATCCTCACTCCCACTCCCCCACCTCCCCACCTCGTCAACCCCTACCTATCCCTTCCAGACAGGGTCCTTTAGAGGAACCTCAGGACGTGTCAATCTCTTCATTTCATTTTAAACATAGATTACGTAAACTTCTGGTCTACAACTATTGGGTAAGTCAAAAGATCAAAGTCTTTATGTTTGACTGGAAATCCATGGTTTGGATTCAAGTCTACTAAATTCCTATTAACTCTAAAAAGTTGAAAGCACCATTAGTGCATCTGTTATACTTCGGAAGAAAAATTCTCCACACCAAAGAAAAAATTTGTTTCATACATGTTAATAGTGAAATTAACCAGACTAAAATAATTTCCTTTTTCTACATGATATTTACGAAAATCGTAAATGTAAAAACGTATTATTTAGAAACTATCAGTCGTACTCTCTAAGTCATTTTATTCTACTAATAAAGAAACAAGGTAATTTCCCCCACCCCCCTTCCTGAAGTTGAATTTGTTGATAGAGTCGGGACTACATCTAAATAAAGATCAAGTCACTTAGGAGACCCGTAATCGTAACATGATACATGTTTCCTTATCTATTACACTTTTTAAATACAAAGAATTTTAGACCTCATTGTAAAAGTAATGACTTTTGTTCCTTCTCGAGTCGTAGCTCTTAGTCAATGAATATAAAAGGATTAAGTGACATGTATATTCTCTGAAAGTCTCGATTTTGTACTTTAGGGTCTGGTGAATATATAAAATGTCCTATGTTCATCGGAAATTGTCCGTGACAAAAGGATCGTAACAGAACTTTAATTAATCATTACCACACCACTTGGCCCGACAAACCCAAACTTAGAACTGAAGTGATTTCTGGAACCCGTCTGATTTGAAAACACACAACCAAAAGAGTAATCAATTTACCCGTTTTATTCATACGGTCGGAACACGAATCTTGTCACGGGCTGTGAGACGTTCATGGTTTATTCATTTATTTACATCTGTTTACGAAAAAAAATCACAATTAAATAACAACTTTTATATAGATTTCTGCGTAAAAAAAGAAAGTCAAATAATTAAGTACGTTTTTCATAAATAACTGAGGACGGGGGAGTTGGGGAACCAACTTTCCGTGTCAAAATTCGTTCTATTTGTACTAGAAACAGGAGAATGTTTATTCTGAATCTCTGACTGAAAATATTTTATTAATGTTTGATTAATGAATTAATACAGTAAACACAGTGTATAAGTCCCACACCTCAATAAAACATCGTCCCCCTTGACTGGATCAGACACACGTTAATTCCACTTTATCCTTCCTATAATGGATCCATTCATACAAACCAATATCGACCTCTTACTCTAACAAAGATCATACCCGTCGTCAGGTACCCCTCTAAGTATTACATTGTATCCTTATTGTCATTCTCGTTTTACTATTTTGGTCCCAACTATTTCCACAAAAGTAACGCAGAATTTAAGCAGTCTAGACGAGAAACGGGACAATCCACGCGACGACAGACAGGCGGACGTACAAGAAGGTCTCGACGTAGGAGAAAAGACGGAAGCCAGAAGGAGCGACCGAGTTCTGAAGGGGGAGGGGGTTCGTCTCAGACATGTCAGAAGACAAAGTACCACGACGGTAGTAGGACAAGAAAGGAAAAAATAGGACGACAAGAACGAGAGTGAAAAAGTCGATAAAGATCCAGTCGATGAATGAGGAGTCAGGTTTTCTCATAAACTTACAAACTTTTTACCCATTTTTCTTCGAAGAAAACGTTAGATAACCTCGATTATTATATCTGAGAAACCTGTTGTTCTTGTATTTAGACTACCATAAAATAACTGACTCCTTCAGAATCAAAAAACGAATACTGGATTCTTTATGACATCAAGTCTTAAACAAGAAAAAAAAAAAAATAAGGACCAGTAACTTCCTGATCGAATTCAATTGAAGACGAACGTAATAAGAAGATTTACCCAAAAATTTTTTCTTATAGATAGATGTAAATACCCCGAAGGAACCACCGAGTCACCATTTCTTTGGCGGACGGTCGTATCCTCTACACTCAAACTAGGGATTTAGTAAGGGGACCTCTTCCTTCACCGTTGGGTGAGGTCATATAAACAGACCTTTTAGGGTACCTGTCTCCTCGGACCATCCGATGTCAGGTACCCCAACGTTTTCTCAGTCTATATTGAATCGTTGACTTGTTGTTGTTAGGTGTAAAAAATTAGAAAACTAGTAACAAAGAGCTTACTGTTTAGAGTCTTTTAACCCCTAAAAATTCTCTGAAAAAATATACCAAACAAAGAGGTAACGACGTAGAATCCTTAATAAAATTACTTTATTTTAATAAAGGATTAATAAAATCCTTTATTTTTCCACCAAGACTGATACATTCGGATCCTTACACACTCGAAGTAATTTCCGTTAAACGTCCCTTTACTGACTTTGGTGTATGGTCAAAGTACAAAGAAAAAACCACCCCCACCCCTCCTAACTCCACCTCTTTACTTTTTGGTTCTCAGATTTCCGAGTCTCATGGTATCGAAGAGATCAACCCCAAACATTTGTCTCTTATCCAACTTAAATCCGTTAGGCTTATACTCTCATTTTTCCGTAGGTGTGATCCGAAAATTAGACGGTCGAAACTCTAGAAGTACCCAAAAATTCAGAAATTTAATACACGATTTTATCGGTATGAAGTTTCTCGTTATTCCGTTTAACATATTAGTAATAAGTTTTTCAACCTTACTACCACATCCGTACGTATAATATTAAATCAATGTTACACACTATGACAAGGATGATATATTTGTATAATTGAATAAGAAAGGATGGATAGATATATGAGTTGGTTCAAAATCAACTTTTTCTTTGGTAAGAACATGATGACGACCATCAACTGTTATCGGGAACTATCATCAAAAATAAGACGACATCTTTAATAGGAACTTGACCTTTTTTTTTCAGGTGTTATGTCACAGATCAGTAATTTGTGATAGTATAAACACTTCTCGGAGAAGGTTGGTCAAAATATAAAGAATTGTCTATACACAATATCGACTTGAGACCATTTCACTCCCATTAACTACTGATTCACAATAAATAGAGATCTTACGTCCACATGATGAGTCCAAAGATGTCTCGGTTACCCTATATATATATATATATATATATATTTAAAAAATATTCGTTAACCAAGATTAATTACCTTCGACTTCATAGGGTCCTAGACATCAGTCGTTAGACCTGTGGGTTCTTCTTGACTACAAAACCAAGATCACGTCTTCGTCATGTTTTGGGAACAGGGTCGAGTTAGTCTGTTCGTCCTTCTCAAGGGAGAAGAAACAAGATAAGTCCGAAAGGTGACTAACCTGACTCGGACGGGCGTAATCCCTGTCATCAGACGAAATAAGTAACATGACTAAGTCTACCAGTAAAACAGTATCTTTGTGACAGTGTCTGTGTGGGTCTTATTACAAACTGGTTTATAGACTCGTAGGGTACCGGTTTAGTTCAACTATACACTTCCGTTGATAGTCTTTATTAAAACTAAATGGAAAATTTTTAGTTAGTTAAATTAGGAAGTGTAATTGTCTTATTTTGTCTTTTATAATAAAATGGTTTATATCTTTTTCGTTGTGAATAAAGTCTATTTTTACGAGTCTCCCTTGAAACAGTTATTTCATTCATATTCTTTGGATATCACTTATAGTTTGTCGCACCACTTTATAATTTGTCAAGGAGGGATTCTAAAATACGTCTCACTCTCGAAAGTAAGAATTGGTGACGACAAACAATGAAGTGACTTCTGAGACCGGAGATTTGATTCAGTTCTTTTTCTTCAGTCCCCATACTTCTTATCTTTTCTTCATTTTGAAACATCTACTAACAAATACTTCTGATATGGATGCACTTCTAGATCTATAAGAAGTTATCTTCTCTTCTCTCTTGGGTTTTATATGGGTGTGAATGTACCGTAAATTAAAAACAGTCACTTTAGTTTCACTAGGTCACCCCCTCTTTTCCTCAGAAGATATAAACATCCCCCTTTTTTTTTACTTGGAACTCGGGGTGGTGTATTTTTACGATTAAGTGCTACCTAGGATTTGGACTTTCTCTTCTAACTTTATACTTCGTAAACCTTCTTTCATGTCCTCTTATATAAATATTGAACTTCTATCGTTTTCCAAGGAATTCAGTATCTTTCGTTACTAATATTTTCTGTTTATAACCACTCAATCTGAAGTAATTTCAATTTTTGGAGGTGAGTCATTTTCTGTAGTAATTTTTCTGTGGTCAATCCTCTTTGTATATATACAACGTTTTGTATATTATAGACTTTTTACTGACCATAGACCCTATACATTTCTTGACCCTGTTGAGTTATTGTTTTGTTTTGATACAGTTATTTCTCACCCGGTTTTTACATTGTCTGAGAACCGTTTCCCTTCTATATATTTTAATTTCGTACAAGTAGTACTTACATGTCAATTAACAAGGGTTATCAAAGTGAGGAATGTCCTGGATCCGACGTTGTGACAATTTCCTGTCCTCCTCACTTACCAACAGATCCCTTCGAAACACGGGGTCACAAGGAGTCGGGCCCGGACCACGACGACGAAAAACGACGACTTCAGAAAGACGGAACATTAGAGACGTGCAGAGGAATTATAGTCTTGGTCCAGTCTTGAGAAAACCGTGTCCTGTCGAGGTATGTCCCTTCGTCAGTCTTCCTGACCCTACCACCCCTCGTAGTCACGAGACATAAGACATGAGATGTCTCAGACAAAAATCCTCGTGACTATACCTACTGTCTTACTATCTCCGAGTCCAGTAGTAAGACAGTGAATTAATTAAGTACTGGAAACCGTCTAATAACTAAGAGACATAGAATGTAATCATTTTGTCCCTATAATTATCAAAGAGTATCCCGACACTTCCAACTCATTCTTATGTTCGTGACTACGTCACTCTTTTACGAAACGAAAATCGTGATACGGACCGTGTATCATTCGTGTGTCCTTCACTCTCTACAAACGATAATTTTGGTAGTCGAACTTAAGAAAAATTACTATTAGTTAATTTTGGAAAATATTTTTTTGTTCTTTACCATAAATTCTACAGAATATGAGTTCTTGAATCCTCTGATCTGTTTTACTTTTTTTATAGTGTTCATTGAAACAGGAACCTGTGTCTTTCGGTACACATGGTAACGACATAAATTGACTAGTACGAGAACCACTCTGTCAAGAAGGACGCCCTAGGTGACATCCTTGAAGTACGACACAAGTCCGTCCGGAAGAGTCCCAGTCCTGGAGACGAGACACTAACTGTTCTAAGAGCCTAAAACGATAAACGGTTTACTATTAATTCAATTTGACAAAGTAATTTTTATATTTTTCTTTCATCAACTTATAATTTTTTCTTGCCTTTTTTTAATGTGTAAATGAAACTTGACGACCTTCTTCAGCTCTCATTTAAAAGAAAAAATTTAAATCATAAGGTTATTGGAAACGTCAAGTTATGGTTATTTAATCATAATAGAAAACTGTATGTAGTAAGTAAAAGTCCGTCGATCATTAAAATATAGAAATACCAATGTCCGACGGAATAAAGACTACAAAATAATAATCTAGAAATAATAATAAATAGAAATAATAATCTAGACTCATAATTTCACTTCAAAATATAATCTGATCCGAAGATTTTATTATATAAAATGTAACCCAAAACTTTTAAAATGTAACCAGGACCTTGTAACCTTATACATTGAAGACAACCAACTTGTTATGAATTAACGATAAAACCACAAAGAACTACAATGTCTCTGTCTTTACATAAATATGACTTCCCAATTATCCCATCGTCTCTACACGGACGCTTGCCCAGAGAGACGAGTCCGACTCGCAGGAACGTATGCTCCGCAAGACGGTTTCTCAGACCTGTGTCGGAGCTCAAATTACCAGGGAACGTTTGCTCCCTCGTAAGGGAAGAACTCTATTCTTCCTCAACTCCCGAAACCCGTCTGAGAAGTCATCTGTCTCTAAAGTGAGGGGAAACGATATACTATTGTACATACGTGGACGTGACATGACTTTTCCGAATAAGAATGTCAGACCTTAAGACGGATTCCTCCCGAAATATTATTATTTGCCGTTAATCAAACGGATCAACAAGGAGACCGGTCTCACCACAGGACAGACAGAAAACATACAGAACATACAAAATACAGTAAAGTGAGCATTAGAGGTCTTTAGAGGATGTATATGTTCATATTTGAAAAGGACAACTTCCGAGAAAACACTTAACACTGACCGTAAATTTTAGAATTGACCAAAATTATCGGTATACCTAAGTTCAGAGGTCTAATTTTTGTACCCCGATTAAATAGACAAATAGGGAATCCGGACTATAAGATTTGTACGATTAACTGGAATTAACAAAACTTGTATACATTTTCACCTTTAAACTTGATCAGAAGAGGAGACCGTTCAAGAATATATATATATTAAAAGACATGATTAAAAGAACAATTAAACTTAAAATACTAAACAAAGACCAAGTATCATATACAGACAGAATAGACTATTGGGTACAGTAAAGTAAGACTGACATTTTAGTAAAAGAACATTCAGTCTAATTAGTGATTACGAGACCAAAGTTGACATTTATGTAAAGGTCATTGTTAGATCTTTTCTTCTAAGTTTTTAAGAAGGATACGAGTATTCATTAAAAATGAAAAGAAGACTCACGTAGTACATAAATCAATTCACACATATAAGACAGTATTCTATCAGAGTTACTCAGTCGTAAGAGTTTTCAATGTCGGAAGATGGAGGAAAACCACGTCTTTCTTTTTATCTGACGGAGGAACTACACATAGAGGTCTATAGACAGACTAAGGAGAATGGGGTGAAAGAAGACAGACCAAGAAGATAGTATGAACTAAAGGAAGACTCCGAAAGCAAAAGGTACAACACCATATCTCCTGACAACCGAAAAGATCCGATTATCTGATCCTGGTTCAGGACCCTTACTCAGGAGAGACGGATGGACTCAGTGTACGGGTAGGGACTGGGTCAGTGACAACAGAAGCCTTACTTTACAGACTAACCGATCAGGTCGGAGTGGATTTTGTGTTCCGGACCCGGACCCTCTCTTAACAAAGGTCTTAAGCAAAATCAGACTTTCATAGGATCACTTCTTTTCAGAATCGTCACGTAGTACATTATTTTTATATCACCAAATTAAGACAATGTAGTTAAAGTTATTTTATAAACTTGTTTGATTATTTATCATTTAATATTTATTTTTGTCAGGACAAGTCAAGGTGTTTTGAATTGGTTACAAATCTTAACATTTGAAAAGAGTTTAAAGACGGGAGGGAGTACATCGACGAATAAATACTTCAAACCAGTGATATCAGTATGGAGAAACGAGTATAATCTGTAGTCTTACAAACATCTTACTTACCACAGTATTGAACAATGAGACTGTAGTAACGTCCTCGTGTTCGTAACCTAACTCTTATCTACATTAAATTATAAACTAATTTCCTGACCCGGAAGAATAATCAAAAGAAAAGGTATATACAAAGTGTCTCTACCTTTTGTTTTTGGACACCACCCTATCCGAAGTACTAAACGTGAACTTTCCCTTTAGAACGGTCAATGCTAGAACCCGGTCTCTAACATATCTAGTCCACCAGATAAACATCGTCTTACCTAAAGGGTTTCTCCTATCACCCTTCGGTAAAAGTTGAATAAAGAATCAGGAACCTGTTTCATTTTTCCGTTACCTACTCGTCTATACCATATACTTTTAATAAATAACGATATTTTTAAGGAGAGACTGACAATGGGATGAGACAGAAGATCTTCTGGAGTCGTTATCAAGAACCTTACGTTTTACCTGGTTTTGACTTCACTACTGATAACAAAAATTGATACGACAGGGATCCCGAAATGGAAGGAGGAGGTAAATCAGTCTAGTGAGGTTGGGGTACTCCAAAAGGGTAAAACTAAATTTCCTAGTGACGAGGTCGAACACAAATAAGTGATCACTTCCTCCTTGTAAGGACTAAAAAAATAAAGAACTGTCAACTACCTAACATCATCCGTTAGTGTAGACTCCTTTATTCACTTTGATGTTGGGACTTTAAAGAATAATGTGTATACCACGACGACCACGAGGACGACGACGATTCAGCGAAGTCAACACAGGCTGAGACACCCTTGGGTATCTGTCGTCGGGTGGTCCGAGGAGACAGGGACCCTAAAAGGTCCGTTCTTATGACCTCACTAAACGGTAAAGGAAAAGGTCACGTACTTACGTACGATTCAACGAAGTCAGCACAGGCTGAGACACGTTGGGGTGTCTGTCGTCGGGTGGTCCGAGGAGACAGGTACCTTAAGGGATCCGTTCTTATGACCCTACCCAACGGTAAAGGAAGAGGAGCGTAGACCTACTCATTAGAAATAAGACTAATAACACATTCAACATATTCATCCCCTATTCACCGACAAAACAAAACAAACAAAAAAACCGTGGTCTTTGTAACAACCTACCTTCACAAAATTTCACCAGAACTAATCAACCGTCCTAAACTCCGACTATAACCGATATAAATACTAATGAAAGACCTGAGTTAGGTCAAACTTAAATTTATGTAATTTTCACATGTCCTTACACTCCCTGACATCTAGTAATTTTAACGTAAATAATACATCGGAAAAAAAAAGGGTTACAGATCTCACTAAATACTCAAAGAAATCTCATTTTTATCTCGTATAGGATGGGTTAGGGAAAGATCTAAAATAAGTCACCTGGGTAACGGGGACCCAATCACATCCTGAAGAGAACAGGTCTCGAACAATTACTAACAATGTTGTTACTGTCAAGATGTAAAATAAACATTATGGACTTAAGAATCGTTCACCCATACTTAAATCTTTAGATTCAACATCAAACATGGATACACAGTAAAAAATCTGGTTTTTTTTCGTAAGGAATTACAAGCACTGTACAAAGGTAATTAATTTCGTCTTAGGAGTATAAACGGTTACTTTCTGAACGACGACGACGACGACGATTCACCGAAGTCAGCACAGGTTGAGACACGCTGGGGTATCTACCGTCGGGTGGTCCGAGGGGGCAGGGACCCTAAGAGGTCCGTTCTCATGACCTCACCCTGAAACTCCAGAAGATTAGTTTCCAAGATGTATCACTTTCAACCCGAAGGGAACACCGAGTTGACCATTTCTTAGACGGACGTTACGCTCTTTGGACCTAAACTAGGTACCCAACCCTTCTAGGGGACCTCTTCCATTTCCGATGGGCGAGGCCATAAGACCGGATCTCTTAAAGCACCTAACATATCAGGTACCTCAACGTACCCTAGGTACCCCAGAAGAATAGTTTGCAAGACGTATTACTAGTTCATTAAGTCAAAAATTTATTTAATACATTTATCTTTATTTCGTTCATTTGTTAAGTCTATATCATTCCAGTTGTAATCTAACGTAAAAGTAAATTGAAATGTCCGTTATAAGATCACAAAGTATCATTAAGTCAATCATAAATACCTCATACACGATACACAACCATTTTTGTCTAGACTCGGGACAGGAATGTCTTACATCCAAGATCCCGTCCTTTATCTGTAATTGGTTCATCTGTATATTTGTATACTGATTTTACAAATATTCACTGGACTCTCTTTTCTTGATCCACGAACCCTACTTTGTGAAAACCAAACCTACTTATATCCCTCTAGTTCTCAACTCTCTCTCTTTAAAGGAGAATTCCTTCCCTAAGTAGACAAATACCTATAAAGGTGATCTCATATCCCGAAATCAGGTTCGTCGGAAGAGTACGGTACGGGTGAAGATCAACACGGGTGGTGGAGGTAGGGGTGTCGAGAGGGGTTTTAGTCTAAATTCCTTGACCTAGACAGAGAGTGTACACATACACATAATATACATCTATTTGGTATATACAATGTACATATTAGTGTATATTGGACAAAATAGGTGGATATCTCACATGAAAGGGTATAGAGATTTACGAAAGGGTATTCAATATGATACACAAAAATTTCGTTATGAGATAACAAAGATCTTAAATAAAAATTATAAAAAATCTAGAAACTACTTGTAAGAATTTATATTCGATTCATTATTAAATAAAAGAATCCTATTAAAGGGTCAACAATTAAATGACCGTGTCTAATAAGTATAAAATTTTCCAAATAATGTATAAATTTTCAAGACACAACGATTCAAAAACCGAACTAAATAAGAATTGTACAGTGTCTAACTAAATTATGTCGAAGTAAAAACAATAAAACTTAGATTTCAGTTCGTTGATTATCATTGTCAGTACCTTCAATCAAGACGTACAACCTAGGAACAACCGGAATTTGACTAAATTTAGGACAAAAGGGGTAGAATTAAAGAATCTTCTTATTACTTAGGAGAATATCCTTTACAAAAAGGTAACTAAAGGGATAAATACCACAAGATTTAAACCGGTCTCTCTTTAACTTCTTTATGAATTTTTTACGTACCACACAAAAAGATAGAAGATAAACAAAGGATGACCAAGCATATCTTATATATAGATGGAAAAGGGGAACGAAATTTATTAAGGTGTTCTAATTATTGTCTCTTTTCTATCATCGGCACGGTCTGTATAAGAGTGTGAACTCACCCTTACGTCCTTAACGGTCTGTTTTACTTAGACTCTACGACGTAATAAATGAATATCACGACACCCCAAAAGATTCCTTCACAACGACTTTTCGATAGACAACAATTAGTTAAGTTTTTGAATAAAGGAGTTTTAACAAAAAGAAAATAATACATTACAATTTAAAGACTGGTATAACAATCATAATCTTTCGGACTTTATTTAATATGAAGAAGGATTTCCGTAACTAAAATAGATCAATCAAAAGTAGGCCAACAGAGAACAAAATCCTTATCACGGTGTCCTAAAAAATACACCGTTCTCTACACACTAGTCTAACGGTACTCACACCCTATGACAAATACTGTCCTGACAACTTATTTATTTCCAAAATAAAAAAAGAGTTTTTATCTAATTTTTAAGTCATACCGTATATTCTAAATTTTATACCATTGGATCTTAAATAAACTTTTTATCGTTCAATAAAAACAAAGATAGTTCATTCTCGTGGAAATTATACATATCAGTCAGAGACTTAGGAACCCAAGATGTAGACACCCAAGTTGGTTGACACTTAACTTTTCTAATCCTTTTTTTTAAGATATTCAAAGAAAAAACCGTTGATAAATATATTGTAAATATAATATTGATAAAGGTCTCATAGATGTAACAAAATCCATAATATTCATTAGATGTTTATTAAATTTCACACACCCTTCTACACGTATCCAATATACGTTTATGGTGGGGTAAAATATGATCCCTGAACTCGTAGATATGTAAAACCATAGACTCCCGTCAGGACCTCGGTCAGGTGATTCCTATGACCCCTTGCTACTTTGAGATATCACGAAGGTAAGACCCCTAATGCAATACGTATGTACCGACAAAGTAACTATAAAAAGGATTAAACAAGGACAGAAAGGGGAAATCTTTTTACTATCATGAAAACTTTAGTATAAAGGATGTAACCATAATTACAAACTTGATATGTTTTTTTCTCTACCTTCTCCCAATCTCCAACAACGGCAGTAGAGGTCGAGGAGTCTTCACTCCTCCACTTGTAGAGGTCGTAATCAGTCTACGAAAAAATGGTGCCGATCATCAGACAGTACTTTGGACCCTTTACCGATTAAAGTGTAAGTCGGGGAACTTAATGAGTCACAAGGGTACTCGAATCACCAACGAGTCACTTACCCTTCAACTTTTATGGTCTCTACTACCAACCATCCTATAACTTTAGAACGTAGTGAACTTTGAAAAAAGGGTACGTGACAGGAACACTGACCGGAGGGACCACCACGATCGACATTTCTTGGGTGGACGGTCACGTCCTCTACATTCTCTACATCCAAACTAGGGACCCAGTCCTTCTAGGGGTCCGCCTTCCTTACCGTTCGGTGAGGTCATAAGAACGGACCTTTTAGGGTACCTGTCTGCTCGGACGACCCACTGTCAGGCAACCCAGTGTTTCTCAACCTGCACTGACTTCACTGAATCGTGAGTACGTAAGAATACTGTAGAACGTTCAGTGAATCACAAAAACACGGAGTCACAAAGTACATACTTAATACTACTATTTAGAAGGTGAGGTTAGTAGTATTAAGTATGTACTTTTTGACTCCGTGTTTTTGTGATTCACTGAACGTTCTACAGTATTCTTGCGTACTCTCTTGAAGAGTAACACAGGTCAATCAGTAATTTTATAAATTTTATAAGTTTTCAGTCACATAGACTTGTAGTATCTTTCCAATAGACAACATATGAAGGTACAGCAAAGACAGCCGAGAGAGTGCATACTAAAACATCTGAGAATCCTCGTTTAGAAATATAAGTATTTTATGAATCTAGGGATTCTAAAACGTCTCGGGATAAAAATAGAGTAGAACGGGTGTAAATAGAGGGTATATTTCACACTGTATGTTGCGTACTTAAGTCTTGTTTCATTAAAGTAGAGAAGGGGTCATGACTTCTCAAGTCAAAGTACGACACAAAATGTACCGTGTCACTTTCACCTAACAAATTGTAGACATTGAGACGTGAAGGAATTGGAAAGATACTCTTATGAATCCATTCACAACTCTTTGTCTCTAAGATTTTTATTAAGGATGTCTTTAAAACTCTCTGGGGACCTCGTTCGATAAACTTAGGTAAAGGGAAGAAAGATATATCAAAAAGAAACAAACTAGTCACAAAGGTATCCAGTCTTTCTATCTCAAAGATCGGGGTATGGAATTTAACGAAATATTAATGGAATGAAATATTCCCTCTGTATAGGACCGTACCATCTCGGACTTTTATAAGTCTTCTTTACTTAGACTTGGATAATTTTCGCCTGCCTCTTCTCCTTTGTATAAACCCTTTCAACAATCGATCTGACCTATATGACACAATTGTGTCGTACTACAGTACGTATTTTTCGTTTTTATTACCCTGGGTCCGTAAACAAGAGTTGACATTAAAGTTGAACCAATACCCAGTATCTTTTTCTTCAAATCTTACCTTTTTATACCGGGTGTAAATTTACTTTTTGATAAATTTTACACAATTTATACCAAACCAAAACTTATAGGTGTCATCTAACCAATTCTCATACCCTCAAAAAGATCTAACCTTAGACCATTCGTAGTATAATGAACAATCATCAAACTGTAACCCGTGTAACTTACGAGACTCGGAGGCAAAGGAGTATATAAATATTTTCCAATAAATAAGTTTTTTATAAAAATCCACGGAGATTAGGAGACCCGTGGATCTTACATGAAGAACTTTTCTATGTTACATATAAAAGTACTAAATTTTATCTGACCTTCTCCTTCCAGTCTATACCGTTTCCATAGACTTTGTCAAGTGTTATTACTAAATAATTTTATTCTTTAAGTCAAGACCATAGGATGAAAGAATGATACCTGATACTAATAGAAAAACCGGAAATTCCCATAAAATCTCGATGAAAGAAACGGTACAGGTACTTTTGTCTTGTAAATCTGAAAAAGAGACCCACACATACGATCCTAAGGGTCTTGGAGAATCACAAAACATGTCAAACTGTTTTAGTCTCAAGACCTTTGAGACGTCTGGTCATACCCCTTTTGTTCCTTACAAGTCCAGAAGACGTCGTGAACGAAGTAATTACCTATAATTCCTGTTTCCTTTACTGGAAACGTGAGAAAAATATCACCCAAACGACTAATTATAACTAGAGTTTCAATAAAGAAAAGATTGGGACGAGTCAGTCATATTTACATTAATATATCAAATGAAAAGTACACTAGACCACTTTACCGGAAAATGAAACAGAAACTGATTATAATTTTCTTTACAATGAGTCTTTTAGTTTTAGATTCACGACAAGTTTATAATGAAAATAGAAGTCAAGTCAAGTCAACGAGTCAATACAGGCTGAGAAACGCTGGGGTACTTAGTGTCGTACGGTCCGGAGGGACAGGTAGTGGTCGAGGACCTTAAGTGAGTTTGAGTACAGGTAGCTCAGGCACTACGGTAGATCGGTAGAGTAGGAGACAGCAGGGAAAGAAGAGGACGGGGGTTAGGGAGGGTCGTAGTCCCAGAAAAGGTTCCTCAGTTGAGAAGCGTACTCCACCGGTTTCATAACCTCAAAGTCGAAGTTGTAGTCAGGAAGGTTACTTGTGGGTTCTGACTAGAGGAAATCCTACCTGACCAACCTAGAGGAACATCAGGTTCCCTGAGAGTTCTCAGAAGAGGTTGTGGTGTCAAGTTTTCGTAGTTAAGAAGCCGTGAGTCAAAAGAAGTGTCAGGTTGAGAGTGTAGGTATGTACTGGTGTCCTTTTTGGTATCGGAACTGATCTGCCTGGAAATAACCGTTTCATTATAGAGACGAAAACTTATACGATAGATAGAAAATAGAATTAATTAAGATTTATAAAATTTTGAAAGAATATAACTTTATTATTTAATATTTCATTAATATTATTAAAAGAGGGTTTTAATAAACAATTCTCCCATGTACATGTTTACTCGTTACTCACTTATTCACATGTCTACTTCATTTAGGCATAATATTACCTATAATGTATACTGGTTCCCCTCTTCGGGTAAACCCATATATCACTACCCATGGATTTCTAAAGGCATCTATCTTTGCCCGTCCTCCGGAAAAGACAAGATGAGAATGCAACCAAAGTACGTAAAAAAAAGAATTCGAATAAACTTCTTACTCGAGTTCTTAGTACACCGAGATGATAGAAACTTTTAGATAAGACATTTTGTATTCACAAACTCAGGTCTGAATTTGAAATTTTGTAATGTAACGAAATGTTGTCGTAAAACTCAGAACATCAAAAAAACGCCCCTTCTCTCAACCCCTCTAGCATTAGTATTAGAAAAAAATTTCTAGAGTTCAACTAGGATCACATAATTGTGTGAATTTGAAAAAACTTGGGGGACACTCTCTCGGTCCTCTTGTAAAAATACACTCTCTCTACTACGTCTCGAGTTCCAAATGGGTGAAAATGAGTCGATTATTTGTCTTCTCGACATCAATCAAAGTTGTTGAGATCGAGACCAGTCAATCTCGTCACACCGATGAGGAATAGGTAATATAATTTGTATCAAGATAAGTAATTAGTCCACCTTATTAGTGGTCACACTTGAAAAATTTATGGACTAAAGAAACCGAATCGTATTACATATAATATAAATAGACATAAACAATATGACTAAGACTTAAGGGGGAAAAGATTACATTAAGTCAAAACTCGATCGATTATCAACCAGACAAACCTCATGAGGTTCTTCCCACTTTAAGACAATTCTAAACATTGACAGTTACTTTTAAAATACTATTATCTTTCTTACCTGATGTCTTCTTCTTCTAAAATGAATAAAAAACTTTAAATAAACCTTATTAAAGTTATATTTATCCAAGATAATGTAAAAATGTCAATTAGTCGGTAATTTATGTTATTTTCATAAATTGACATTTATTATTTATGTATATACGAGAATTGAAATACCACTTGTATTTTTCTTGTTTTGAAGGAAGTTTTTAAAAACATCATAGAGTTATCCGATCCATGAAGATGTTTATCGTCTTATTATAGGACAGTTATCTGTAACCGAAGTAATTGACATATTAAGTAGACAAAAGATTTCAATAACATAAATTACTAATTGTCGGTAAATTTAAGACGGTAGAAAGACAATTTTATTAGTCAACCAAAGTATTCTTGACTCACTGACAATACAAGTAATACAAAGCTTGCATCACGGTCTTTTATGACTAGTCTTCATGATAGAATTTTTAAACTCACCTATAACCTTTTATAACGAGGGGTAAGGATAAACTTTACTCTTTTTTGATTCGTATTCAAATGTCCTCTTTCAGACCCCAAGGACCTTAGGACGTTTATATTACTCAATCATAACACTGTCAAAATGTCTCTCGACCGGAAAGAGAGGAAATTCAAACCATACTAAGTCACCTTTGGGTGAAGTAAACATAACTACCCATATACAAATACATCAACACTCTACTTCCACTTCTAAGACCTCACGATTACCTAACTATCTTCGCATCAAACAAAGTCACTACCGATAAAAAATGTACATCCCCCTAACCTCTCAAAAATCCGAAACCTGCACTGATTCAACTTTTGTCTATTTTCCCAATTTTTGTCTTTTCCTTTTTCTATTTTCGTAATTTTTTATCCTTCCTTACTTTCTCCATATTCGGATCGTCTTACTTCCTATTTAAAAACTAGTCGACCAATTTTATAAACCGATTCTTTCTAAGAGGGAAAGGTAACATATGGGTGCAAGATATCAAGTCCTAAAGAGAATTATGATATCGGAATTTTAACAGACTTAATTTTTTTTTTAAATTTATGAAAAATAAATTGGATTTTGTATATACGTTTTAAATATATATATAATTACATATATACCACCACTACCACTTCAGCGAGTCAGCATAGGCTGAGAAACGTTGGGGCACCTGACATTGGATGATCCGAAGAGGCAGGTACCCTAAGAGGTCCGTTCTTATGACCTCACCTATTTATCTAAGTAAACATGTAAAGTTATACATTACACCTTTTAATAATTGTATGGAATATAGGAAAAAAAAGAAAAATTCAGAAACTTTAGACCACATATCAAATTGTGTGTTGTGTAGAACTAAGTATGATCCGTATAAAGGTCACGAGTACCGGTGCAATGGATGACTGTCGTATCTGAACCTACACTCCAATGTGGTTAGAGTCAATGAGTAAAGACACTATTACAAACCGTGAGTGATTTACCTGTCATTTACAAATTTCTTTTTTGTCCTTCGTTTCTTTACATTATCGTATGCAAACATCAGTCTGGACACACATATAAGTGAATGATCAACCTACTAGAAACAACCGGGGTCACAGGAAAATACCCTTACTCTATGAACAAAGATGGAAAGTCTTAATAACACTGCTCAACTATTTGTAAAAGGGGGGTTACTTAATATACTTGTATGACTCATAATTTAATAGACAATGATATTTTCCATCAAAACACCAAAGCTTATATTAACAAAGTCCGATCAATGACCAAAATTGAGATTTAATCAATAACAGTAGTCAATGAAAGAAACAATTTTTGTCCAGCAATAGGGATTATGAAATGAGATTCATCATAGAAAAACTGATGAATTTGTCATTACTTAACAACATAGAGTAATACAATTATTGTAAGAATTAAGAATAACAGTACTGATTCCTGTCACACAACAATCTTTAGTTGCTTTAACTCTGACAAAGAGAAGGGAAATAAGAAGTAAATACTTCAAGAAAATTTCCCGTTCAACATCACATGTTTGAAGACCCGAGAGTTTCATTCAATTACCACTAAGGTGACTTACAAACCGTGAAAGGGTAAACTTTGTGTCAGGGGATAAAAGTCTCGAAGACACAAACCTCTACATTCTGTCAAAACGACTTACAACATTTGATTTAATTTTCTGCGAATGAGGAACCTTCTATTCACTACTGGTTGGATCTATCATATAAGTTTTCGTCTCTGTAATGAAACGGCTGATTCCAGGCAGACTAGTTCCGACACCAAAAAGGACACCAGTACATACCTACACTCTTAACCTGACACTTCTTCCGACTCGCGGCTTCTTAACTACGCAAACTTGACACCATAACCTCTTCTGAGAACTCTCAGGGAACCTGACGTTCCTCTAGGTTGATCAGGTAAGACTTCCTCTAGTCGGGACCCTAAAGAAACCTTCCTTACTACGATTTCGACTTCGAGGTCATGAAACCTGTGGAGTACACTTCTTAACTGAGTAACTTTTCTGAGACTACGACCCTCCCTAACCCCCCTCCTCCTCTTCCCCTGCTGGCTCCTACTCTACCGACCTACCGTAGTGTCTGTATTACCTGCACTCAGACTCACTTGAGGCCCTCTACCACTACCTGTCCCTCCGGACCGCACGACACTAAGTACCCCAGCGTTTCTCAGCCTGTGCTGACTCACTGACTTTACTTACTTATTTACTTACATCATTAAACCAACACAGAACTTCTATTGGTCATTGGAAGTTTTTGTAATTAAAAGACCCCCTCTGATCAAAAAATATTTTTGGATTGAAAAGGTCAACAACTAAACTTAAAAACTTCCTTTATTCATAACTACACGATAAACACAAAAATTTTATACTCAGTAAAAGTCAAGAGTGCCCGTGTACAATGATATGACTGACGTGTCTGACCCTAAACATCAACAAGTCACGTTAGTCTGTCAAAGAATGTCACGAGAAACCAAAATTCTATGTTGTTGATGAGTACACAGTCATCTTCTGACGTTATATACTCAGTCAAGAAGTATGGTCCACCGGTTTTATAACCGTAAAGTCGAAGTCGTAGTCAGGAAGGTTACTTATAAGTCCTAACTAAAGGAAATCATACCTGACCAACCTAGAGGAAGGTCAAGTACCCTAAGAGAGTTCTCATCTAAGAGAGACCACATCAGTTATTTCGTCTTCATCTACAAAGAGACCTTGAGAGAACGAGAAAGTCACTAAACCACCTACAACCGTTAAACTAGAGACCAAGGAAACTGAAAAACTTTAGGTCGAACTTGCAGACCTTCAAGTGTCATGTGTATGACAACTTCGGACCAAACCTCTTAAAACTCGTAATGAAACGATCACAAACTCTACTAACGTTAACACACCATAAAACTGGTAAGAAACCGTAATGGAAAGAAACCCTAACCTTACTTTTGACTGGAAAAGGTCAGGACACCGGTCACGAGTCAAAAGGTTTAAACGACCGCATAACTCACGTCGTGAAAGTGTCGTAATAGAAGGTCCTAAACTTTATCAAGTTAACTTTAAGGTAGTGGAGGTGATCGAAACAAGCATCACTACGAAGGATTCCGGGTCAACTGAAATGTAAGGTCCTACAGACCGACATCCACTCACTAGTGTGGTAGCACCAATAGACCCAGTAGTTCTAGAAAAAATATATCAAGAAGACACATAAGAACGGTGGAGAACAATTATAGAAGACGAAGATAATCCAGGTATGGTAAAGACAGGAAATAATACGAGTAGAAACGTACTTTACAAGGGACCCATAGAAATTAAAAGAACTTCTATCAAGATGAGAAAGGGTAGGACAACAAAAAGAGATAAAGGAACGTAACACGACTCCTTCCGAAAGAATAGAGAGGAACGATCAGAAACCTTGAGATGTAAGTTTACCCACATAGAAAGGAAAAGAGGAAACGGAAATCGAAGAGAAGAAAAGAGTCGATAAACATTCCGGAGTAGTCTGTTGGTAAAACGGAAAAACGTAAAGAAAGAGAACCCCTACTAGAACTAGTGACAGACGACATGTTACAGTCCTTGGAGACAGGTATCAAGAAGTCCGTGAGACAGCTCGTCTAGATTAGGGAACTTAGACAAACAATGAAGGTGACATACCCTAAACTAAATCCAGTATGGACTTACCAGATCACCAAAAGGGATGAAAGAAGTTAAATTCAGACTTAAACCGTTATTCCTCAAGTACTAAACTCGGTGTCAGTTGAAGACCAGAACAGAAACGGCTGACATATCTCGAAGAGGTAGAAACTGACGTTTATTATATTAGTCAGACTAAAACCATAACCGGTAGACATCTCAGAAAACACCACAGGTACACATCTCAGAAGAGAACACAACCACCTTCTCCCACAAACGATACTGATCACGTAAGAGAACCGTTTTGAGACGATTGGAAACGGGATGAAATAAAACATGAGGTTCCGGTTCAAACGGACAATGAGGTCCATAGAGAACTGAAGGATGAATGTGTAAGGTCAGGGGACATTACTTTTCCTGTAGAAAAAAACCCACAACCAAGATATTCCAGAACATCCAGAAGTATCTTGGTAAGTTGAAGTCGAAGAAACCGTAATGACCAGTCCAGTATCTGAACCTAATGACACTATAACGTACCAAACGTAACCTTTGTCTCTAGTAAAACAGTAAAAACTCTGACGTAGGTTCATGACGTAAAGCCTGAGAAGACAACTGGTACAACCGATGAGGTAAAGAAGATTCCCTAAGAAAGGGTGTCATCATCTATATTACCAGTAGACTCCATTTAAGCGGGTAAGGTCAGGTAAAATCAAGTGACTAAGGATTTTACAGTCACAAATAAAACGGTAGTGGACAAACTGGTGAAAGTCAAACGGAACTAAATACATGGATTCTAAGGTCAGAGGATACGTCATAACAAGAAATGTCTTAGTCTGAAATAAACGTAGTGGTCAGTGTAGGTGGCGACCCGCAACAAAAGCGAAACCGAGGCAGAGAAGTAAGAAGGACCATAATAAAGAGGTGAGAAGAGGTCATCGTATAACCTGTGGACGGCCGGACCCCTCAAGTAGAAAGTCACAGGATAGAAAAACGGAAAAGTATGAGAAGTACCCCAACAGTTCCGTTCCATGACTTCACGGTTTCGAGAACCATTCACGTTTGAACATCAACTGTTATCAGATAAAATGTCTATGTTTTTCGAATCAGGAACACTCCATCAATGGTAATAATACGAGACAAAAAGTTTACTCTTTCAAAAAGTTTACTCCATCGACTCCGTGTCTCTGTAAATTATTAAAATAGGTCCAATGTACCGACCAATCACAACTTCGACCTTAAACCAGGTTCAAAATTCACAGTCTCATACGACGTAACACCCAAACATCAAAGAGTTGTTTGACAACAGTACAAAGGAAAAAGAGGAGAAGGTTCCGTAATATTAGGGTACATCTTAAAATTTTCTTTATTACAATAAAAATACATAATATATCGTATAACAACTAACCTATCATCATTAAACACCCAAATACAGTAAGTCTCTTTAAATTGTACTCACCCAAATGACGAAATAACTTATGAAGGTAACACGTACGAATCAACGAGTCAAAATAGACTGAGACACACTGGGGTACCTGACATCGGGTGGTCCGAGGAGACAGGTACCTTATAAACTCCGTTCTTATGAACTCATCCCCCTCGCTCCCAATTTTTTCTTTTTCCTTTCTTATGACCTCACCCAACGGTAAAGGAAGGGTCCCCTAGAAGGGTTACGTCCCTAGCTTGGGCATAGAGGACACAGAGGAGGTAACGTCCACCCGGAGGTAATTATATAGAATTTATTTTGTATACCGTCGTAAAAAGATATACAAGGTATATTCTCAAAAAGACGTCGACATTGTCTACAATGTCTCCTGACAACCGAGTCAGGAGAAGGAACACTCAGCAGGACAATCAGCAATAAGGAAAGGAAAGTAGGACAGAAACAGTAAAAGTTAAGTCCGACCGTAATAAAGAAGACTGTATTTCGGGAGTGTTTGAACCAACTAGAAGAAACGTGGAGTCCCCATAGGTTCGGTAGTGTGTGCTCATAGGAGGTGTCCGGAAAGGACCTATTAGCGTAAAGGTAAGGACCGAAGACGACTCTACCGACTAGACTAGGTACTGAGTGTACGCATTAGAGAAATAAACAAATAAAAATTAAATTTAAATAAATAAATTAGCCTCCGATTAACGAAATGTCATAACATAACCAAAACGGTATGTAGTTGTACTTAGACAGTACCCACATGTACACAAGGGGTAACACTTGGGGGGAGGGTGGAGGGAGGGGCATGGTAGGGAGACCCAGTAGGGTCACGTGGTCGTGGCTCGTAGGACATACAACGTAGCTTGGACCTGACCGCTAAGCAAAGAATATACTATAATATGTACAAAGTCACAGTAAGAGGGTTTATTAGGGTGGGACAGGGAGAGGGTGTCTCAGGTTTCTGACAAGACATGTAGAGTTTACAGATTGGTCGGTTTGGTGACCGGGTCACAGGTCTTATATGAGACACCTATCCGACTCTCAAAAGGTTTGACCACAAAAAGAACGAATCGTCAAGGAAGGAGTCAAAGAAAGAAAGAAGAGGACAGAATGTCATTCGTCTGTTCCGTTCGTTTCGACTTGAAAGGTAAGAAAGTAACCTTTAGAGTCAAAGGTTCAAACATTAAAAATTCAAGATGGAAAGTGGGTTGTATTGTGCCGAAAAGGTGAAATGTGTTGTCCCTAGTGGAAAGGAGGTCACAGGTTATGATGTGAGGAGTAAATGGAGACTCTGGAACGGTCTTCGTGTAGATCGTATACAGCGTTATGAGACAAGAAGTAATATATATATATAATATATTATACATATATATCAGACACTACTACTTTCGGAAGAGATACGAAAAGGAGGGGTTTCGGTGAGACGTAAAATTCGACCAACGGTATCTTCACGACGTGAAGGATCAAGGTTTTAAAACATAATTAATCAAGGGAACGTGACGACATTATCCTAGTGGTTGACCCACTTAATGTCGTTGTCTTTAAACAACGGAGTCCCAAGACCTCCGGTTTTCAGGTTTTAGTTCCATGGACATCAGGAGAAGAGGGAGACTCTGGGAAGGTCCGAAGAAGGACCGCCGTCTCAATTAGGAACTACCGGGAACGGAACCTCTACGTAATGAGGTTAGACACGGAGGTAGAAATGTACCGGAAGAAGGGACGCACAGACACGGAGAAGAAAAAACCATACCTGTGGTCAGGATGACCTAATTCCCGGGTGAGATGAGTCATTGTGGTATACGTTAATGAAGACGGAATTGGGACAGAGGTTTCATCCAGACATAAGACCACATGACCCCAATCTTGAAGTTGTAGGGAAAATCCCACCTTCCCTCTATGTTAATTTGGGTATTGTCGGTGTAGTTCACGAATGGTCCAAACAATAGAATCAAATTCAATAAGAACGGAATCATGGAAAAAGTAACAAATTATAAATAAAAAATAAATGAATAAACCGAGGGGACCCAGAAACGACACCGTACGTTTGAGTATCCACACCGTACACCGTAGGTCAAGGGACTGGTCCCCCTAGTCAGACCCGGGGGACGTGACCTTCACGCTTTAGAATCGGTGACCCGGTGGTCCCTTAAGGGAAAGGAGTCAAGGAAGAATTAATGGTAAATTAATAATATTTATCTGACCTTTCGTCCTATTAAAGTCTACAAACGTATGGAAGTTTCAGAAGGAATAGTCTATAAACGAACACTTTCAAGGAGGGGCGGGAGGGGGGTAATCGGTATGACACACGTTGTTTCTTTCATACAAGTTCATTATGGAATCAAACCCAAAAAAAAAATAATAATAATTCGGAGTCGAAGAATAAAATAATTAGTATATAACACCAATATACTTTAAAGGTTAAGATGTTAAGTCTACTGATCGAATCATAAACGACGGAATCTTTCAACGACTAAAAATCTTTGTAAAAGTAGAACTTTAATCTAACGACCAAAAGTCACATTTATTGTCGTACTTAAGCTGAAGGGCCCTCTGTCCTTGCTTATTAGTAGAAAGACACATTTATACCTTCTCAAGACACCAATATCTGAGGACTGTCGAGGGAAATTTATACTTGAATCGTAACGTATGTAATGTATGACATATTTGTTATCCATATGAGAATTTTCTTTGTCATTCTTTTCGGTAGAGATAATCACAAAACTTAAGTATAGGTTTTATGGAACGAACTCTCAATAATGGACAATAACGAAAAACATGGTTATACATCAGACATTAAAGAACCAAGGATTTACCCTAACAATTACAGAAGGTAAGAATATACGATCATTACAGTGTAACGTGTAAGATAATTTATAAGAATCATTAGAAATCCCGAAATCTACTTACACAATTAACAGTGATGACTGTTTTCATCTAAAAGAGACACGAAAATTTCAAAGAAAGTTGATAAAAACCTGAAGGACCACCGAGTCTGCCATTTCGCAGACAGATGTTACGTTCTCTGGACCAAGTTAGGGACCCAACCCTTCTAAGGGACCTCTTCCTTTACCGTTGGGTGAGGTCATCAGAACGGAACTTTTAGGGTACCTACCTCTTCGAATCACGTCCGATGACGGGAACCTCAGTGTTTCTCAGCCCGTCCTGACTCGCGGAAGTGAAAGTGAAAGTTAATAAAAACTGAGACCGTAACAAGGGAACGTAATAAAACCCATAAAATACGGACGTAAAGACTATAAATTTTAGCTTCCAATTTGTATATATGTATATATACATACAAAAATTCCTTCAGAACCCCAAATAAAAAAAGAATTTACAAAATAGAAATCTATTAACATCTAAGTGTAGGTCAACGATTTTTATTCTGTGTATCTAGGACACATAGGAAATGGGACAATGAGACTACCATTAAAGAACGTATTAATATCATGTCATATCCTTTTCTCCTATAACTGTTACTATCTCAGTTCTATGTTTTATAAAGGTGGTAACGTTCCTAGGGAGTGTAACGAAACATATGGACTTGGGTGGACGAAGGGAGAGTGACAGTAAAGAAAGGAATTGGGACCGTTGGTAATTAAACAAGAGACAAAGATATTGAATCCTGTATTTAAGAACATGACTCAGTCTCTTAGTCAACTGGTTACCTAGCACAACATATACATGTATTAAGTTCTGAAGATCCTCTCTCCCTATCCTTTAATTTTACATTGTGCTTTAAGAAGCTACGGTTCCGTTGAATATCATAGATATAATAGGTGAAGAAAAAAAAAAGTGTTTCGTTTATAATCATTGTGACTGAGTTTATTCTCTCAAAGACGTCCACTCAGATTTAAAGCAAAGAAGGAAAATCACTTTCCAACGTAGAATCTCGTTTTATAGAAGTTTATAGATTACTAGGAGTAAAAGGTATAAAGACTCGGTCCTGCTGAATTTTTACTGAGTTTTGAGAGAAAAATGTCCGTACGGAGTCTCTAACCCCTAAGTCAAGGAAAGAGGTCTTTTTCGCTCAGTGTGTTTAATAAACCAAGGGGTCACGTATATTTTCAATACAAATGTGATATAACGTCAGATAATACACGTTATCAAAATACAGATCTTTTTATATATAAAATTAATCTTTATAAGATAACGATTTTTTTCAATTGGTAGTAAACTCGGAAGTCGTTCAAAATAAGAAAAACGTTATCATTGTAGTTATTAGTGACTACTGTCTAGTGGGATTATTACTTTTTCAAACTTTACAACTCTTAATGGTTTTACATTGTGTCTCTATACTTCTCTCGTTGGCGACAACCTTTTACGACATCCTTTTTAACTAACTGAACTACGGATCAACGGTGTTTAGAAGTTAAACAGTTTTCGTGAAATAGACGTTTCATACAATCTCCTTTCACGTTATTTCGTTACACATTATCTTACTTCAGACGGACATGAATTGATTACTATCTTTCGTCACTACATCTATTTATCATGAGGTAAGTCTTCCTATTAACCATGTTAAACGTAAGTCACAAATCCTACTTAAAAGAAACTTACCGTCTTACCACTCGACCTTCCGAAACACCATCCTAGTCTTCATAACTCCATTCCTCCGAGTGTCACTGAGACGAAACACCAACTTATCCTTATAAGTAAGCTGAACGTCACCTTCTCTTTGGACCTACAGAGTGATCACCTCTATTTCGAATTCTCCGGAACTTACGGTCCGAGTCTTGTAATCTGAAATAAAATTTCCGTCTCGTCTTATGATGTGCATAACTTGAACCTTTACTTTCTAATACTCTATAAACTCCCTCTAATTTCACTGTCGATACGTCTACTTAACCTCGAGCTTCTCTGACATCCGTCCCTTTAATCAACCGAAACAATATGATTCAAAGTCTCAGACTGTCACTTCCACAGGACCATTTTGCTAAATACGTCCATCCACTGCTCGATTAACATCTACTACTGTCTGACCTAAAGATTCCCACCTTCCCTTCCCTCCCTAATCCTTTATAACTGACACTTATATCCTCTTGTCTTCCTAATAGTATTGTATCTTATTGGTGTCCTATAAAAATCTTCAACCTCTTCGACGAAAAGTCGTATAATCTGATGATCGGTACAGGACTTTACAAGACAAAAAAGGAAAAAGAACTTGAAAGTTCAGTTCTAACCTTGAGACATCTCCTTCAAAACCAGTCCTCCAATAATTCTTTCAAATTTAATTAAACGTATCTCTACTATTAACAAAAGGGTTTCATAACTTTCTAAATGTCAAAGTTCAGCCAACAACTCAGTTGGTCAGATAACGGTCCACACAATCCCTACTCTTCTCAACTGAGTAACCTTTTTTGAGACTACGACCCTCCCTAACCCCCGTCCTCCTCTTCCCCTGCTGTCTCCTACTCTACCGACCTACCATAGTGCCTGAGCTACTTGTACTCAGACTCACTTGAGGCCCTCTACCACTACTTGTCCCTCCGGACCGTACGACGCTAAGTACCCCAGCGTTTCTCAGCCTGTACTGACTCGCTGACTTGACTTGACTTGACTTGACTTCCATACAATCAATGTACAAACTCTGATGGAGACAACGTGACAAATCTAAGACGGACGGACCTCATAATCAGACCTGTGTGAAATTGGACACACTCCAGAAATATCCTTTGCAAGATTACTGACGATTGATACATAAGTACTCTTACCTTCAAGATCACCCAAGTTTTATTAGAAAAGAAACTTGAAGAATGGAATTATGACAAGAAGGATTACCTATACTAACATCTCTACTACGACCCACAAAGTACACTATACTAGATCTTCTCTGACAAATAAACAGGATTAACAACCAATGAAACACTCTCATATAAACAATTATTTGTAATTCCACTAATTACACACAGAACCTCTTTTAAATAAAGTTAGATAACCAATTTAATAAGATTGGTGAGTAAATAATCGATGAAAATAAGTAACGGTTGGATCTAAAAGAAGAAATACTATAAGTCACGTCACTACGTAGGAACACGACCTTCCCATAAGGAAGAAACGTCCATACGAAAGTTTACACACGAGAAAGGAAAGTCAACAAGAACTATGTGAAACGTTACGTAAAATTGTAGAATGAGAGTAAATATCTACACTTATATGTCCAACAGTGGAGGTAAGTCCTCTTTAACTTAAACAATGAGTTACTTACAAACTTTTATATTTTGTAATAAAAATTAATACATCACTGATTCATAAGTACATACCATGTAAGTTTCTTGTTGAGTCACACTGAAATACATCAATCGTTTCACAGATTTCGTGAGGTTGGGATAACACAAAGTCACGTGAACGTCCTTTCTGTACCACTTTTAAAGATACCTATAGAAACACTCCTTTAAAGTTGGTCTGTCTATGGTCGAAACCTTTGTTCCTTTCCTATATATATGGTAACTAGTGTGTTTCGGATGAGGTCTTAGGTGGGGACTTCAGTTTCGTACCGACGTCTCCTCCTCCTTTCATTCTTTTCGTAGGTCCTCCATTACTAGAACGGGGGTGGGGTAGGGTGAACACCAATGAGTAAATTTTACCCAGGAACTCATATTGCAACAATTTCTGGTAAATAAACGAAAAGAAGACAAATAAGTAACATACAAATAAATGATAGAATGACTTTTAAACTCCGTTTCATAAACATCAAGAAACCTTCACGTTATTTATTTATCTCACGTTATTTATTTATTTGCATTTTTCTCTCCAGACAACACAACCCTCACGTACTCTTTATCTTGTCAACACCTTGAAGATTTGGGGAATGTGCTTACATAAATTTCAGAATGCCCACGACAGATGAGTATAGGAATAAAAACAGTCGAAGTTATTGAACCAAAGGTTGAAAAATTAAACCGATAACTAAAACTGAAAACATCAAGAGAAGAAGTAAACAGTTTGTAGAGCATAATGAAAAGAGCAACCCCTCGAAGATAGAACGACGTAATACGTGTGAGCCGAAACACGAAAGTGGTCTACAGTCTCGTACACCATAAAGACATTGCACCAACAGAGACACATTACATAGGATGTAATGTAAAAACACCGGTCCCGGTAGAGTCTTCGGAAATCCGGACAGCACCAGTAGAACGACAGAATTTTGTGTAATTTGTCCCTCACACAAAACAGCGAGTCCAGGAGTCCGTTGGAAAAATCCAAGAACAAAAGGTCCAAACACAACATAAAAATGAGAGGTTATAATGAGTAACAAAAAGAAAGTCTAATATTTTCATTATAAACACGTAACCTCTTTTAAACATTTTATTCCTTTTCTTATTACTTCCTTAGGGTTTAGTGGGTAATGGAGTGTTAGGTCTCTATTGGTCACAATTGTAAAACATATATAGGAAATGTATATATAAAGAATAAATAATATAATATATGGAAAGGTCTTAACCCCGGTACGAGATAATCATTAAACTGGTCAAAACACAAAAAAGTACATTAACTTACTAAACGATGTCTTAAAAATTACGGACGTACATAAAATAGATTAGACGATATCAACCTGGACATCGAAGAAAGGTCAAAAATCGATGATTGGTTTTTCGTGACATTAAAATTTAGAAACGGGTGTGAAGACTACAAATAAAAGACTGAGAGAAAGAGACAGAGAGAGAGAATAAAAAGAGGGACTGTTAAATAAAAGACGATAAAATCTTACGATTACTCAATTCCTTGGAATTCTTGTACCTTAGTTTGGTCGTAAAATATTCTCTATGTGAACTCCGTGTCTTAATCATCGTCTTAATGTTGGGTCTACAAGAATAAAGTGGGATATCAGATGTCGTCCTCAAAAGTTTGACAGTAAAAAGTTTAGTTAAATTATCCAATCCTTGTCGTAAAATTTCAATCCTTCAATTTCTCTTATTTTACATAGTATCAGGAAGGGTACTCCACTACCAGTCATAACTAAGTACTGTACACGGTCGTAGTCACATACACACATAACACAGTAGTAGACTTCATATATTGAGTGACACCTAACGTGAGACTTTTCAAACCCTCTGTGACTAAACCTCTGATTTCCACGATTAGGTGTAACGGTTTTTTTATAAACGACGTCCTCTGTCATCAGTTAGACAGTCACCGGTTATCTTGCAGAACTCCTAATAAGAAATTACCTGTCTTTTGTGTTGTGAGATCCACAAATTAGACCAGAGAATCAATGATTAGTGTCACCAGGAACAACCAACTGTAGCTTGTATCTATACTGTAGCTTGTCTACACTTCACAGAAAGTCATCCAATTTTATTAGTCACCAGAAATGAATGGGTCAATCTTTCGGATCACAACTCCCCGAATAATACGAATGGAAACACCGAACTAGTAACTCAAACGACTAGAGGGAATTCATTATATGACATAAATTCCTTTAGATTACTTCCCTTACTAAGTAACTTTAGAGTTTTACTACAATTGGAAAATTAAAATACACACGATACGATAAGTATTACATTTTATAAGGTGTATCTGGTGACGTACCCAAAGTCATTTTCACTACTACTATAGTCATGACAATGAAGATCGGTTAAATGGTTTCGGTCCAATAGGGACCGATGAGGGAAATAGAATACCCCTGAAGGATATCTTTCACTTTCACTTCAGCGAGTCAGCACAGGTTGAGAAACGTTGGGGTACCTGACCTCGGATGGTCCGAAGAGGCAGGTACCCTAAGAGGTCCGTTCTTATGACCTCACCCAATGGTAAAGGAAGAGGTCCCATAGAAGGACTGGGTCCCCAGCTTGGGCTCAGACGGCGTAACCTCCGTCTGTGAAATTGGAGACTCTGTGGTCCCTTACAGCACACACACACACACACACACACACACACACACACACACACACATGTATGAGACTTTATATACAACTAAATCAAACTCAATATCGATAAGAGTTTACTTTCACAATCTTTACAACACAGTATATGTCTTCCGTAGATGTTATTTCGATACTTCACTGGACGACTTTTTATGATCTTCACCTTATTATATTTTTACCACAGGTGAGACTTTTATTTATCATGTAACTATATTCTACAATTTATGTACACCAATCGGAAGAAGCAGAGAATTAAAAAAGTCGATTACTATTAAACTGTAAATTAGAATTACTAAAAGTACGTATAAAGTCTTAATATACTTTGAGTCCGTTTATGTCAGTGGTTCAGTGGAACCTTACATTTATTAGATGATTTTAAAATTGTTGTCGAAATTCCTCAGTGGAACAAAGGAAAAAGAAATAATAGATTTATTACAAACTAAAATAGGGACACAGTACTAAAAAGTGAAATCAAAAATATAATTCGAAAGAAAATTATAACAATATTTCAAAACAACAAAGCAACGAGTCAGAACAGGCTGAGAAACTCTGGGGTACCTGACATACATCGGGTGGTCCGAGAGACAGGTACCCTAAAAGGTCCGTCCTTATGCCCTCATCCAACGGTAAAGGAAGAGGTATATTTCAAAGTTGTCACTGAAAAAGGGTTATTACAAAATTATTAGTTAATAAATTGTAACAAAATCAAAATTAAAAATCATTTAACAATAATTTTGACAATTATAAAATTAAAGTTTAAACTATATAATTAGTACTGTTAATAGAAACATATAATACTAATCTTTGGTCAAAAAATAAGACAAAAAAGTTATTCACTTTTATTACGAATACATATATAAAAAACGACAGGAAACGGGTGTAACACAAGACTGATGTCGAAAAGAACAATTATCGAAGGTCACATGATCAAGAGTGAGCTTCTCCGGATTCTTACTCCTCCTACTCTTTGACAGTCGATATCAACCACCCCGTCTCCCTGGGTGAGGACTGGGCCTAGGTCCACTAGAGTTCCTACTACCTTTCGGTCTTCTTCGTCACTTAGATCGTTTTTGTCTTCGTGGAAGTCTCTTTCTCCGGAGACAATCGTCCTACGTCGACCTAGTATTAAACAGTCTATTATAGTCTAAGAGTCCACTCTTTGATCGACTAATACAAAGTGCATAATCATCATCCATCAACGACTAGAAGGAATTCAGACACAAAAGATCCTGTCTATAGAATGAAAAGGTGTCTCGAATTGGTCATTCGATAGATTTCGATACTCCATTGATTTAATCTTCCGGTTCCCTCTCAATCTTTTCGGTCTTTATGGTGACAAGACCCATTACTTTAAAATTCTGTTTATCGGTCGTCATGGATAAAGTAAATTATTTTTTCTTCTAAGATTTTACCTTTTTTTTAAAAAACTACGTTGACTTAAATGTTATATATTATGTAAAAACCTTTAGAAGAGAACTTAAGGGTACCTTATCTCTTTTGGTTAATATCTATTAAGAAACGTCTAAGAATCGAAAGTCTAATTAAAATTCTTCTTTTATTTCTAATTCTAAAATGTTTCATTGTAGTTTTTAGTAAGTCAGGACACTTTACCGTATATATCGGGGGACCGACAAAGAGACACGGTTTCGGTAGTAAACATTTAGAGTTGACTAAACGAAAAGGGGAAAAAACATCGTACAAAGAAACTTTGACAAAAATACGAAACGGAGAAATTATGAACACCCTCTAAAACGGGAAAAAGATTATCTCGAATAACCATTAAGGACAGAGTAAGAATAAGGGGAGTAGATAAGATAGAAATACAACACCCCGAGAGGGTTTAGGTCTGTAGGGGGACGAAGGAGAAGTGAGTTCTACACAATAGAAACAGACCTGACAACATCTTCCACGGAGGAAGAACAAAAAGGTTACAGGTGAGATCAGTGGGGATGATCAGTCTAGAGGTAAACCGTTAACATCACTAAGAAAATTTTCTGAGTCGAATCCAGAACCGGGACGGTAAAAGAACAAGAATAAGGTGAATCTCATTTTCTTTTCAGGACTAGTAACAAGATTAATTAGTCAGGAACCGAAGAAGAGGTAAGAATAAAGGAAAACGTGAACTTTACAGACACAATTATCTCAAATTTAGTACCTATAAAGGGGTCACTCAAACATAAGTTAACCTATAGATCTGTTTATTTATACATTAAGGATAGATCACACGGTTCATGTGATATCTCTACCGCATGGTTCCTTTCTGGGTTTTATCTGTCCTCCGACTTGACCGTTCCAAAGACCCTCATCCACTATCGACTTGACTAAACATTAGTTACATACCTTCTGTCTTTCACTTCTTCCATCCGTTCACGTCTCTGGTCAATACGTGATATGTGTACGAGTCAGCGACTCAAGACAGACTGAGAAAACGTTAGGACATTTGACATCGGGTGTCCGAGGAGACAGGACCCTAAAGAGTCCGTTCCTATGACCTCATCCCTTAAAAAGGTCGGGTCACCCACTTGGAAGTAGAAGACGTAACCGTCCTTCTAAGAAATGAAGACTGGTGGTTCCTTAGGGATCAATACATCACATATGCCTATAAAGAAACGACAGGGAGTGGTACCCAAAAAAAAATTCATGGGACCCAATTTAATTAATGAGATGCTTGATGACTCACCAAATTCGGTTCGCATGTGTCGAAATAAACAAGAGAACGATGGATCAAAGAACGTAAAACTGAAGACCCAAAATTCTGGACGACGACGACGACGATTCAGTGAAGTCAGCACAGGCTGAAACACACTAGGGTATCTACCGTCGGGTGGTCCGAGGGGGTAGGGACCCTAAGAGGTCCGTTCTTGTGACCTCACCCAACGGTAAAGGAAGAGGTTACGTACTTTCACTTTTCACTTTCCCTTCAGCGAGTCAGCACAGACTGAGAAGCGCTGGGGTACCTGACGTCGGGTGGTCCGAGGAGGTAGGTACCCTAAAAAGTCCGTTCCCATGACCTCACCCCACGGAAGTGGAAGAGGAAAATTCTGGACTGTCTCGTAAATTATCTTCTAAACCGTACAACGTCACAAATTCGATGATACGCTATCCACTTATTTTACTCCGTGTGAACACATACGTATTCTCTCCCTCTTCCGATGTCTTCATTTGACACACACTATAAGGAAAGTAAAGACACGACAGGAACATGACATGTCCTAATCAAATTCTTTAGTAAAAATAGCCTGGACGTGTCAAAATGTACACAAAATGTACCTAAACATGTCAAAATGTAGAAGAACTCAACCTTACAAAGTAGTCATTGTATATAACCTTGGTTTAGGAATAAAAAATCTTTCTAGAGTTTAACGATAACGAATACATTCATAACAATGACGGGACCGAAACCTGTGACCAAATGTTACCTTGGAGAAAAATTAGGGAGTAAAACAGTCATTTATATAATAAAACGACGGAATCGTTGATATTTCCGACGTATCACGAAATCACTGGAAAAGGTGAACCTAGAAGTCATCTTTAAATCTCCCCTACAAACTACTATCTGTAAATCAACTCTTGTCAAATTGTTAGGAATCGTTATTATATAACATTGTAAATAATTGTCCGAGAACAAAATGAGGAATCCTTTGTAGACGGATTTGTGTAGACATTGTCTCTTCTAGTTTCGACTCCGACTGGTTTGAACATGACGTCAAGGTGGAAGTTTAGGGTCACTCCGACTGCTCAGGTATAAATCACCGGTTCAGTGTAGGCTCCTTAGTCTCGGTGGGTTCGAAGGTACCGGTTTCAGTGGACTCAGTATGAGGAGACACCGTCTCTCATCGTCACGAAACTGACTCCCTCTTCTCTCACTACACCTTTCGGCACCCTCACCGGAACTTGGACCCCTTCAGGGTCGCCAGGGGTCACCGGTCTCTTTACCGAAGTTTCAGGGGTCACATACACTGTCACAGTTAAAAATGGTATAAATAACACAACAGTTCCGAGAAAGACTTTTGTCGTACGATACGTACCTTTAGAACGACATCCCCTCTTTATCGTAGAGTGTAAATATCCAGAATTAGACAAAGGAAGTTACTGACCCTCCATTCGAAAGACACTTGAGACCGATTGGACCACTATTAAGTCTCTTGTACCTTGAAAACCGGTGCACAATCTCAAATTAAAAGAAAGAAAAAATCAAAAAGATTGTAATTTGAGAAACAAAACTCTAGAAACATCTAAATATACCTCACCATTCTTCATCACATCGTTCTAGATTATATGGGTCAAAGGGGGTTATCTTGGAGGAATCTTTTGATCCTATCCTATCGTGTCACTATGACTGTAACTATATCAGTTCTGTATCTTACCCAGACAGTGGACGTTATAATCGGTCTGACCTCTATTAAGTGGACATTCTGAGAGTGGAGAAAGACGGTCTCGAATTATGGAGACCCAGGATCCGAAGAGAGTTGGAGATAAAATTGTAATCCCGAGAAGACCAATACCAAAAAGGACTGAGAACGGCGTACCTGAGACTTAGATCCTGGTCCGACTTGGAAGACAGAGATGGGTACGACCTTGGTCCGGAAGACGGTGAACCTTTTGAGTTCTAGGGAGAACTAAAGGTTGAAGGAGTAAGATTGAGAAACGTCTTCCGAAGGGACAAAGAGGATACAAGAACATACTACAATTATGGTATACGAAAGTCGTATTTGACTAACACTCATATAGTCGGTTCGATGTTAACGCACAACAATAACAGTATTAAATCATTGGAGAAAACTGGACTTGTTGAACCATTTCCTCAAGCCCACCTACTTAATTCGCTTCGGAGTTTACAAACTCGACTATTTAACACGACCGACGGCGACTTGTCTGGGTCAAGACCTAACGAGGACGAGTAAAATCGAGTCTTCTTTGGAAAACATAGAAGCTCATCGTTCTCTCTCATTTATTTCTGTAGTCAAACCTTACGGGATAAATATTCATCAAAATTTTACAAGTTATTTTACATCTATTAAAGGACGACGACGACGACGACGATTCAACGAAACAGCACAGGCTGAGACACGCTGGGGTCTCTACCGTCGGGTGGTCCGAGGGGGCAGGGACCCTAAGAGGTCCGTTCTTGTGACCTCACCCAACGGTAAAGGAAGAGGTTACGTACTTTAACTTTTCACTTTCACTTCAGTGAGTCAGCACAGACTGGGAGTCGCTGGGGTACCTAACGTCGGAAGGTCCGAGGAGGCAGGTACCCTAAAAAGTCCGTTCTCATGACCTCACCCCACGGTAACGGAAGAGGCTCTATTAAAGGATTAAAGGGGGTCATTGAAAAATGGTAAAAAGATAGATACTAACAGGATGACTTCATATTTTATAAAGAGTCTTTGTGGACTCTTTGTCTTTCAATACTAGATTAAATAAACTTTTCCATCGATTCTTTAAGCTTGTATCATAAGTGTATCGTCATTTGTTTTAAACGTTGAATCAAAGTACATCCCTAATAAACATCGACCTGTCTATGACCCTAAGTCCTGACCACTTATTCAGTTTACGGACAAAAATAAACCAGACTAAGAAATTTGATCTTACCTTGACTTTTATTGAAAAGACAAGTGGAAGTAGTAAAGTGACTCGTTTCAGACTGACCGGTCCTTCCGTTCACGACAACAACTCCCGACTCCTGAACCAAACGTGAACAGTCTTTGTCGACACACCACAAGAGAAGAGTAGCGTAAAACAGTCTGAAGATTCAGGAAGATTCGGTGTGTCTGGACCAAGTAAAAACACATCACACCGGTCACAAAGAATCAAAACTCAAATTGTGACACAAAAGCGACTATCGTCAGTCGAAGTCAGTAGGAAGAGCCCTTTGTAGTTCCCTTGGTTTGGACAAGTGTGTACCGTACGATAAGGACGACAGGTTCTACGAGTAGAGGGTCACCCGATTCACACGACGAAACAGTAACGAGAGCTCTGAGGTGAGTCTACAGAAGTGTGGTCTTTTCGGAAGAGACTACTAGGGTGTATTTTAATGGAGGACGGGTAGAGAAAGATAAGAAACGGTACGGAAAAATTTTTTTAATAATAATAATGACGTATAAATGAATTATCATGGACTATAAGTACCCGAAGGTGTCACAGAGTCGTCATTTTCTTAGGCGGACCGTTCGTCCTCTACGACCAAACTAGGGACCCAGCCCTTCTAGGAGACCTTTTCCTTTACCGTTGGGTGAGGTCATAAGAACGGACCCTTTAGGGTACCTATCTCCTTGGACCGCCCGACGTCAGGTACCCCAGCGTTTCTCAGTCTGTGTTGACTCGTTGACTTTGTTATTGTTGTTGGGTTATAAATGAAGAACGAACAAATAACGGAGACCGGATGGGGTAGATATAACGTGAGGAACCTTCGTCTCTGGACCATCTTCAAAAGGGACGAGATCGAATGAGAATCTCGTCACATCGTGTATCATTCCCGAATTATTTATAAAGAATAAAAACTGATTTAATATTAAGGAGTGTAAGTAAAAATCGATAATATTTGGTGTCCGTTTAGAGTAAGAGACAGTAATGAAACACTTAGGACGAAACTAATCTCACAACAGTGTGTAAAAGAATATTCGGACAGATGCACAGTCTACGATCGTATCAAAAAAGAAATGCCCACGACGACGAAGTCGAAATCCCTTTAAATACTCTGCGGAAAGAAAATGTACTTAGTGCCTACGTTTGTGTGACCTAAACTTGAGAAAGAAATTGATCGTTGAGACGGTGAAAAAAAAAAAAAAAAAATAACATACCTACTCTTTCGAACATTTGTCTCAGAGAGACTTTCTACAGTCCTACGTTTACTGAAAAAGGAGATGGAAACTTTCTTTTGACATCAGATCCGTCGAGTACTGTTTTCTAAAATGTATCTTACAATCACCAAAGTCCTACTGTCAATACACGGTATAATTTGTTGTTGTCGTAAACTAAAGGACAAACCAGGAGTCTCTTCACTCCTGAGAAAAAAGGTCACCTTCCTTCTCCTATCCAAATGAAACCGACATAACGGAGGACTTCTGTCTTTCGTTTTATTGGACGACATGTCAGTGTACACTGGTTTACGGTACCAGGACCTAACAATACCTATATATTAGGATTTAAGTCTCATAGAAACCTCCTGAAAACTTTTGAGAGATTGTAGACTCAAATAATATCCAAACGTGTCCCATGGGACATGATGTCTATCACGAAATTATACTTTACCTTCCTATCAAGTCACTAAGGAGACGGTCATTTTAATGATTGTCTTACCGAGGATAAAGACAACTAAAACGGTAAGTTTAAAGAAATTTTTGGAATTAAAGAGTCCACCATTTTGTTCATGTTCTCAAGAAATATTAAATAAACACCATTCAGTAACATTACTATCAAAAAACAAAATTTTGTTCAGAAACTACCACTTATAAAAAGGGGATACGTACAAGACATTGGTCTCTTGTCTTCCACTTTGGTTTTGACGATTTTCAACCGCGGTGGGTGAATCATTCGGAGGCCGCTCTAGAGGTTACTGGGACCACTTCGTCGTCCGTTGCTCACTACTTCCACTCGAACCTAACAAAAAGTCATAAATAAGGTACATTTGACATATTATAAGTCTTAAATAAGACAGTCAAACAACATTGTTTGAAAAGATTTTTTTTTTTTTTTTTGACGGACCATCTCTTCTTTAGACTGGTTCACCGTTTATGTATGGAATTCCTCTAGGACTCACTGTGTGTCAAAATAAATCTTGAATCTAAAATCCCTATGTGTGAACAAAGTGTATCAGTTCGTCACAATTTCAGAAGAAAAAAATAAACTACCCATTTAACCAACAAAGACTGTAAACAGAATTCTGGGAGGTCTTCTTCAACTGCAGGAAAGAGAGTCTGATAGTATAGTACCTTAATTATACGAAACATAACGCAGACTAAAATTGAACTGAGGAAATTTAAATAGGTGTGATAGACTCAGTCTTTGATGTACGTCCTGAAGACGTAGGACAATGTGGGCCACACAGTACCTTGTGGGAAGGAGAAACTGATACGATTACTCCGAACCGTACTTTAGCAAAATAAATGTTGGTCGACGATAAGAATCTACATTTTAAACAGACACACCAAATGGACCAACGGGAGAAACGGAGAGAAAGAGAGAACAAGGTTTAAAAAAAAAAGAAAAAGAAGTCAGTCTGGTGACTGGGTTGACAAATAAGGAAGGTCACAGAGTATCGAAGTATTCCACATAAAAAAAAAGTAGAGACATTCTTAGTCAACTTCGTCCACAAGACATTTTTCGGGAAGAAACTCTACAATAGGAAATGACCATCTTTGACAATTAATTCCATGAACAGACATCCCTACGACAGTTCCCTTATTGTACTTAGAACCCAAGTCTGAAGGTAGATCAAATTTAGGTCAAATAGTCTCATGTATAGGAATCGTCTAAAAGAAAGGGTAAATAAGTGACAGAAGAAAATACGGAGTACAAATCAATCCTTTTTTTTCAAGTAGTCACATCCCTAGTCTATTGCTACCATCGTCACAGATATTGTGGTCAAGTCCTACCTTAAGACGGAACTTGTTATTTTCATTAATTTGTGCAAACGGAAATAAATGTATATAGTAGTACAAGTCAAAAATAAAGAGGTTAAAATAACATAGGTTGTGTTTGGTAAAAGAGGAAAAACAGTTTTATTTTTTAACAAGACATATTTCATTAATTATAAGTGACACGTAATGAGTAGTTAAAAGTACTGGGAAGGGGTAATATCGGATATCGTTGTCGTCTCGAAGAACCTTCCCTTACAGGACAGGACTATGTATTCCTTTTGACGGAAGAGGATAAAGAAATAGCAGGACCTTTCAAATAAAGGTACACCTAGTAGTATTTAACCAGGTCTCAAAGAGGAACCTTTCGTTAAGACTAAAACTAGTGATATCGAACGTTTTAAAGATTGACCTAACCAAATTGTCCCTCTAGAGTTTCCAGACTCCAATTTATAGAACGACTATGTGACCACTAACGTCAAAAACGTCGTCAAAGTGGGAGATAAAAATATACAAAATACCTGAGGACCCAGGAGACCCCTAAAGACTCTTAACTTTCCTTTTTAGTCTCTTAATATCACTACCGATTTCTAAAAAATGTTCGAAGATATAACTCTTACCTCTCATAAGACACAAGACCCCGTTTAATAAAAACCCCTTGAACTTACAAAAAGGGAATCGGTAGAGGGAAACACAGAACATGTTGACCCTCACAGTAATAATCTTTCACTACTTCTCACCCTACTCACGAGTAACCCTCGTGTGTTGATATTTAGATCGGAGAAAACCTTTAAAGGATGGGATTGATGACCTGAGAAAGACGTGAGGAGAATGTCTTCATCCATACATACGGTCCGTCCTCGTACTCATCTAGATCTAACCTCGTAGACTCTTTAACGTAGAGGCTTGTCGTCACAAGGAACAACCACTCACTTGGGAAGAAACCCCGACCGTAAACTGAGGTCTTTTCGTTGTCTCCCCTTCCTATGACTGGATCGTGGAGACCCTCGAATACCCGTCGACTCTCTACTCAGGGGAGAGTCGACATGGAAAGTTTTCTGTCCCGTCACCAAGAAACTATGAGTTTACCGGACCTTGACTTCTTTAGTAGGATTAACCACCGTCTAGGTCATTAATGATCCTAGTCGTTCCTAAAGGGCTGAGAGTAGGAGAAGAAAGGATCTTCTTCGAAAAGGTATGAATCGTCTTTTTGTACTCCCGGACTTGTCTCCCCCTATGGATTCTTTCCTTACTACAAAATCTTACATTTTAAAAACGTATTTGATCATAAGTTAAAACAAGAAAAACTCCCCTCATCACTTTTTAATAGAATTAACATATGGTGTATACATAATAAATATCAAATTTTCGTCAATGATTAGACAGAGATCAAAAGAAAATTGACAAAAAGAAAATGGAAAAAGGAATTCAGTCCGTCGACGTGTTCCACTAGGACTTTGTACCTAACTATCAGAGACACAAAAGGACGAAAAATTCGATTAATATGTTACAACTTAACTTTGTCGGAACTTTCTCTTCACGAACCGACCCACCCAAATCAAAGCTTTGTAAGACCTATACATGGGTAAGAGGGGAACACTATATTGTTATGACTATTACCATATAAGGACATCAGACCAGAGTCTCGAAACCCCAACTTACAGACATCCTTCTCCCCACACACAGAGGTCGTATCCACTCAGTCCGTCGAGACTCTTGTCACGAGATGGGACCGGAGTCTTCTGCGACTCTCACTCCTACCTGGGACCCCCACCCCGACCCTCCCGTCGAAGCTTTAGACGGTGTCACTACAAAAAGAACCCAACGATTTCTGTGGTCGAGTTTAGAGTGTGTAAAGGGAATTACAATGTCGAAGCTATGTCCTATATTACTGAACTTCCGACGAGTATTAGGTGATGGCTGAAGAATGACGGAAGCAAAGGGAGGTGATAAGTCACACCTTGGAGAAAAGGTAGGTAAGTGTATTGAAAAAAAAAAAGGGAGGACTCATAGACCACGACGAAATACGAAGACACGTGAAGGAACTTGACAACGAAATGGACACTACGGGAAAGGTAGAACCGCGGTAAGAGTGCACAAAGACTCGTCAAAAAGGAGTAAAAAATGAAGAGAAGATGACAGGATAAGGTAGATACGAATGAATCGAAATCGTATACGGAACAGTGGAATGTAAAATAAAGTAATAAACAGACACACAGACAAAGGAGTGAGAGTACGGAAACGAGAATAGAGACGTGAGACCCAGGTTCCACTCACACATCGAATTGGGTGGACACCCAGGTTTTCGTCCTTCAGGGTCCACTAATCATTGGAACTTTAGTTGGTAATATTTTCTAACACTTTATGACACTACATTATATACGACAGTACAATTTTCATTTTGGTTTTAAGAACAGGTCCTTTATAAGAGATATATTCATCTATCTTTTTGTATGACAAAATTAATCGACCGTGGTATGGGACTGAGTCAGTCCAGGAGTTTCAATTATACTTCGACTGTACCGTAAATCTACACCAATCACGAAACCCCTGGACTCCCGGGGGTCTCCTTACTATGGGACAACCCTGTCAACGAATCGATCGTAGAGTCAGTCACACATACATCTACACGCACACACACGTGAAAGCACATAAAGTAAGGGTCATATTTCCGTAAAAATAAGTTAAGGAAAAGTGAGTACGTACGAAAAAGACTGATCTCAAAAGTAGTCGTTGGGAAACACGACTGTGTTTGAGTCCCGAAAAGGATTTGACTACAATCCGATTATTTGAAACCTGCAACTGCAGGTATAAGACTGGTACGTAAAATAATTATAGGTAGGGGGACGGAATGGGAAGTACCAAGGAACAAACCAGAAACCTCAAGGGAAGGACGTGTGTACATATGTAATTTTTTCTTTGACTTCATATCAACTAAATGTTAAAAGTCCATAGTACATACACAAATAAAAGGTGAATTTAAAAAAAGATTGATGAAACGTTGTATTTCAAAGGTTGAAAGAGATGAAAACTGAATGTCATATAAGTGACGAAAACATGAATGACACGTGTATTAGGGGAACCACTTCACTATTCCGTTTACAACAAAGATTTCGTTGACATTTCCTGTTTCGAGTGTTTATGGTCCTTTCGAATACTTACACCGGAACCGTCTACGTCATTAGAGGTGTAGACAACCACCACTAAACTCAATTGTATGAGTACGACAGATACCTCTAAGACGACTTCTAAATCTTTCAATTCAACTTTCAAATATTCTTTTATATGTTCTAACAATAATCACTAAAATCAAGAGAAAACATACGACTATTGAAAAGTTCAAAAATATCATTTGTGTAAATATAAACCCGTTTTTATGTAAAATTTCTCTGTCTTATACTTGCACTACTTGACCTAATGGTCTATTAAGTGGTCAATATATTGTGACTCTTTGTTAACTATTTAATCCGGCAGATCTTTTAATCTCTATGGCTCCCTTGTAAAGTACGTTCCTACCCGAGCTATTTCCCGTCTTTACCAGACCTGGATTGTCTTCGTCTTCTATAATTCCTCTCCACCGTTCTTATGTACCTTCTTGACATGTTTTTTCTAGAAGTGCTGGGTCTATTAGTACTACTACACTAGTGAGTAGATCTTGGTCTGTAGAACTTTTCACTTCAGTTCACCCGGAATCCTTCGTAGTGATGCTTGTTTCGATCACCTCCACTACCTTAAGGTCAACTCGACAAAGTTTAGGACTTTCTACTACGACACTTTCACGACGTGAGTTATACGGTCGTTTAAACCTTTTGAGTCGTCACCGGTGTCTTGACCTTTTCCAGTCAAAAGTAAGGTTAAGGCTTCTTTCCGTTACGGTTTCTTACGAGTTTGATGGCGTGTTAACGTAAGTAGAGTGTACGATCATTTCATTACGAGTTTTAAGAGGTTCGGTCCGAAGTCGTTATGCACTTGGTACTTGAGGGACTACAAATTCGACCAAAATCTTTTCCGTCTCCTTGGTCTCTAGTTTAACGGTTGTAGACGACCTAGTACCTTTTTCGTTCTTTCAAGGTCTTTTCGTAGATAAAGACGAAATAACTGATACGGTTTCGGAAACTGACACACCTAGTGTTGTTTGACACCCTTTAAGAAGTCCTCTACCCTTATGGTCTGGTGGACTGGACGGAGAACTCTTTAGACATACGTCCAGTCCTTCGTTGTCAATCTTGACCTGTACTTTGTTGTCTGACCAAGGTTTATCCTTTTCCTCATGCAGTTCCGACATATAACAGTGGGACGAATAAATTGAAGATACGTCTCATGTAGTACTCTTTGCGACCTGACCTTCTTTGTGTTCGACCTTAGTTCTAACGACCCTCTTTATAGTTCTTGGAGTCTATACGTCTACTGTGGTGGGAATACCGTCTTTCACTTCTCCTCGAATTTTCGGAGAACTACTTTCACTTTCTCCTCTCGCTTTTTCAACCGAATTTCGAGTTGTAAGTCTTTTACTTCTAAAAACCGTAGACCAGGGTAATGAAGTACCCTTTATCTACCCCTTTGTCACCTTTGTCATAGTCTGAAATAAAAAACCCCGAGGTTTTAGTGACGTCTTCTAACGTCGGTACTTTAATTTTCTACGAATGAGGAACCTTCTTTCAATACTGATTGGATCTATCACATAAGTTTTCGTCTCTGTAATGAAACGGCTGATTCCAGGCAGATCAGTTCCGACACCAAAAAGGACACCAGTACATACCTACACTCTCAACCTGACACTTCTTCCGACTCGTGGCTTCTTAACTACGAAAACTTGACACCACAACCTCTTCTGAGAACTCTCAGGGAGCCTGACGTTCCTCTAGGTTGGTCAGGTAAGACTTCCTCTAGTTGGGACCCTAAAGAAACCTTCCTTACTACGACTTCGACTTCGTGTCATGAAACCGGTGGAGTACGCTTCTCAACTGAGTAACCTTTTCTGAGACTACGACCCTCCCTAACCCCCCTTCTCCTCTTCCCCTGTTGGCTCCTACTCTACCGACTTACCGTAGTGCCTGAGCTACCTGCACTCAGACTCACTTGAGGCCCTCTACCACTACTTGTCCCTGCGGACCACACGACGCTAAGTACCCCAACGTTTCTCAGTCTGTGCTGACTCGCTGACTTGACTTGACTTGGAGTTATGAACGTGCCTCTCCGTTTTAGGGTACTTCCCAACATACAGAGGTACAGACACTAGTATCAGTTGGCTGAGATCACAACTCAATTGACACACTGGGAGGTACGATGCCCTGGACACGAATGTTCATCCCTAATGTCGCCGTGGAGGGCGTACCTCGAGAACCCTCCCAATCTTCTTGACCCCATTCCGCGAGTAAACAAACCGTGTACTACCTACAAACAACAGGAGTAACATTATACTAATCCTCCTCTTCCTCCTCCCACTACAGACTCGAAAGTTCTTTTCTCTCTTTAGGCCTCCCCTAAGTCCCACTTTCCGGTAAGACCACCCATCCTCTCTCACTTACAACGTGAGAAACCCCCGTCATACGGTCGAGATCTCACCTCCGACCCTTCAGTCTCCATTCGGGAGTATCCTAGCGGGTCTGTGTATTTTGACTTGAGAATTTTCGGATTCGGGAATCACTTCCCACACGATCCCTTTTTGATTTTTGGTTTTGAGTGGTAACGGGGTCCGTCTCCTGTTCTCTAGGACGACGGACCCAGAACCGGACCCACCCCTTTCTCCTATCCTATTCTCTTTCCATGGGATTGTGAAGAATTGTATCCTGACGACAGTATAAATACGGAGAATACGGTTAGTCTTACCGTTGTGTGAGGTCATGAGAACGGACCTTTCAAGGTACCTATCTCCTCGGAACATCCGATGTCAGGTACTCCAGCGTTTCTCAGTCTGTACTAACTCACTGAAGTGAAGAAGAAGGTACGGAGATCTCGTAGTTTTCGTCTTTGTTAATGTTTTAGAAAATTTGGGTGAGACTCTTCCTCAAATCGACTGATTTTCTGTCATCTACGACTGACCTCGGGACCGAAACAGGGAATCTTCAAAAAATTGAAGACAGTTCAGAAGAGAGACCGGAGTTAAAGGAAAACACATTTTATACTCGGAACCGAAACTCATTAATCCCGAAAATTGGATGTCCATGTACTTACCTAAAAACTGTAAAGTTTATAGGACTTCATTGTACCACTATGGAACTCGAGTAGTGGGAACCTAGTTTAAAAATAAACATTAAGAAGTTAACATTAAAATATGTCTTTCTAACTTTCTACGTTTATGGGTAGATGTGACACAAATGGGTCACGTCTCCACTGGGGTGGATGTGTAGACTTATGACTGTTCTAAGTCTAATTTTGGGACTAACACCGAGACTTAAAGAGATTACACTTGACAGACCTAACGAGAAGGATTTAGTAGTCAAGTCGTTCACGCCATGACATTTCTCGACAATTCCTAGAAAAACTTTAATTTTTGTCGAATCTGGGACTAGGGATAGAGACATAACAGACGTACGGAACTCCCAATCTAATTTTCACATAAAGTCCGTCACAATGTCGTTAAATAAAAAAACCTGTCAGATAGATAATTATAATATTAAGTAAAACATTACCTAATTTATAAATTTATGTCTCAACCTTCTCCACCTTTGACGACGTAATTAATCTCTAATAAGAACTACAAACTGGTATTTCATTGTGTAAATTCGATCTAAAAGTCAATAACACTTCTTATTTCACACATGTAAATTCATGTAAATTCATTCCTTTTAGAGTCCTTGAGTGTAGACTGTTTTAGACTAATGAAGGAGTTTACAAAAAACCAAAGTGTGAGTAAAACACTTTTGTGAACACAAATATTACGTTAACTTACTATTTAACCAGAAGTTGTACAAAAGGGTTCTTGTACAAAAGTGAAATAATCTCTAAAAATAGAAAAAGACCCCATAGGACTATAAAGGACCTATAAAATACTTGAAGTGTGACACAGTATGTCATTGACAATCATGACAACCACGTTTTCGATCGAAAACCCACGAAACGTTAATAGACAGTTTATTCCTTGTAATAAATCTTAACCGACAATCCGAAATAGAAACCGTCTGTCTATAAAATCTTCTTCTAATACAGGAAGACGGGGACCGTACGACATCGAGGGACAAAAGATTCTCGTAATCATATCCAAACCACCACCGAATCAGTGATTCAACACAGACTGAGAACCCTAGGGTACCTGACATCGGGTGGTCCGAGGAAACAAACACCCTAAAGGATCCGTTCTTATGACTTCACCCAACGGTAAAGGAGGAGGTCTCTTAGAACGACTGGGTCCCTAACTTGGGCGTAGAGAACGGAACGTCCGTCATAGGACGTAACGTCCGTCTAAGAAATGACTGACACGGTGTCCCTTTGGGGGTCATGTTCAAACGGTTAGAAGTAAAACAATTTGTTTAAAATAAAGTTTCTAAATTCACCTATATAACTGGTTTATATTACTAAAAAAAATAACTAAGTGTAAAATTTTTACAATAAATTTCATAGTTAATTTAATTTTAATAAAAATTATCGTTTTTACAATTAAACAAACGAAACCGTCTATCATGGACTGAAACAAATACCAATCGTTAGACTCGAGACGAAAGAACAGAAAGACCGTCAATGACTGACATACTGGTACTTCTTGATTCAGTGCATATTCCGAGTAGTATACAGATGAGAATATACATATACTACTTTAGCAACCTAATCACTAGGGTCTCAAAGTGAGTTTGATATTTCAAGAAATTAAGATAGTTTTATATTATCCTTCTTTGGTTGTATTATAAAATTCAGTAGATATTCCAGGTCGTAAGATTGTATATATATATTAGATATTTTATACCCCTCCTATGACATATCAGGGGAACAAAGTACGACACGAAAGTACCTTTTCGTTTCATCACGTCATACTCATAAGGAATGGTCGTCACAAAGGCGAGACATTTTTCTTTAGCAAAGGACACGGTCAAAACTTTTTGTTTACGACAACATACTAACAACGTACAGTATGAGATTTACAATGATTAAACATATATTCCTAGAGAAGAAACAAGGTAGTCAAGAATAATCGAACTTCATTACGATATGAAAGTATTATTCGTATCAATATAAAGACAGACAAATTCGTTCTTTTGTCGTTGAAGTCGTCTAAAAATTCGTCCAACAGAACCCTACAAACAACGACCCAGTGTCGGTCACAAAAGACGTAATACCCCTGTATTTTGTCATCTATAACAACCGTGAGTCTAAATTACCTATAAAATAGATCGTGAGTCGACATATTATATACCCGTAAGAGACATAATGAACTAAAGAGACAATCACTTAAGGTGACCTCAGACTTCTCGGGACTGAAAAAGACGTGATATCCCTTATTTTTATTTTTTGTGGAACGGGAATGGTACGATCACTAAATCTGTTTTGGTACGACCGAAAAATTGAATACAATGTACCAACGAAAGACATGAAGACACTCAGTTAGAACTTTGATTACCAACAATAACTTCAGAATTCTAGTCCACAGACATTCACGACTGTCGTAATCATAACATTTTACTATCAGTTCCGATTAAATAAATTTAAGTACACACGGAACAATGAGAATTTCAGAACATCTTTTATAGACTCCTTGTCGGAAACTATCATACCAAGTAAGGGAAGAAATCTTTTTACTCAATAATATAATCCAACTTTACATACTTTAACGACTATAAACTAAAGTACATAGAAGTATATATTGAAATACAAAAGAATTTGAACATGTGTCGGGGGAAAGGAACCTCTGTCACTACAGAATTACTATGTCCGGTAACTTAATGGAACATAAAACAAGGTGTAAAAGACGTAAAAATCAAAGTAGAAATCAAACCAATACCTTGATACTTATAACTCTTATTCGTACTACAAATGTTTTAATTACATCGAAATTTTTAAATTAAAACATTAATGAATACTAAAAGTAAACGAAACAAAACAGGGTTAATTTTTGAATCAAGACCCGACAGTCAAGACGGCCGACTGTAAACCCCTGGTAACAGTACCTAAAATCTTTTTTTCTCAAAAGTGACGACTCTCCCAACAATTCATTATACACATTCCGAGGGTCACTCAACAATCTTTCACCGAGTGAAATAGTAGTAAATTTAAGATATACCGTAACAAAATAAGTAAAAGAAAAAAAACCAAGACACAAAGGTCGAAATCCTTTTACTACTCCACCGATAAAAGATTCATGTATAGTATACCCAGAGAATTCAGAGGTGACTACAACGTAACAAAATGTAACTCCAAACCAAACCAAAACAATACCCATTTGTAAGAGTTCTAACTTTTCACATCCCAAAAAACAAAACGACTATCTCTTCATCTTTGGTTTCCGTTTTTCCAAACACTACTATATACTTGTAAAACTCATAATGAGTAGATAAAGATATCAAGAATTCCAGAAAAGAACTCCTTTCTATGAAATATTACTGAAATTCACTTAATTGGTTCCTAGACCCCACTCTTAGAAGAACCCTCTCTTGTCACTCATGTTTCCGGGGCTCCTTCCGTCCGTCACACCGTATAAACTCCTCGTCGTCCTTCTTGGTTATCGACCACCGAAACCTGTAACTTGACGTCTCACTTGCGAGGCGGAACAGGAGAAGAACAAAGGTTTGTAGGAGAACACACCGGGTGCGGGACAATGAGATCAAAGACCGTAACACCGACGAGACGTGTTTCAAGAGACAGAGGAATCGCTGACAAAACACACTAGACGGTCCACTATGGGACAATCAAGAACCCAATTTTACAGTTTCCTAAGAAGACACGAATTATATCTACTGGCTACAACCGAAAATCGATCCTCTTTGAAAGATTAAAGATTTAAAAGAAATACTTAACCGTCCATTTGACGTTGTATACGACCACTAAAACAAAACCGGTAAAATTTTCAAAGATTATCTCCACAACAATTACTTTATCAAATTCTTTGGTCTCGAAAATGGGCACCCTTCAAAACTTGAGGAACTTCCGTTTCCTGACAAATAAAAACAAAGAATAGAGATCGTAGACAGCATAACGAGTCATGTGTTACTCAAAGTGTACGAGAGAAAGTGGATAGAAAATAAACGACGAGCCCTATTTAAGAAAGACCACGGTACAACCGACAATCAAAATGTTTCTATACACTCGAAAGAAATTTCCTCAAAAGTTTTATAGTTATTGGAGTCTATACGTCTACTGTGGTGGGAATACCGTCTTTTGTTTCTCCTTGATTCTTCGGAGAACTACTTCCACTTTCTCCTCTCAACTTTTTCGACCAAATTTTGAGTCGTAAGTTTCTTGATTCTAGTACCGTAGGTCAGGGTAGTAGAGTACCGTTTATCTACTCCTTTGTCCTTTGTTACTCTCTGAAAGTAAAAGAACCCGAGGTTTTAGTGACGTCTACCACTGACGTCGGTACTTTAATTTTCTGCGAAGGAGGAACCTTCTTTTCGATACAGTGTGGACCTGTCGTGTAATTTTTCGTCTCTGTAATAAGACAGTTGTTTCCAGGTATATCAGTTTCGATACCAAAAAGGTCATCAGTACATATCTACACTCTCAACCCGGTATTTCTACCGACTCGTGGCTTCTTGACTACGAAAACTTAACACCACAACCTCTTCTGAGAACTCTCAGGGAACCTGACGTTCCTCTAGGTTGGTCACGTAGGATTTCTTCTAGTCAGGACTTATAAGTAACCTTCCTGTGTTCGACTTTGATTATGAAACCAGTGGACTACACTTCTCGGTTGAGTAATCTTTTCTGGGACTACAACCCTTTCTAACTTCCGTCCTCCCTTTCCCCTGTTGTATCCTACTCTACCAACCTACCGTAGTGACTGAGGCACTTGTACTCGTTCGAGGCCCTCTATCATTTCCTGTCCCTTCGGACCCTACGACGTCAGGTACCTTGACGTTTCTTAACCTGTGCTGACTCGCTGACTTGTTGTTGTAGGAGTGGTACTATGCTGTCAACTCATACGACGAAAGATAATACATGTAATAATCGTTAATAATAAATATTAAGAAATTCTATCCATCACAACAGTAAAAAAGACTACTCCTTTGACTTCGAGTCTCTGTGATTAAGTGAAGTATTCCAGTGTTCCGACCGTTAACCATCTTTTGTCCGAAATTTAAGACGAACTAAGGGTTTCAAGGTGAGAAAGATGTAATAGTGTGATCGTTGGGAGGTTATTATCGGGGTCATGAGTATTTTCTTCAACTTCATTTGTGTATATTTAAAAAGACCATTCTTGGTCGGAAGAAATAACTACCTCAGCTAGTAAGTGTCACTAGGAACAATAGGTGGACACAACACTCTTATATACGTATATACTTTATACTTGATCACAAGAAAGTCTTAAATTCATTGCCACCATTACGGTTTCAAGAACTTTTTCAAGAGGGGTCCCCATGTGATTCATAGTGACTGTTCATAAAAGTTCTAACTTTTCACACGACATTCATAGTCTCATGAAAACACATAATCCTCAAAACGTCCTCACACGAAACCTTATAATACCGACAAATTTCATCATATAACTTACCCAACCCTACATAGGAAAACTTTACTAAAACTGTAGAATCAATAACATTACCATACATGTTTCTCATTTTGACACAGAGGAGTAAATTCACGAAATCCGGAATTTGTCACCTTAAGAGACAATAGGTCCTAATGTAAGCGTAAAAAGCCCATGGTATTATGTCTTAATTTAAAGGGTATTACAGTAGAGAAGGGTCATTTTAATCTGGATTTTCTGAACAGTGAAAAAAAAAGATAAAACATGAAAACTTGCGTTGAAGTCTTTGGAAACTTCAAATCTTTAAGCATTTTAGTAGCTTATACCAAACGTGAGTCTAAAATGTTATCAAACATACCTCGTCATCAAAGGTTGAAACTTAAGGAACCGAGTAAGTACGGACCAAGGAGAGGAGAGTGGGAAAGGAGGGAGTTAAAGGAGGTCCTGTAGACTTTGACATATATTACGGAGGGTCCTGACTCTAAAACGAGTTCATGGACTTTCTATTGTCTACGACAGAACGAGAAGTATCGTCTCTTATCACGATATACTCGGTTTTGGGTAGTAACCTCGTTTTGGGGTCGTCGTCTTAGTAACACCCCTGAGTATCTCCCTTTAAACGACCTCGTCACAGTTACCGAAAAGGGTGGACGACCCAGGACAGTCGTTCAGGACCGGAAAGGTGTCACCGGGTTTACAAAAAGACGACTCTTGAGGTGAACGTGAATGATTCGTTTTCAACCAGTCTTTCTGACATGACACCTCTCTCATTTAGGTTGTATGCAGACGAAAATTCGATTCCAAAGAGACCCAAACATCCTGGATGGATTATAAAAAACTGACGTAATAAAAAAGTTGAAATTTTGGACGTATAAAAATATTGACATTTTTGAACAGAAGGAAAAGGAAATAAGGTCTATAAATTTGTATAAACAATGTCTTGACTGTAGTAGGGGTCATAAGTCAAAACAAACGACTCAAAAGTAGACAATTACATTATAAATATAGTGAATTATAATATACAATATCACATATATAAGTGTAATATAGTATAGGTAATGACAAGAAGTTTTCGTGGAAAAGTTACGACCGTATTATGCCAGTACGGTATTAAAATAAATGTATAAAAATTTACTCGCGAAAGAAAACTTATGAGAACATTTTCCGTAATTGGAAAAAATAATAGTATTTAAATGAGTCACTACAAAAACTGTCTTACCCTCTTATTTCGGAAAAAAAAAGAGGACTTTCCTATTTAGAACTTTACAAAAATATATTTTCTATTGACCCACACACAGATCTAACCGAGAAAGACAAGATTGGACAGAACAGTACAATTTTCAATTCAAAAATCCGTATGTAAAATTCATTAAATGACCTACTAGAAACGTCTTTAAAAGACCTCTGGATCTTCCTTTCCTTGATATTAAATACCTTCGGAATGTAGAGCGAATGACTACTCGTCGACGACATGACGACCATCGAGTATATAACGTCTACTTTTTTAACTCCAAATCTGAACATTGGTTTGTAATTCTGGTGTATATAATGTACTCACTTTGTGACACAATTAAATGAAATTAAAAAACCTAGTCTGTCGATGAGAACATCGGTCCGAATTGACTCTTATCAACTTATAGTTGACAACATCGGGTGCTTCAGTCTCGGAAATAATGTAAAGAAAAGATTAAATAATGAAACAAATTGACATGCTATAATCGTTATCTAAATTAAAACACTAGTGAATGTGACTATAGAATTTTATAAAATATCAAACTTAGAATGTATTCGAAAATTTTTTGAATGTATACTACGAAAATATACTATTCGTCATATTTCACGAAATATATCTTTCATTTTCTTTACTTGTGAATCAGTAATTTGAAATTTCACATGCAGATATTATTAGGGACTTCAGTGAAGAATCAACCCGGGAGTGACGGGAAACCCGTCAAAATAATTAACTTCCTCTTTCAACGACAGGTTTGTTACCCGATACGGAAGTCTAATCGTATTCATCGTTAGAATTCTTCGAGGAAACTTGTAAAATTCTAGGATTTCATGTAACGTCGTTCGGACTGAAAGAAAAGTCTTAGTCAACAAAACAAAACAAAACAAAAAACCGACGTGACCCCGAAGTAACACCACACGTCCAAAGGAGGTCAACGACTCTTACGCCACCGAAGAGAACACCACCTTGTGTCCAAGATCTCACATGCCCGAGTCGTCAACACCTCGTACCCGAAGGAACGGATCACCGTACACCCTAGAATCAAGGGGTTGGTTTCTAGTTTGAGTACAGGAGACGTAACCTTCCACCTAAAATTTGGTGACCTGGTGGTCATTTCAGGGTGGTCTTTCAAAAGCCTTTAAGGGACTCGAGGGTTGAAAGACCCTTGGACGAGGAGGAGAAGTATACGAGACGTCTTAACTTATAAAGGGGACATCATGGAAACAACCCGAAGGGTCCACCATGATGACCATTTCTTGGGTGGACGGTTACGTCCTCTATTCTCTACGCCCAAGTTAGGGACACAGTCCTTCTAGGGATCTTCTTCTAGTACCGTCGGGTGAGCATAAGAACGCACCTCTTAGGGTACGTGTCTCCTCGGACTGCCCGATGTTAGGTAGTCCAGTGTGTCTCAGTCTGTTCTGACTTCGTTGAATCGTGTGTACGTGGAGACAATGACGACACCTCAGAGACCCAGTCGTACCCTACATGACTACTGAAAGTCTGAAGTATCAATGTATACCTGTTCTGTAAAAATGAATAGGGAACTCTGACTAACTAAAAATCTTTTTATCTTAAAAGTACCAGAACTCCTCTCCCACCTAGGACGTTCACTCTTATGAAGACTGTCGTTTCTACACCGAATGAAAAGGGTTTGGTTCGTTAAGTGATCGATAGTCCACCTACAGGATGTTAAATTAAATTAAAGAAAGACTGTGATTACTGAGTCTCAATCGTCTAAAGTCTCAATGGAGTGTCTAATTCCTAAGTCAGGTCAGAGTACCCAACAGGGGTGAAGTCTACGGTTAACGTTCAGGAATGTGGACTGGTTATCCGATATTTCAGACCCCCGAAGGATGTTGAGGGAGGAGTCCAAACTATTAAAAGATCTCACCGAGTATCTTCAGTCCTTTTGTCGGTTTTTCTTCCCTACTTGTCCCTTTCCATCTTTCACCCATCCACAGACGTCTTGAACACAAGGGAGACGTCCATGTAACTGGGACCTGAGACAGATTTGGGACAAAATCCCAAAAACACCTACGGAGCATTACAAATGTACTAACTAAGGTAGTCCCAGATAACCACTAACTGACTTAGAGGTCGGGGAGGGAACTACACTCCGATTTCGCGATTGCGACATCAGTACTTAACTGAGACATCAGTACGTAACCAGAAAGACCACTGCTTGGAAGTAGGACTTTGATAGATCCACGGAGGACAATGGAGTAATCGTCTATCTTCTGTGAAATGTCAAGACTCAAAGGTTTCCAGAATCTTCGAGAACACAGTCCTTGATCCCTGATTCTGGTCCATAAAATTGGTCACTACAAGGAGAATGGGTATAGTAAGTCTTATAAGGTTCCCAAAATCTTCGTCATACGGTCTTTGGTCCTGTTTCTGATTTATACACAAAGAAAAATATAGTGTAATAGTGTTACTCATACTAGATTTATCACTCGTCCCTCTCCTAGTAAAACCTCTTCATAAATTTTGTGTAACCTTCTAACTCCCTTCGACATTCGTCCGAAGGGCACTCCCCGAAGAATGACACTAAATAGACGTTCATTGATATCTCCGTGTTCAACACCAACTGGAGAGTCATGGGTCGACAGTGCACATATCTAGTCTATGGCACCAAATTGAAAATAAAGAGGAACTCGAGAGAACAACCTAAGATATACGTATAGATAAGGGTGACGGGAAAAGGTTCTCGAAAAAATGAAGTCTTTATAAGTTTCAACCTCCGTTTCGAACCAAAGGATCCATATTCGTATAAAAATTATCATTTTTGGTTGTCCAAACCCTATAACACGCATACAAGGTCCTCAAACCACGAACCAGACATCCGTCCGTTTAAGACATCTTATTTTGTTGACTAACAAAAAAACCACTACATCACTAACTTTTGAAAGTTTCGTTGATAACTTCCACGTCGAACAGACTATCGTCACAAAAGTCGATTACAAAGATATAAGTCTTGTAAGGACTGTTGTACCACAGGTCTCGACATAACATTGGACGAAGACACTTAAATCTTCTCGAGTATATCTAAATTCCTCGACGAGACACAAATCCCCGTACTAAAAGAATTAAAACGACATGAACGATGTCTCATTACCCACACGAAGACATTTTTTATCATCAGATCCTTAGATCTAAAGACGACAATCCATTCTCCGAGTAGTTCTTTTTTCTATTGGTTCGTAACAACCGTATCTTAAAAAAAAGGGACGACATCGACCGTTTGGAACGTCTGGAATTACTTTCTTTTCCCTCTTTTCCGGAACGTCATAACCAACAAAACAAAAACGAAATCACAATGAGTAATCAACTCCTTTCATCAAATACTGTAAGAACGAACTGACACTCTTGTGTCAGATGTGGTCGAAATAATCACGTCATAACGAGTTGTTACTGACACTATGATCATGAAAACCCACTTTTACGTGTATATAAGAAGTCACTAAGAGTCAGAAAAAGAGTCCTGTTGAATACGAATGTTTGTAAAACTCCTGGGGTTTTTTCGAAAGTCGAGGAAAGGAAAGACATTGCAGGAGGGGAGGGAAGGGGAAGGGAAGAGAGGGTTGGGGTAGCGGAAAGGGAGGGATATCCAAACAGAATTACCATGAATAAACGACTTTCAATTTTGTGCCCTTTTAAATTTCATCGTTATTATTCACGTATTCGTAAACAAAAGTATTTTTTATTATAAAAAGGGTTTGGTATTTTTAGTTCTTTTTTTACCGTAACAAAATGTAAAAAACGTCTCGAGAAATTGTAACTCAAATTACTTTTAACCTAAGAGTACAGATGAAAACGTAAGTCAGATAATCCGGAGAGACAAGACCAACTTCATATGACTTTTTTCAGGTTGAAGGGTCTCTATGTACCAATCTTCCTTATGTCATAAAATCATGGTAAATTTTAAAAAAAAATAAACAAGAACGGAGGAAACAGTTTCTATTCCACAGGTATCCACGTACCTAAATAGAGACCCGAAACACTAAACAAGACAACTAGAATATAAAGACAGAAACACGGTCATGGTATGACAGAACTACTGACAACGAAACATCATATCGGACTTCAGTCCGTCCAACTAAGGAGGTCAAGGTAAGAAGAAAGAGTTCTAACGAAACCGATAAACTCAAAAAAAACATAAAGGTATGTTTAACACTTTAATATACAAGATCCAGAGACTTTTTATGACAACCATCGAACTATCCTTAACGTAACTTAGATATCTAACGAAACCCATCATATAAGTAAAAGTGATATAACTAAGAAGACTAGGTACTTGTACCATATAAAGAGGTATACTCCCACTTCCACCAGTAAATAAATCCGACTGAACAAGTTAACACGACGTCCCTCCCTCCTTGTGACGTTTGTTTATGGTGACCGCACACATCCCTCACGAGTGTCACAGACCCGGTGTGACCTAAACGGGGCCGAGTTCCGTACACACGAAAGAACCAGATGTGACGAGTTCGAGGTCCAACGAGACGTCCCCTCGACAGATTCCGCCCGGGACCCAACGCACGTGAAAGGTAAAGATTCGGCAAGTCCAAACATCCATGAGGTGTTACCATGTCTGAGCCAAACCGGACACAAAACACAGGAAGGGTCCAGGTTGGTCGAGTCCACTAGTCCACGAACCCCTCACGTGAGAGGGGTCCACCCCGCCACGCAGAATAGTGGAGGGGACAGGGTCGGCGAACCAAAGGACCCACGTGTCGTCCTCACGACAGAGTCCACACGACACACGAGGAGACCCCTCGACTAGAGACCTACACTGAGAGGACCACCTACAGTTGGTAGGTCCTAGGGTCCTTCTGAACCAATCGTTGACCCTCGAACGAACGTCAAACCATCTCTTACGGGGAACGGAAGGCCGAGACCGACAGTGGACGGACAGAGGGACGGAGACCGCTCTCTACTCGGTCAGACGACGGCCGATCGAGAGGAGATACCCCAGAGTGTCTCAACCTGTGTTGATATATCACTGGAATCGTCGTCGTCGTCGTCGTCGTCGTCGAGAGGAGACCATAAACGTGTCAGGAAACAAGAATCTTACCCGAACCGTCACGGAATCCAATCTCAAAAAACACCCTTTCATGAGAGAGAGAGAAAGGACAAAAAAAAAAAAGAGAGAGACCGTCAGGGTACCAAACCCAACGACAGAGTCCAATCGAGGGAGTCTAACGGGAGTCTCGTAAGTCCGGACCAGGAATTGGATTCGTTACGTCGGACGCGGAAGGACAAGTCAGGGACGAACGACCACCACCTACGTTCACAGACCCGATGAAGAGACGACCCTCAACGTCAATTCACACATTAGACACCCAAAATAAATAAATGAAAAAGGAGGGTCAATACAACGGGAGACTCTAAGGTTTTGAGGGGTGTCTGGACGGCCACTCTCCCAAAGGACCACAAACCTTTGAAGAGAAAATCCTGAGGGAGGGACCCTTCCCAGAGGTAGGGATTGAGAAAACAGAGAGAAAAATAGAAAATATAAAACAGCATGGAAGAAAGCTTCTGTTACCCGACGGAAAGACCCACGGACCACAGGAGGCGTTCGTAAGTCTTCAATAAAACTCCATAAACAAGTCGCAAGTTTATCAGAAAGTTACTTAAACACCCCCTCTTTGACCAGAGGGACAGGATAAGGAGACGGTAGAATCCTGACGGGTGGTAAAATTATACACATAAGAAGAAACTGTGATGTGTTTTAAACTGTGTTCCACCAAAAAATTTCTGATCAACGTTGTACGTTAGACTTAGGGTAGCCACTAGGAAAACAAGAGAAAATTTGACTTTTAAATAACTAGAGAGAACGTGAAACCGAGAAGATGTACAGACACTAAAACATTACAGTAAATAACCATTTGTTTCTATACACAGTATATCCATAGAAATATGATATTTTTTCATATACAATAATAGTGGTAGTTAAGGTATTCTTTATCGAAATTAATAACCCTTCAACAGATCGAGTGTATTCACCTATGTGTAAAAACCTTCAATATTAAAACTGAATCTTCGAAATTAAAGTCGTAACAGTTTTTTATAATAGTCATCAACAAAAAAAAAAAATTAATTTTACTGTCGAAAGAAACAAGTGAAAGTACTTTTAAGAAGGTCTATGGGTTTAGACTTAATGGTATCAAACAGACAATTAGTAAACAAGTTCATTTTTACCATAAGGTACTTTTTCCGTCCAGTAAGTCACACACTAAGTTAATAAACAGGTAAAGGAAAAGGGTACTATTGGTAACTTGATGTCATATGTCGGATTCATGAAATACGTATGTAGGGTAAAATAGTGTTTAAATTATTTTAACTATCTATATAAAAAAAGAAGTAGTTCTGTAACAATACTCTTGAGGGAGTGGGAGTTGACGTTTAAACTCTATTAGTTCATATAGTACTGACGTAACCTCGGGGACGGAATTGAGTCCGATTCGGTGGTTGTCAAAATGGGAAGTAACGAGGACACAGTGGTAATTTTTTTTAGTAGTCCCACTGTGTCCGTTTATTGTACAAGACAATAACACGTTCATAAAAACTGACATGTCTGGTGTACTTTAACACGATACATAGAGGATCTGGAACGACACTCTTGACGGCAATGAGACAATCGAGAAGAAAACAAGAACAACTCTTATGTCAACCCTTTCTTTCCTCAGAATACGACTATCGTAAAAGTGTCTAAAGCGTGTGAAACTACGTAAACGTGGTTCCCTAGAAAGGAAACGGGACGAGAAAAACAAAGATGTCGTTTGACACCGAAAGTTGCACTCTGAGTCTCGAAGACTTACAACGATACGCCCACATATACGTATACAATTTTTTCTCCATTAATACCATTATTTTTTGTGACCTAAGTAATTTACACATATCACAGGTACAGGAACATACAAATTATAGACGGGACAACACTCTTCATTAAACTATAAAATTTTTAGATTTTTAGAATATCACGGAGTATATCACTCCATTTATAATTATATATGTTCACTCTAGTGTCACATTGAAATCTCCAAGTAATCGGTTAATATCAACTTCTACTCCTTCTCCTTTCCTTTAAGGATCCGCATACTACGGTTTACTAGTCTTATAAATTTTTGATGTTACCTTTTTTGTAAGAGGGTGAACACATATAACTTTCTATTCTTCATAGAAAAAATTTTTCGTTCACCTACTTCCACGTGATTTTTCTCTGGTCTTTATCCTCGCCACAAATCTCTGACTTTCCCTTCTCAAAGTAAACCTTAACACACTACTACTCTCATAAATTTATAGGACTTCCATGAAAATGGGGGTCTTATAAATTCTGAAAGGAGGGGTCTTATAAATACTTATAGTACTCAGACCCTTTCCGTTCTTAGTTCCAATCAGATACAAACTTGTTACGGAACCAAGTTTCCATCCGCTCTTACGAACCTCTATCTTCTCCCTACTTATTAAACTACTCCATTAAAGTCCTTCTATTTTATGAATGGAAGTTCTTATACGGTTACACAAACTGAAAATTTTGATTCAATTTAAACATATCAGTAGTAGTACATGAATACTAATTCACATCAGAGAAAAAATGGGGGAGTATTTTATAACGTCCTATCTCAACTGTTTGTCTAGTATACTTTTTATTCTACTAACCCACCTAATATATATTATATACACAATATATAGTAACATTTCAAATATTTCTTAAAATTATGAAAACCTCGAATTTTTCTTTAAAATGAAAGAGATAAAGTAAAGTCATAATTTTTCTTTTTTATTTTTGGACTTCATCCACTCTTTCGGCACTAGTGGTACTCTTAGATGAAATGTCTTTCGGTGTCGGGAATACTTAGTCTCAAAGTTAAAGTTCAATCCAGAGACTCCTCAAGGGACCACAAGGCCACCAATCCTGAACCGTGAAAGTGACGACCCAAGGACCCAGGAACCCAGGTTAGGGACCAGTTACTTGATTCTAGGGCCTTCGGAGTACCGCACAGGAATTTGTTTGTTTGTTAGTTTGTCTTTGCTTCAGAGACTTGACTGTCAAGGACATAACCCCCGACGTATCACAGTAACGGTCCGTCGAAAATTAAGTGTCCTAAGGTATCAGTACCACAAGGGACGTATGAGACCGGGTCTCTCGTAGGTTTGTCTTCTGTCTACGAGAGACCCGGTCTCATACCGGAGTAAACCCTCTACCTGTCGACACCTTGTCCCAGAAGGTGGCCCAGTCAAACTCCAAACTCCTGTTCGAGTTCTACACAGTCCGACAGGATCCAGTTCAGAACGGTCTCTGTCACCGCGGGTGTGAGGACAAGAGACCGAGGTGACAACTCTTAACAAGAAAAGAGGATGAAGAATAAGTAAAAGGGTTCCGAAAATCCTTAATTTATCATAAAAGAAGTAGGGATTTTGATAAAACTCTTGAGTAGTGTAGTTGGTTCAGGTTGACTTACGTATTCTCGTAGTAAGTAGAACAATCAAAACCAGAAGAGATTACTTTGTTCGCTACACTATTTAAATAACACTTGGTTATTCACCTTAGGTTCAATAAGTTCGGGTTCCTAAGACGAACAAACAAATCCAGAGTGCAAATCACATATAATCAGTAATTTACGTTACAATAAAGTTCAAGGATCAATTGAAAATGAGTGTAGAAACTAAACAGTTTTAAATGAGAAGTGTCATTCAGACGACAATATATAATATTCCTTTGTCTCCACCTTTGTAAATCGTAGTCTAATGAAAATAAAGTCTACATCTGTTTCCAAGAATCGAAAACAAAACAAAGTTTGTAACAGGGACTGACTTACAATTTGTAAAGATAACATATACTATCATTATTATTCCTATTATGGTAGTGGTGGTGGTGTCTTTGTCCTTGTTCTAACAAGGGAAAACAAAGTCAACCGTAAACTATAAAAATCTCAATAAAAATCAGAGTAAATTGGGAAGGATGAAAAGGTGAAGTCGTTTAGGTGAAACTGAAAAAAAAAAAATTGTGTCCATTCAGTGGTCCAGTTCCCGTCCTCGAGAAATCTAGTACCCATATGGGGAGACCCTGAACTTCTGTAACGAAATGTCATAAATAATCATCGTGACTCTGTCGATGACCTCTCCTTCAAATCTCACACAGTGTCGACACTTGTAATTCTTGACCTACATAGACACCAACGACGGTAACAAAACTATGTGACAGGAGACGATATTCGTACTCCTTAAAAAAAGAGTATTGGATAATATAGAAAAACATAAAAAGACCGGAAGATATTTTAAAACATTTTACTGTAAAAACACCTTACCTAGAGACGGGGAAAGTACAATTGTCTATGTATATGAATTTCTCTAAACTGGGAGACCCCTTAGTATAACTTGTTTACTCTAAACCGAATCCATAATAGAAAATATAGGTACATTACTATGACATAACGAACCGTGTATTATCGGTCAGATATTTACCATAAACAGTACTTAAAACTTATTTTTAATTACTTTATTTTAATTATTAATTTAGTAGACGACATAATCCGGTCCCTTGATTTTTATATCCATTCCGTCTATCACCGATCACTTAAGGACACGATCGACTTTCTATTAGAACGTGTATAATTTTGAATGGGACCCTCCATAGCCCCATCGTGCTCTTTGTTCTTAAGTACCTCAACTCTCCTCCCCACTCCTATCCCTTCCACACCTTTCACCCAACCAAACAGACCGAGAGTTTAGTCTCCATCACGAGCTACTACTCTTACTACGGTTAAAGCAAAGACCATAGGTGAGGCTGTAATTATAGTGTCCATGAACCTTACACACGTAGAAAATACTAGTGCCATTAACAAAAAGGGACTCATGGGACGAGTGTCAAGTAACGACTTCGGACCAAACCTCTTAAAACTCGTAATCAAATGATCGCACACACTACTCACGTCAATACGCCATCACACTCGTAAGAAACCGTAACGAAAAGAAACCCTGACCTTACTTTTGACTGTAAAAGGTCAGGACACCGGTGACGACTCAAAAGGTTTAAACGACTGTATAACTTACATCGTGAAATTGTCGTAGTAGAAAATCCTAAACTTTATCGAGTTGACCTTAAGGTAGTGGAGGTGATCGAAACAAGCATCACTACGAAGGATTCCGTGTGAACTGAAGTGTTCAGTTTAACGGTTTTAGGCGACCTAGTAACTTTTTCGGTCGCTCAAGGTCTTTTTCTAGATAAAGACGAAATAACTGATACGGTTTCGAAAATTGACACACCTAGTGTTCTTTGACATCTTTTAATACTTCCTCTACCCTTATGGTCTGATGGACTGGACGGAGAACTCTTTGGACATACGTCCACTCCTTCGTTGTCAATCTTGACGTGTACCTTGTTGTCTCACCAAGGTTTATCCTTTTCCTCATGCAGTTCCGACATATAACAGGGGGACGAATAAATTGAATTTACGTCTCATGTAGTACTCTTTGCGACCTGACCTTCTTTGTGTTCGACCTTAGTTCTATCGACCCTCTTTATAGTTATTGGAGTTTATACGTCTACTATGGTGGGAATACCGTCTTTCCCTTCTTCTTGATTTCTCGGAGAACTACTTTCACTTTCTCCTCTCACTTTTTTAACTGAATTTCGAGTTGTGAGTCTTTTGATTCTAGTACCGTAGGTCAGGGTAAGTACCCTTTATCTACCCCTTTGTCACCTTTGTCACAGGCTGAAATAAACCGAGGTTTTAGTGACGTCTACCACTAACGTCGGTACTTTAATTTTCTGCGAATGAGGAACCTTCGGTTCAATACTGGTTGGATCTGTCGTATAATTTTTCGTCTCTGTAATCAAACAGTTGTTTCAGACAGATCAGTCACGATACCAAAAAGGTCATCAGTGCATACGTACACTCTCAACCTGATATTCCTTTCGACTCGCGACTTCTTAACTACGAAAACTTGACACCACAACCTCTTCTGAGAACTCTCAGGGAATCTGACGTTCCTCTAGGTTGGTCAGGTAGGATTTCCTCTAGTCAGGACCCACAAGTAACCTTCCTGACTACAACTTCGACTTTGCGGTCAAGCAACCGGTGGACTATACTTCTCGACTGAGTAACCTTTTCTGTGACTACGACCCCTTTTAACTCCCGTCCTCCTCTTCCCCTACTGTCTCCTACTCTACCAACCTACCGTAGTGGTTGAGTTACCTGTACCCAAACCCATCTGAGGTCCTCAACCACTACCTGTCCCTCCGAACAACACGACGCCAAGTACCCCAACGTTTTCTCAGTCTGTGCTGACTCACTGACTTGGTTTGACTTGACTGGGACGAGTGACACAAAAGTACGGGAAAGAGAAGTCTCAACGGACTTCAAGGTAGCTAACTCCTTCTTCACCTTCTTTGACTCAGAACCCGTTTCGGAGACCAAGTGGAAACCGTCTGCTTCAGGGGTTTGAAACACCGGCTCGTTCTCATATTGTGTCGGTACCCGTCTTACCTCGGTATGACACGGTAAACACGAGACGAGTACGGGATGATGTTCCATCGACCACCCTCCCCGGGGACGGGTGCAAAGGAAAGTGATATTGTGAAAGACACACCGAGATTTTTGTGTCCACTTAGTAACATGTCAATCATACGTATACCACTTCTTTTGTAATCAAAAAGACATCGATTACTGGTAGTATCTCGTCGTTTGTCTTAAGGACGCACGGCGAACTCTCTGAAAAGAAATTATCACGAAATAGTAAAAAATTACAAAATTAAATAAAGTCAGTTGGTAATTAAGGTTGGAAGGAAGATGGGTGAAGTGGTTCTTTGTGTCTGGAATTTCGAAGTTTTATCATCTTCGAACGTTTCTCTCTTGAATCTGGATCAGAGACGAAATACAAACTTTTATAATGAGAGTTAGTATATTTACAGTCGAGACCCGAGTGTAAACTTTATAGAGAGAAGAAGAAAGGTACATCTTGTACGTTTTCTGTGTCGTCCTGAGTTACGTTTGGTTTAACAGGTCAAATAGGGTAGTCGGTCGATAAGTACCTTAATAAAAGTCTACAGTACAGTATATAAAATACGGTTTTCGTAGAATCTAGTGTCTCCCGGTTGTAACAAGTCGTGATTGTGTTTGTTTTACTAGAAATCCTTAGACCATTCCCATCTTGATGATCCAGACAAAATTCTATGTTATAATATTTCACGTAACTACACTTATAACACAAGACCCAATATAAAAGTGATTATCTTAGTCTTTATAACATAAGTTCTAGTGTAACAAGAATTTCAAGATGCACTTCATTAAGACAAGTCTGTAAAGTCTCGTATTTTTACACATTACACGGTGTAAGAGTCTTGAAACATTTATCTCCTTCATCAAGTAAGTAAGTAGACTTACACTGAAATCCCTCACTAATTGAAATAAAAATAAAGGATAAATAGTAATTTAAAGATACAAAAGAACTTTTAAATGGAAACAAAACTAAGAATAAAGACATAGTATTAGACGGACGTATAAAGGGATTACTAATTTTTTAGGGTTGACTTTAATGTTCAAAACCCCTTTAAATAATTGTATTCCAAAGACCCCTATTCTATCAAGTAATTAATATAAGTTTATTTGTTACTTATAGAATATAAAACTACTCTCTACTGTTAAAACAAACGTATAATACGGAACAATAGATTACAGTAAACGATCTAGAAAGACAGAACGACAAAATTTTGAAAAACTACTCTGTTTTTGGAAGTTTTTGAGAGATTTATGACAGTATGTTTAATTTTGACTCCAGAAACTTCTAAGAGGAAGTCCACATTGGTCCATTCTAAGAAGTCAATTACTTTGGTCCAGATAATTAGATCACGTTTATTTCTTCGTTTTTTTCAAGTAACCTTCCTAGTAACGAAGAGTAGTCGAAACAGACATTCTTGTATTAAAATCATCGAGTAGGGAAAGATATTGTCACCCGTATATCTTAGAGGAGAACAAGGAAGTCGAATTGAAGACCTACCCTTGGACCCCTCGTCTCGACTATCAACCTCCTGTTCCTGTTCTTCTTTGTTATGTCTTCACCTTTTAATCATTTACTTTATCGACAAACACCTAGACAGGTTTCGTTCACTAAGGTCGAGAAAAGGCATAAAAAACGAGTAAACGTTTATAACACAAAAAGTCGGTCTATCGTCGTTACTTCTTTTACTAAGATCTACCCTCTGTTTTAATCTACTTCACCACTGAAGTCCTCCTTTCTGATTCGGGGAGTAAGGTCTCTACACAAAATAAATATCACTTCTTTTATATCTTATAAGAGGAGGATTGCGGAAGGACCTTCTCCTACCTTGTTCGGAAGACTAAAGGACACGTTTCACGGCGCATGCCCAAGTACGTTCATTTACTCAGATAGTCAGTAAGTAATGACCGAAAAATCACGAAGTGGATCAGAGATAAAGAGTGGGGAGACGTCGGACAGTTTAGATAGTGTCACTTGACAACCGTATTAATTACTAATCCAGTAAGAAGGAGCATAAAGAAGATTACTTTCATACTTTCCATATAAGCAGGAAAGAACATAAAATGCACCATAGTCACCTCATGGGCAGACTACCAAACAAAGAAACCCCAGGGGTACACCTCAGTAGTACCCTGAGGAAAGTGTACGAACTTAAAATGAATTCTATATCAAATATTTTGGAATTAAAATATTCCAACTAAGAATGCAACTAAGTAGTGATAAAAGGAAACATACAACATTTTTCTTGCTTATAAGAAAACCACTAAACCCCTTAACAACAATTTAAATTAAGGACTCAATTTTAAAATAAGAAACATTCTTATCCCTCTAGAAGTAACGGAAAACCCCTTTTGTCAGGAAGCTCAACAAAAGGAGGTCCTGACTCTACCAATCCGAGATATGGACAGAGTTAAACCATAAAAATGTATTAACACAATTACCGTTTATGTAAAAATATCTAACGAGACAGTAGATTTGGGAGATTTTACACATTTTACTTAGTCAATATGTAACGTTAACATAAAATTTCGTAAAATTATAAGTTCGAGAATGGTTCAGTGTACAAAATAATTGTAAGAATCCATATCACACTCAGACAGTTACACCATACTTACCAAATGTTATATACATAATGTAAGACATAAATAGGGTGTCATTATGGTCAGAATATAATTCCAACTTTAACGGACCGATAGTTCGTAAATAAATAATCTATGAAAGTCGAAGGGGTTCCCTAAACTTGTACACAAACTTTATATTAATATATTTTGAAGAATAAATGAAGTAGTCAGACATTCTGTGAGTCATGTGCGCGTGTGCATGTGTGTGTGTGTGTGTGTGAGTGAGATGTGCCAATATACATATACTCTCCGTGTCGTAGTAAAATGTTTGTTCAATCCTAAATTAGAACTGATGTCTTACGTGATTGACACGTTGAATCGGTATTATAAAATACTTGTACACGAACTTGATTTGTAAAATACTAGAACCAATTGATAATATCCGAAAAGAAACCCATTAATGTAAAGACAATAAAAGGGAAGGGTTCTGTTTAAAATATCTTTAAAATATAATTTTTAATGAAGAAATTTAAGATGAGTAAATTTAGAAAGTTTCGGGAGAAAAAAGTCCTTCGGTCTCATTGTGCAAACAAGCTCGGTACATTAACGATGTACATAGTACATAAATATAGTAGTCGGTAGAGAAATTTAACAACTCAGTCCGTACATGACTTATCTGTTCATTTTAACTTGTATAGAGAAGTAGTGGTTGGTACTTAACACATAGGAAACAAGCATAGTGACTTTAATTTCGATTAATTTACGTTAAAAACTTCACATCAAAATTTAATGTAATTAAAATACGTATATTAAAATACAAGTCTTTATAAAACAATTTCAAATAAATGACATGGTAAAATTTTGAAGAGGTTTGAAACGAAGTACTTAACATCGAATAAAACTTTATACAAAATACACTCATTTCCTGATCTGGACTTTCAAATCTCTAAAATAATAACGGGTAAGTACATAATAGTAATTATAAGAAATACTATTGATCACACTCGTGACCATTGACAATTCTACGGGTGAGAGTACGAAGGACCGTCACTATGGGACAATCCATATTCCACACTCTTGGTTTTCACAGAGACTCGGTCGGAACAAATATAAAACAATATTCGTCACTCTTAGTTTTTACCATAGCATCCAACAACGAGACTAAACTAAAATAAGTCACCGATTTTACACAGTATAAGAGTTTTATGTTTTCCGAATTAATTACTTAGGTATGATAATAAAACATCCAACAATACCTTAGGGAAGAGTACTCTAGACACTACCTACCGACACACGGGCCACGTTTTCTTTACGTACCTGTCGTCATTCACCGAATAAGTAAGGTAGGTAACACCCAGGTAAATTTAGATCACTATGTACATGAAGACACACGTCAAAGTGGGAAGGGACAAAAAGATCAGAAGAGAAAGGATTAGTAGGATGACTCATAGAGACATAGATGACACCTTTACAATTTATATAAAGATCTGTAGTGGGAGACGAGTCCTTGGATGTCTCTGATCGTCGAAAAATCTCGTACAGGTTTTATGACGAAGTGTAAGAAAGGGTCGTCAAGATCTTTTATTCATAAGACTCACTGTCACTTCTACCCTTAGAGATCCCTGGAGACTCCTTTGGTACGAGTAAGTGTCGATAAGGTGATCGTACTCGAGAAGGGACAAATAAGTAAATATGAAAGTATGAAATCGTTTAAAATTTCACAAGACACGATTCGTAACGACACTTGAACTCTGTCTTTGATCTTGTTTAATAAGGGGCAAACCCTTTGTGTCTAGAGAGAAGTGGATTTGACAAAAGGGACTTCTACGATATCTTCGAAATCGAATATGGGTTCACAACGTGAGGTAAGGTAATTAGATGGTCAAATGGGTGAAATGTCAAACTAATACACAACGGAATTAAAAAGAATTTTTAAGAGAAAGTTCTCGATAGTCTTGCAACGACTTTCACCTCTGGCCAGTCTAGAGTTCTGACACAGGGAGTAAAAACTATAGTCTTGTCTACGAGTCGAAGTAAAACTAATATTATCATCGGAAACGAAATAAGGAATTACTAGAGATTACTGTTACCCAATTTAAAGGAACGTCGGTTTCAATTTTGGGACTCCGCGTTACATTCCTGGTACGAGACGTACCACTTTTAAATACAGTACTAATATATACAAATCGAGAGTCACACCTTTATCTGTATACCATTGATATTTAATTTCCGTAGATATTCTTACTGAAAGACATACTAAAATAACGACCGTAAGTGAAACCTATCACTCCCCTTTCGTCCCTTTTTATACCTGGTGGAAATATCAGGTTTATTAGAATAGATACATTATAATCTCCATTATAGAGGTCGAATTCTTAAGAAAGGTAATCACCCGGGTCTATTGTAAAGCTATGAAGTAAACCAACCAGTAGTGTAATTGTTTTCGACACATTGACGTGTCGTAGAAATTTTGTCGGTCCTTCAGGACGACATTATATATATAAGTCGAGAACAAATGGTACGACCAAGATAAGGATAATATACTCGGTTTCGTTTCAGAACATCTCAGTCAAAATAACTACTACAGAGGAGAAAGTGGGACTTCACATCCAAATCTTAAATCTCGATGAGATTAAGTCACGTGGTTCCGTACTTCTTAAGAGACAAGCAGACGTCAATGTCGAACCGAGGGTACGAGTGTGTGGCTCGTCAGGACAATGGGGTTCAATGGTGACAGGAAACGTACCGTCACGGTCCCAATCCGGAGTCAGTCGGTGAGACTAAGGTTCCGACGAAGAATAGTTAATACAACAAAAGGAAATCGTACAGAAGTCTTCCTTTATGCATCCAATTAGTGAGATACGTTGACTGAATTTCGTATAAAGATAATTAGATTGGAGACTAAATTTCGTATAAAGAAAATTAGAATTGGAGAGACGTGGGACTCTTTTATGTCACACGGAAAACATAAAATTATAACTGTGGTACATTTAGAGAGAATTAAACGTTATTTCTGTCCTCGAGAACTTATGTTGAAACGTAACTAAAAAAAGTCTGGATGTATTAAAGAATCGAGATTAACCTTTACTAGATTTCAGTGTCACCCGGTCAATAATAATAAAAAAAGTCAAATAGATAAGACTCACTTGAAACAGGTACTTTCGAGATAAAGATTTAAAAAGAGAACTCTTTATTAACTTAAAGTAAAATTCGTAACGTCTCTTCATTGACTATTATCAAACCGAAATTGTGGGAATAAATCATATCGTAACTCACAACGTTATAAATATAAAATGATTCGTGAATTCATACTAAGAAATCTAAAACACCGACCCTACCAACGTAAACCCTTCATGTGAATCTGAACAGAAGAATCCTTAGTTAGAGTATGACAGTCAAAATCCAAGGTCTCCTCGTGACCTAGAGGAAAACCTACCTTCGAGATTTTCTTGGATTACCTTTAGATTGTCACACCGACTTCAGTTTACTATAAAGTTACGACCGAAAATCAAGTGACTGAGACTAATGATTCATAAAGGACCCTAAAAGACAAAATTTGTATCAAACACTTTCATTCCGAATAAGTAGCACTTATGTTTTCCAAGGTCATCGCATGAAACGAACTCTATATACAAATATGTTGTTTACACTAACAAAGTCAATTAATATAAAGGAAATTACTAATAACGAAACTTTTAGAATGTCCATTCTTCTCCCATGGACTTTGTGGAATATAAATAAAAGTATTCCACACACACTCTTAGCATACGACATCAAGATAAAAAATTTCTAGTTTTTTATTTTTAATTTCTAATTTTTCTCGTGGACACCTACTTGTTTACCTAATTTTTCACAGAGATGTGTGTGTGTGTTTGTGTAAGTGTGTACGTGTGTATACATGTCACTCATAATAAGTCGGTAATTCTTTTCCTCCTTTAAGAGAACAAAACAATGTTGAACCCACTTTGACCTCCCACAATACGATACACCTTATTCAGTCTTTTTCTGTTTATTACTTACGAAAGTAAATGTACACCTTATTTTTTTTTTTTCCGTTGTTGTTGTCTTTATGTTTGGACTTGAGTATCCATGTCTCGTATCTAACCATCAACGGTACCCGACCCCCTTACTCCCTTTACTCACTTCCACAGTTTCTCATATATGAAGTTAATGTTCATGTAAGACTACCACATTACATGTCGTACTACTGACATCAATTGTCACGAAATAATCTATGAACTTTCACCGGTTCTTTCATCTAGAATTTACAAGAGTGGTGTGCGTGTGTGTGTTTCCATAAATTACACTCCACTACCTACACAATTGATTGGAATAATACCACTACTAAAGAGTCATATCTCTATGTAGTACAATAGTGTAACATGTTGAAGTTGAATATGTTATTCAGTTAATATAAAGTCACTTTGTCCTCTTTTTCTCCCTTTGACATTATCATTGATATAGTATATTCATTCATAGTTAATAAATGTAAAAACTTCATTTCCGTAGTCTTCCAAATAAAGTTGTTTAGGTCCGGTATTTATTTACTTAATTGATCGATTAATTGACTTCAGTATGTAATTGTCCATCAACCCGAACCATCAACGTCTACACGACCTTAACCACCAGTGTCTGGTCGACAGAAAAATAAATGGTCAAGATTCCTCACCTTCAGTACACCCGGTTTGACGGGACGATCGAAAAGTCATTGACTTCCGGTCTTGAAACAGAGTAAAGAGATATTATGAGGATTATGGACCACATGACAACCTAGTAAAGACACTGGAAGTCGTAAGAGTAGTAAAGGTCTTCAGAACCAAATCAGGAGTCACATAGACGAAAACGAAAAAAAAAAGAAATGAAATAGGTGAATATAGCTAATTTTACTCGTTGTTTTCCGATATAACGTCGGAATTGACATATCATTTCTTTCTCTACTGAATGTTTAAAACTTAATGTGGGATTGAACCTAAGATCTTAGGACCGAGATACGGGTTTAAGTTCACTTTGCTTTACTTTGTCAATTCTTTAAGGGGTTGATGGACAGAAAACACTGTATTCCAATATCGAGAGTATCAAGATTAATTTATAGTAACGAGACACGGACAAACAGAACAAAGTCATGACGAGTCTATTTATCTGGACATACTCTCGACATGGACGTAAATATATGATTTACAATGTAAATACATGATTTACAATTCGAATATTGGGTCGAAATAATCTTACGAAATAAAAGTCGAGACAAAACAGAGGTCGAGAAAACACTGATACACTAAGTAAAACCTCCTCAAACATGAGGAAGTAATATCATCGTGAAATCTCGTATAAGACTTGTAATGGTTCAAGACAAAAATCCACAACTTACAGTTGTGAGACTAAGACCTTACACAAAGATCAATAAAACTCAGAATTAAACATAGATAAATGAAAACTGGATTTAGTGATCTCAAATACAGATTAGACAAGTAGTCAAAGGTAAAATATTAATGATTCAATGACGATTAATTTTTGTATTATGTTATAACTATGACATTTTTACGACTTATACATAACGAAAGAAAGTTCAAAAAAGGGGGGTGGTAAAAGAAAAAATAAGGATGAACCTTTTTAATAAAAATTAAGACTCATAAAGACACTTTATGGATTTGAGACACAATCTCGAAGTGAAGATTAATACTTCCTCCTACAATCAATTTACATACCTAACTTGACTATTGGACTTACGAAAATAGGATTTGTCATTATTAAGTACACGAATTATGAGACATCTCATAATTTTCCATCATACGATTATTGGTGTCTTCCTAAAGGATACGATAGAAATTTCCTAAATATAATAACTTAAGATTTTTGTTTTATTTTCGTCCAATTCTCCAATTTGAAATCCCTATCATCTCGAGAAACCACCAACAAAGAGAAGTCCTTTAAACCTACAAAGAAAACTCCATCCTCCTTATACTCCAAAACAAAATCACCACACTTACCCTCACCTTTAACGCACCCTTCTAACCATTAAATATAGTACCTTTCAACACAGTATGAGTCCAAATACTGAAACTGTTTAGTACTCAACAGTTAGAAGACAGGTACCATCGAAATTCGGCCACGATAACAAAAAGTTACAGTCACTTTTGAAGGTCACAGAAAACACGATACAGAATGATCCCTTGAAAAATTTAATGGAATATATTAAGAACGTCCCGTTCCGTCCCATCCGTATCATTGAGTGTATGGACTTTAGATTTTAGAATTAATCTCCTTCTAAATTTTCGTTACATTACTCTTCCAAGCTAATCTCTGCTGATAGATTCCGGAGAAGACTGGGACTTTAGGAAACTAAGACACAACAAAACATAAAGGTAAAACGAAATTAATCAAAAGGAATTCTTAACCCGTGGAAGTACTTTAGATTTAAATAAAGACATGAAGAATTAGACCAGTTTCCACTACTCAATGTCTTTTCATGTCCTCAACTTCACTGTAACCATTAATAACCGACCTAGTCACATTAAAAATATACGAGTTCCTTTGATTAAAAAAAAAAAAATTTCACTGAAGTTCCGGAATGACATCAAAATAAACCTAAAAAAAATTAATTTAAAAATAAAAATGAAATAAAATGAAATGACATAACCAAAACGGTATGTAACTGTACTTATGTGGTGCCCACATGTACGCAAGGGTTTATACTTAGGGGGAGGGTGGAGGGAGGGGTATTGTAGAGAGACCCAGTAGGGGCACGTGGTCGGGGTTCATAGGACATAGGACGTAACCTGTATCTGACTGCTAAACAAAGAAATCATATGTACAAAGTTACGGTAAGAGGGTTTAGTAGGGTGGGAGAGGGAAAGGGAGTCTCAGGTTTTCAGGCGAGATGTGTAGATACAGAGAAAACGACAGAGCGTATGTCCCAGTAGTAACGGTAGAAAGATTTAAGGTATATATACACAATCATATGACATAACCACAAAAAGAAAGACCGAATGAAGTGAGACATATTAGCCGAGGTCAAAGTAGGCAGAGTAATCTTGACTAAGTTTACATAAGAAAAATTACCGACTCATTATGAGGTAACACATATACATGGTGTCGAAAGAATAGGTAAGTAGACGACTACCTGTGGATCCAACGAAGGTACAGGACCGATAATATTTGTCACGACACTACTTGTAACCCCATGTACACAGAGAAAGTTAAGACCAAAGGAACCACACATACGGGTCGTCACCCTAACGACCCAGTATTCCGTCAAGATAAACGTCAAAAAATTCCTTAGAGGTGTGACAAGAGGTATCACCGACATGATCAAACGTAAGGGTGGTTGTCACATTCTCCCAAGGGAAAAGAGGTGTGGGAGAGGTCGTAAATAACGAACGACTGAAAACCTAGCGTCTGTAAGACTGACCACACTTCACCATGGAGTACACCAAAACTAAACGTAAAGAGATTATTACTCACTACAACTCGTAGAAAAGTACACACACAATCGGTAGACATACAGAAGAAACCTCTTTACAGATAAATCAAGAAACCGGGTAAAAGACTAACCCAGCAAATAAAAAGACCTTAACTCGACGTCTTCAACGAACATATAAAAACTCTAATCAACAAACAGTCAACGAAGTCAACGATAATAAAAGAGGGTAAGTCTTCCGACAGAAAAGTGGAACGAATATAAAAGGAAACAACACGTCTTCGAAAATTCAAATTAATCCAGGGTAAACAAATAAAAACAAAAATAAAGGTCTTAAGACCCTCCACCTAGTATCTCCTAGGACGACACTAAATACAGACTCTCACAAAACGGACACAAGAGGAGATCCTCAAAATATCAAAGACTAGAATGTAAATCTAGAAATTAGGTAAAACTCAAATAAAAACACACACCACAATCTTTCACTAGATCAAAGTAAGAAAATGTTCACCAACTGGTCAAAAGGGTCGTGGTGAACAATTTCTCTAACAGAAATGAGGTAACATATAAGAACGGAGGAAACAGTTTCTATTCCACAGGTATACACACACCTAAATAGAGACCCGAAAGATAAAACAAGGTAACTAGATATAAAGACAGAAACACGGTCATGGTATGACAGAACTACTGACACCGAAACATCATCTCGGACTTCAGTCCGTTCAACTAAGAAGGTCAAGGCAAGAAGAAAGAGTTCTAACGAAACCGACAAAGTTCTAAACATACCTTTATGTTTTTTGGAGCTTATCGGCTTCGTTAGAACTCTTTCTTCTTACCTTGACCTTCTTAGTTGAACGGACTGAAGTCCGAGATGATAAACCTAAAATATACGTAATACATAATAGAAGACCTAAAGACAAATTAAGTTATATAGGGAAATGAGAATTAAATCTTCTTAAACAAATTTATAAAAATAAACTTACATTATGTCGTCTTACGTGTCAACGTATAATATAAGAACTTATCTATAACGGTACGATACTTTTCCATTCTAAAACTTTACTTTTTGAATTTTTTTTGTGCATTTTTTTTAAGACATCTTACTTTATCATTTGGTCCAACGACAACAACAAATCAGTAAATCAGTACAGGTTGAGAAACGGTGGGGTACATTAATCCCGAAGGGATAGGTCCAACATGAGACCCGAAGGGACAGGAAGTCACAGAGGACCTCAAACGAGTTTGAGTACAGGTAACTCAGCCACTACAGTAGGTTGGTAGAGTAGGAGACAGTGGAGGAAGAGGAGGACGGGAGTTAGAAAGGGTCGTAGTCCCAGAAAAGGTCACTCAACCGAGAAACGTAGTCCACCGATTCCATGACCTTAAAGTCGAAGTCGTAGTCAGGAAGGTTACTTATAAGTCCTGACTAGAGGAAATCCTACCTGACTAAACTAGAGGAACGACAGGTTCCCTGAGAGTTCTCAGGAAAGGTGTTGGTGTCAAGTTTTCGTAGTCAAGAAACCACGAGTCAGAAGAAATACCAGATTGAGAACGGAGGTATGAACTGGTCACCTTTTTGGTATCGAAACTGATATACCTGGAAACAGTATCTTAGAACTGAGGTCGAACACGAAGTGGGTCGGGTCTTAAAACGAACTACATGAGACGTATATTTAATTTATTCGTCCACTGTTACATATCGGAACTGCATGATGAAAGGGTCAAAACTTGGTCAGAAAACAAGGTACTGACCAAGATTGATAACGGAGAACTAGACATACGTCTAAAGAGTCCTCTGTCCATTGCACCAGACAATATGGATAGACAAATTCTTAAAAGGTATCTAATAACATTAGGTGTGTTATTTTTAGAAATAAAATCAGTCACTTCGTCTCCATCTACAAAAAGATTTTAAGGGAATGAAAAAGACACTAGGTCACCTACAACCGTTAGAGACCAAGGACACTGAAAAGATTTAGTTCGAACATGTAGACCTTCAAGAACCAAGTACAGGGCGACTTCGGATCGAACTTCCTAAAACTCGTAATGGAACGATTGTACACTTTACTGGAGATGACATGTCGTCTAACTTGTAAGAAACCGGAACGGGAAGAACCCTAACCTTACTTTTGACTGGAAAAGGTTACTATACCAGTGACGACTCAAAGGTTTAAACGACCGTGTAACTCACGTCGTGAAATCGTCGTAGTAAAAATCGTAAACTTTATCGAGTAGACCCTAAGGTGGTGGGAGTGATCGAAACAAACACCAGTACGAAGGATTCCGAGTGAACTGAAGTGGGAGGTCCTAAAGACCGACATCCACTCACTAGTGTGGTAACACCAATAGACCCAGTAATTCTGGAAGAACATGTCATAAAGACACATAAGAACAGTGTGTAAATAATAAATAAATTCTCGTAAATAAGAGACATGTTATTGTTTCAACGTAACATATAATATTCGTCGTATCTATCGTAAGACGAAAAAAAAGAAGCTTTATCAAATTTCTTTAGTTTTTCATTTATACTTTATTTTAAAAGTGGAACCAGTGTGTAGACAAGTGAAATAAAACGAATAAACAAATAAACAAAAAAATTACCTGATTTTCTATACTCGTTCGACATGGAACTACTAGTAAACCACAATCGTAAAAGAAAGGAGAATGTTTCTCACCTTATACGTTAACGTCACTAATTTTTGTAAAATCACAGACAAATAAATAAGAATAACGAACTAACATTTATTCACCGTAGATATCTAACTCATTACCAACGGTAAGTACGGGGAGTTCCGAATCTGTATCGATAACAAAACCGAAAACTTTCTTTCACTTCACAAAAGAGAAGCACTCAGTATTAGTGTTTTAATTTTAGACCTTCATGGACTCCATCACCAGAATTTGGTGGGTGGGGGTATTACAACGATTTCGAACACTTGATTTTTTTCAGAAAAAGTGAACAAGTTTTCATAAACAAATAGACTTGAGAATCAGAACCTTTTATGACATCAGAATTTAGAGTTGACGATTCCGAGTCCATTTTTGCTAATTGAAGAATCTTTCAACCATTCAATAGAAACTCTGGGTACTTCAGGGAGACTATTTAGACTTCCGTCATGAAAGAGAAGAGGGAGAGACTATGCCCTCAAGAGAATCCCATCACTAGTAATTTCTTTTATATACATCAACTCTTAATGGTATAAGGTATTATGTTGGTAATAAAGAGGACAGGTTGAGGAATCTATTCTAATCAAAATATCCTTGAACTGGACCGACAGGTCACTAACTGAGGTACGAGGGTTACGTCCCTCGTACCCAAGTTAGGGACCAACCCCTTGATTCTAGGGTGTAGGGTGTACGGTGTGTCGTGACGGTTTTTTTTCTTTTTTACCACCATGACTATTATCTACAATCTTAACAGATAGTAAACCGAGAATCTACAGAACGTAATTCTTTTTTTTTTTTGAAGGTAAATTTTTAAAAACTGAATGTCTAAGTCTTATCAACAACTAAATTTACATTAGATGAGATTCATCGTTCCTATGATCGAAGGTCAAAAGGATCGAAGGTTTTTTTAAATTACGACTGTCTCTGACGCGCAAAGAGGTAGATAGAGTCTTCAGAGTAAAATGTCTATGATTCAGTCACCAAACTCTCTCATTCAGGAAACGGGTCCGAGAGGTAAGATATACCATTCTCTCGGGTCTGAGTACCGCCATGAGTACGGAGATCTAAGGGTCCGGGTCTTAGTAAAAACAAAAAGGCGTCAACGAACAAAAATCTCACCTTTCTTCCGACTTATTGACTGGATTAAACCTTGGTACATAAACTTACTAAAGTCAAACAAATGAAACTTTTACTTCAGTTGTGATTATCACTTAAATAAACCAGTATATGAATCATACCTTATTAATCACAATGACCCGTCAACTAGTCTCTTCATGGGAATGACAAAGTATAGTTGAGATCAAAGAAGGACCTCCTGTAAAAGGTCTCAACTTACTAGAGGACCTAGATCAAAGGGTTGACTGTTGGCTCAACTGTAAAAAGAAATTGTTTCTCGAGACTTCATCGAAACATCTAACCTCGGTGACTAAAAATCTAGAATAACCGAATACAGGAACTCTCCAGTACCGTCGTGAGGACGTGGGACACTACACAAAATACGAAAAAATTAAAAAAGTAAAGTACCTGAGGACAGTTCTGGTGGACCACTCTCCGACAGAAACTAGGAGTGCGTATCATTTTTGTAACTTTTTCGTTCTTTTCCTTCTGACACAAGAACAATCTCTGGTACCGAGACACATCGGTTCCCAGACGAACACGGTAACGAGGAGAGGTCACTCCACAGAGACCTTCGACGGACGGTCTGGTGTGAGAGTGTAAGCTCGACTGTGCAAACTCAAGTCTTAGTGGAAGACGGAGGTTCCCTCCGTCTAGTAAGACTTGTCGACGTTTGAATTTGGAACCGAGTGTTTCCGGTCTCACCATTATTAATAAAATGAAATTGGTTTGTCTTGTCGTGCAACCTCCTATAGTTAAAAGAACTGTCGTATCAATACTACACCTCCGAAAAGACAATCCCTGACGAATATCCGATTTTTTCAGTTGTCAGAAAAAGAAAAGGGAGAGGACAAGTAAGAAGAGGGAAAACGAGTTATTTGTCGTAGGAGAGCGATGGTCGGGAGGGTGGGGGGACCATCACGTCTCTTTCTTTCTCTTCAGATGTATCGAATAACATTGACCTTGATATAAGTATTTGTCGAAGAACTAACTCTTGTTTACGGAGTAATTAGAATTCACGAAGTTGGTCTCTCGTGTTCATTTCAGTTCTTCTTATTACTGACTGTAATACCCCTCGTATCGTATGACATGACGTGTGGTCCCACACGTACGGGGCTCCAGTGACCCGACGGGCCACGTAGAGGAATCGTTACTCCTTTCTCTAGGAGTCCTTCGTACCTCACCCTTTTTACGGAACGTACGTAAAGAGTACTTACCGTTTTTGATCAGGTCACCGTCCTACTTCCTTAGTACATAAAACGACAAACAATGACTTCCAGTACCACCCTTCTTTCTTATTTGGTCGACCTAAAAATGAACTTTCGGTTCACAACATATTAAAATTCATGAAACGAGTCCTAGGACCTTTATGATAATCCATTTATGACACTTCAAGGTACATCTAATGAAACCGGTCAGAATTCAATAGCCTCATGAAGGAGGATTGTAACTTGGTAACACACGGACCAGAAGATAGTCTACTCACGAGACATGTGAAGTTCCATTAAAAATGTGACGTCATTCCTTACCGTAGTCTTTCTTTTTTCCACCTTCTCTACATTAAACTTTGTATCTGATACTAAAGGACAAGAAGGTATTAACAGGAAAGTATGTTTACCGATATACGAACGTAAAATTATCAATTTTACATCACTCCAGGGACAGGGGAGGGTCGTACAGGTGTAGGATTAGGGACCTAGGACATACAATGTGACGTACTTTTCCCTTAATACCATCGCCTACCGTAATTCCAACGACTGGTTGACTGAAATATTATCCCTATAATAAGACAAATGGACCAACGTACGTCACATCAGTCTTCCCAGGATATTCACTTCTTTTTCCCCTGTCTTTTCCCGTCTCACTCCCTACACAACACTCTTCACGAACCGGACAAGACCGACCGAAACCTCCATCTCCTCCCGGTTCCTGGTCCGTGTGTCCGAGAGGAATTTCGACCTCTTCCGTTTCTTCACCTAAGAGGGGTTCTCGAAGGTCTTCCCTCACTGGACCGACTGTGGAACTAAAATCGGGTCACTCTGGGTCAAACCTTAAGACTGGATGACTTGAAACACAACAAACTTCAGTGACGTAAACGCCATTAAACAATAACGTCATTATCTCTTGATCTCCTGCATAGTATCAGAAAACTTTGTGAGAGTTGACAAGCCGTAAGGTGATCCGTACGACATAAAAGTCACAGTCGAAAGAGACTGATGGAAGACACAGAGATCGGGTGTGGGAGACCAAGGTCCGGAGATCGTTAGGAAAGTGGAGTGACACTGGGTACTAAGTCACTTCGAGGGTCGAAAAGTGTCAGAGAGGGAGGGCAGAACAGCAATGAAGGTACATTCGACGATACAAAAAAATGTGTATGAGAGTCGAGGGAACGGTGAGAGACTGAAACAATGAGATGTAACCATATTGAGTTGGGACCATTTGGGTTGGGACGAGACATAGGCATGGGGTATCGCCTTACCGACACCTCTTTGTGGGCTATACGTCTAACGAGAACGAAGGTCAACATTAACCTCCATCCAGAAGTGACCACACCTATTAAGTACAACGTAAGAGTAGTAGGTAAGAGAGATGGGGAAAGAACGGACTGACCAAGTATAGAAGTATAAAAGGGGTAGGAGTGGGAGTGGAGTAGTTCAGAGAAGTATAAGTATCTCTTTACGCTTCTGTCGTCATCTCTGGAATTCCAAAGTTGGACGAAGTATCGACATTATAGAGACGAAGAGAGATTGTGGTAGAAGAGAAAATATGTGTCCTAGTATTAAGGTCATTAAGTAGGGAAAGAGTGGGTGGAGAGAAGAGGTCTACAAAAAGTAATAGTAGGTGTGTTCGACAATAAAGAAGGTAGAAGTTCGTTTGGTTTTTTGGGAGAGAAAGAAGGATGTTCGAGGTGGGACAAAGAGGTACGGAGACATTGATATCATTTTGAGGACTTTCCGAATAGAAATAAGTGAGAGAGGTTAAGAAGAGGGGGTGAAGAAAGAATTTAAATAAAGTCAGTATCTAAAACGGGACACAAAGGAAGCTGTGAAGACAACTGGTGCCGAAGGACAAACTTCGTCAGAAGTCAACTGGACATCCTAGGACGGGAGGACGAAAAGGAGAAGTGACCAGTGAAGGGGAGTGAGGGGTCTTAAGTTTTACACCCAAAGAAAAGGTGTGATTACGTAGATCAGTAGAGTAGGGTAGAGTATCGAAATTATCAACATTTGTCGCAGATCAGTAACCACCGAACCCGTAAGGACACAGGTCGAGTTTCAGAGTAGATGCACCGGTTGAAATCTGTCGTAGCGGACAGTATACAGGTAGTCGAGTTTAAGTGGGAAGGACTTGACTTAAGGTCTAGAAGAAAACATCGGAAAGAACAAAGGTCCAGAAGATCGACGACTCTGGTTTTTGAACTGTCTCAACCTGAACTACGAAAGAAAAAGAGTATGAGGTGTAGACAAACTGTCATTTAGATAGTACAGATGAAAATAAAAATAAATAAATAAATAGAATTAAAAATAAAAATGAAATAAAATGAAATGTTATGACATAACCATAACGATATGTAAGTACAGATGAAAATTTTACTTAGAACTTAGGACCGGTGAAGACCGATGAAGAACCAGTGGAGTCGACTGTATTACGTCTGAATTAGATGAGTAATTGAAAAGGGACCCATACCACCTTTAGACGATCGAAGAGAAGAGTGGAGATGGGAACTTAGTGATAACAGACGACAGTTGTGTCGTTAACCCTAAATTGTACATTCAATTGTAAATTGTCAATTGTACATTCAGTCCAATACAGGAACCACATGAGTCTGACAGGTCACCGAAGTTCGATAGTGGAAAATTTCCCGGATGCTTCGAAATACTTCCCGAAGGATCCACCACGTTACCATTTCTTAAGTGGATGGTCACGTCTTCTACCTTCTCTGTGTCCAAGTTACGGACTCAGTCTTTCTAGGGGACCTCCTCCTTTACTGTTGGACGAAGTGATAAAAACGGACCTTTTAAGGTACCTGTCTCCTCGAACCTTCCGATGTCAGGTACCCTAGTGTCTTAGTCTATACTTACTCACTGACTGACCCGTGGTACATCGAAATAGTCTAAAAGAAGGACAATGAACGACTGCTGGAAACGGTAATCTTTTCCGGTAGACGACGGTTGTGGAAAAGGACCTCTTGAGGTACCGGGTGAGAGTACTACGAATTGTAGGAGATGGTATATTTATTAGACGACTAAATCACACAGACGAGAAGGTCGGTCTCACATAGAAAGTATCGAAAACGGGTCACAGATCCTGTATTGTACCACTAATGGATCATAAACAACTAATACAAAAGTGAACATTATGTTTAATCCACACTCGTAGATTCAATTCCTTGAGTGAACATATTTTAAGTAACCTCGGACACTTTAAAGGAAAGTCTTCTAATGACGTTCTTTCAAAAAGTAAGTAAGTAAAGTAAGTAAGTTAAAGGATCAGTGAGTCTTAAGTACGGTCGGGACAGGATTGTACCTAAGGTCGGAGAGAGGTTCGGACTCTTTACTCGGGGTAGAAGTCTTTACCAAGAAGGTACAAAACAACTAGTCGTAAAACATTCGATCAAAAGGCAATTACACTAATTAATGGGAAACAAAAGGGTCGAATCTGTCGGGATAAAATACCAACACGTGAAGACAATACTCGTACAGTCTATTTATTCCCACACCCCTCTATGAAGTTAGAACATTAAAAAGATATCGTGACTTTTAACCGAAACCACAGTGAATGCCTATACAGTCGATTTTACTCTCAAGGAATGCTCCGTCGAACTCTTACAAACATAACCGTAAAGAAATTGACTACAAAATATCTTCTCGGTAACCTTGTACTAAAGGGAGATCCTGTTTATTACTTGCTGACACTATCAGTATAAGATTGTCACGGAAAGGGTGGTAACAACAATTACAACACAGTCGTGAAACTAACATTTGTGAGAAAAAGTACCAAATTATTGACTCGACATGTCTTTGGTGAGGTACAACATTTAACTATATGAGAAACAAGTAGAGTCGCCACTAAAAAAATACTTTGGTTTTAAATTTTCATGGAACCATAACGATTTTCCCCTACAACACTTACCATAATCCACTCCCTTTTCCGAGATTCGTCCTTTCCATGTTATAGTCTTATACCAGATTTCAATGTGCGAAAGTAGGTCGAAAATTGACGAGACCCCACCCCATGTGGTGTCTTATCGAGAAAGTCACGACATGAACCCTCCGTCCTCCTCGTCGGTGACAACCTCGTTAGTAAAACATTATCTTTAAAGTCGTAAAAAACCAAACCAAAATCCTTTGTAATCAACTGATCGTTATATAGACATGGAAATATTATTACTCAGTAAAATGTTACCCACAATAACAAGGATGTTTTCGGTACGAGTATTTGTGATCTATTTTGTCCCGACCGTTACTCGTAAGTGACACCTCAAAATAAATAAATAAAACAAGACGTTCCGATTTGTTAAAATCATAGAAAAGTCCAATCCAACCTTCCTTCAAGCCCATGTGATTTTCTGATCATCTTTAGTATCTACGGGAAAATTTTATAAGTAAATTCATTTTTTTTAATCTCTTAAAAATTAATGTGTATAAACTACCTTTTTCAAAATTAAAGAAACACACAGACACCCCCAAAGAAAAAAATTACATTTTCATTCATAACAATCCTTTCAAAGGGTAACGGTAGTGAGAGTTTCAGAGTCTAGAGTAACAATTATCTTTTGATGAGGATGACAAAACAGTAAGTCGGAAAGTCTATAAAAGACACGTATTTGATTATGACATAAAACAACAAAATTCTCTGGGTTTACCACAGTGTCAAATAAATTACAGAATCACAAAAGTAAACTACAATGTAACATATTAAAAATTATTGAATAACAACCTAAACGGTATACAACAAGTAGTGAAAATTTAAAATTTGGACTTCGATTAAATTTTTAAGTCTGTAATGTTCATTTAGATTCATTGACTGGTAAGGTCGAGGAGGGTCTCCATTGACAAAAGAGACAATACTTGTCTTTACTTTATCGTCAGTAACATGTAAGGATGAAGACGTATCTATATTTACAAATGGATTCCATCTAAGGTTCTTCCATCGAACGAACAGTATTAAATACAAGTGAATTTTAAAACTAACTATTACGGTTTAATAACAGGTTTCGGTGACAATGTTGAGTGTATTGGGGTTTTGATCTGAAGGACTAAATTTTTGGACTCCGATTACGAGTAATAAAGTAAAAAGTAAAGGAATAAGAACTTTAACCCACAGAAAACATATAAATAACCGTTACTTCTAATAAACTTTAAAAACGGACAAAAAGTTTTCATATCTAAAAATTTTTAATAAAAAACCTATTATTAGAAACAAAATGTAACCTTTAAAATTTTAACAAAACACAATTAAATAAATCATAAAATAGGAAATCTTAAAATTTTGAAACTATGTCAGTTTTAAATAGAGAAGATGGACGGAAAACAAAAAAATTTACAATACAATTGTTCGGTAAATAGGATTTAAGTAGTTATAAAAACGGATGTTAAAGAAAATGTTGAAGACAAAAACTCATATTCAGACATTTATTTAAATAAAATATAATCGGGTAAAATCCACAAGAAGTAAGGAAGGACGGTGCAGACCAAGTCGGACCACAGTAAAAGGAAGTAAGCCTTCTAAAAAAAAAAAAATTGTCGACATATCACACCTAAGAATCCTCTGTTTAAGAGAATCTAAAAACAGAGATATTCTAATAAAAATAGAAATAAAAGTTTCCTATAAAAGGGACCTTTATCTTAAGATCAAACGGTCGAAAAAAGAAACTTATAAAATACCTATAACAAAGTAACGGTAAACGACGGTTACAAAGACATGACTTATACAGAAAAAAAAGAAGACGAAAATTCTATACAAGAAGTATAAACCAAAAGTCTCAAAACTGACAATTCATAAATCCATACAAAGTAGACGAACGTCAAAAGATCCGTAGAACTAAGACACCTACAGAAAATAGTCGAAACCTTTCAAGAGCTAATAGAGATGTTCATATATATAAAAAAGTAGATAAGAACAAAGGGAGAAGAACCTTAGGTTAATATTCATTTAACTTATCCAACAATAAAAGAGAAACAACGACGACAAATCAACGATTCAACACAGCCTGAGAAAAAGTTGGAATAGGTTATTAAGATTATGGAACAAACAGAACGAAGATTAAAATAACTAATGAAAGAACCAGTACAATATAAAAGAACGAAAATCATATGAAACATGAGAAAAACTAACACACCACTTCTAAAACAGACATCGCTTACTTCAATTATAATAAAGGTCTTTCTCCCACGAGGAAACAGTCTAAAAATTTCATCTCCACTTCAGTTGGACTAACATGGACTCATCCCAGACTCGACATAAGATCGAAAACAAACTAAGTCAGGTGAGACTACAGTCCACAAACCTCCCACCCTAGTCCTGGAACGAAAGTTGTTACAGACATAAGACCCGTGACATTCCTGAGATCGTAAACAGACCGCAGGTGTCGACCCAACCGTAGCAAATTTTAAAACCCTTTAAAGAGAAACCAAATCTCGTCGACGGACCTAAACCCCAATACCTCTCAAAAGAAAAGAGAGGTCAAGAAGAAGAACGTAAAACATAGCGTTCTCTTAATAATTACTGTCTATGTATAAAGTAAAGGACGATTTAACGATATGGATCTAGTAGATGACCGTTACAATATAAATTCATCGGACCTTGGTGTTAATTGGAAAGTGTATCAACTGGTGACGACAACACACAAATACTTTACGCAATGTAAATAATTGAGTAGAGCCCTTCATCATAAAAAAGGAGAAAATATCCACTTTATAGATTTCGTCTCCTTCAGCCATTCATTGATCGGTCTCCAGTATGGTCATCATTTGCCATCTTACTACTAAACTTGGAACCGGTAGACGTAAAACAATTTGTGGTCCGACACCGACGGAGAGATCAAATAAGAAGGAGAGTCAATTTAACCTAAACAAATCGGACTTCCAACTACCGTGTCTGATTTTACAACGAAAACATATTTTACCATAGTAAAAACTTCCACTTCACCTCTATTTAAATGGTTAAATAAGAGTATGGTTACTTTTCAAAATAATAATCGATACAATCATTTTGTTTACCCTTGTGTCTAGTAATACATTATATACGACGAACTATTGCCACAAAATACTATACTCAAGAAAACTCCACTAATCATTTTACTTTAGAATAAATATCTTCACTCCTTTACCCCTCAACCAATACGGGAAACGAAGATAAAAGAAGTCAAAACAACTCATGTTTGTCCAGAAGAGGGAAGAGTCAACCCTCGAAGGGTCTCGTCCGTGTCAAGAGGACAAATAAAACCGAGAGATGAAACTACAGAACACGGAACGGAACATGTATCCCGTCTTCTATGACCTCTTTTTCTCACACCTGTAAACCAGTTCTTTCGGACTCTAATTTGAGTCAACGACAAAAACAATCAACCCGAAGGGACCACCGAGTCTACTACTTCTTGGACTGACGTTAAGTCTTCTGGACCCAAGTTAGAGACCCATTCCTTCTAGGGGACCTCTTCTTTTACCGTTGGGTCTGGTCATAAGAAGGGACCCCTCAAAGTACCTATCTCCTCGAACCACCAGATGTTAGGTTCCGCAGCGTCTCAGAGTGTGCAAACTCATTGATTGTGATCCCCAACCTTTTATTTTGGACACCTAAGTCAGGTCGAGTGACGGATGAAAACATTTATTGTAACATTAACCCTATGTCGGTGTGGGTAAACTAATGTATAACAGGACATCACCGTCTTGAATCAACGTTATTGAAACATCAATATGTTTCGGGTTCAATCATTTATAGACCAATAAATGTCTTTTCACATTTAGTAGGACCTGACCTACTAATAATCCATACATTAAGTTAGAGAACTAAGAATTAAAGGACACTTTAATCACTGAATTATTCAAGAATAATTTATTCCCTTCATTTTATGTACATATGTGTACCTGTAGTGGTCTACCAGTTCTGGCTTTAGTCTAACTAATAGACTAGAAACGTCTAACTAATAGAAGAGGTAGAAACGTCGGTTTCTACCTCTTCGAGACATCTCAGTCGTTTTTGTTCTGGCCCTCGACTGACACCGAGTCTAGTACTTGAGGAATAACGGTTTAAGTCTGAATTTAACTTATTTCACCCCTTTTGGTGATCTGGTGAGTCCATACTAGATTTAGTTTAGGGAATACTAATATGTGACCTTCACTCTTTATCTAAATTCTCTAATCTAGACTATCTCACGGACTACTTGATACCTGTCTCCAGGCACTGTAGCATGTCCTCTGTTACTAGTTGTGATAGGGGTACCTTTTCTTTACGTTTTTTCGTTTTACCGACAGACCCCTCCGGAATGTTTATCGACACTTTTCTTCTCTTCACTTTTCGTTTCCTCTTTTCCTTTCTATATTCGTAGACTTATGTCTCAGGTTTCTCATCGTTCTTCTCTATTCTTTCGGAAGGGGTCGCTAGTCACGTTTCTTCATCTCCTTTCATTATCTTACCCTTTCTGATCTCTAGAGAAGTTCTTTTAATCTCTATGGTTCCCTTGTAAAGTACGTTTCTACCCGAGCTATTTCCTGTCTTTACCATACCTGCATTGTCTTCGTCTTCTATTTTTCTTCTCCACCGTTCTTATGTGTCTTCTTGATATCTTTCTTCTAGAAGTGTTGGTTCTATTAGTGTTACCACACTACTGAGTGGATCTCGGTCTGTAGGACCTTACACTTCAGTTCACCTGGGATCTTTCGTAGTGATGCTTGTTTCGATCACCTCCACTACCTTAAGGTCAACTCGATAAAGTTCAGGACTTTCTACTACGACAGTTTCGCGACGTGAGTTATACGGTCGTTTAAACCTTTTGGGTCGTCACCGGTGTCCTGACCTTTTCCAGTCATAAGTAAGGTCAGGGTTTCTTTCCGTCACGGTTTCTTACGAGTTTGATGGCGTGTTAACGTGAGTAATGTGTGTGACCATTTCATTACGAGTTTTAAGAGGTTCGGTCCGAAGTCGTTATGTGCTTGGCACTTGAAGGTCTACAAGTTCGACCAAAATCTTTTCCGTCTCCTTGGTCTCTAGTTTAACGGTTGTAGGCGGTCTAGTACCTTTTTCGTTCTCTCAAGGTCTTTTTGTAGATAAAGACGAAATAACTGATACGGTTTCGGAAACTGACACACCTAGTGTTATTTGACACCTCTTAAGAAATTCTCTACTCTTATGGTCTGGTAGACTGGATAGAGAACTCTTTGGATATACGTCCAGTCCTTCGTTGTCAATCTTGACCTGTACTTTGTTGTCTGACCAAGGTTTATCCTTTTCCTCACGTAGTTCCGACATATAACAGTGGGACGAATAAATTGAATATACGTCTCATGTAGTACTCTTTGCGGCCTAACCTTTTTCGTGTTCGACCTTAGTTCTGACGACCCTCTTTATAGTTGGTGGAGTCTATACGTCTACTGTGGTGGGAATACCGTCTTTCACTTCTCCTTGATTTTTTGGAGAACTACTTTCACTTTCTCCTCTCACTTTTTCAACCGAATTTCGAGTTGTAAGTCTTTTGCTTCTAGTACCGTAGTCCAGGGTAGTGAAGTACCCTTTATCTACCCCTTTGTCACCTTTGTCACAGTCTGAAATAAAACCCCCCGAGGTTTTAATGACGTCTACCACTAACTTCGGTACTTGAATATTCTGCGAATGAGGAACCTTCCTTTCAATACTGGTTGGATCTATCGTATAAGTTTTCGTCTCTGTAATAAAACGGTTGTTTCAGGATAGATCAGTTCCGACCAAAAAGGACACCAGTACATACCTACACTCTCAACCTGATACTTCTTCTGACTCGTGACTTCTTAACTACGAAAACTTGACACCACAACCTCTTCCGAGAACTCTCAGGGAACCTGACGTTCCTCTAGGTTGGTCACGTAGGATTTCCTCTAGTCGGGATCTTAAAGAAACCTTCCTTACTACGACTTCGACTTTGACGTCATGAAACCGGTGGAGTACGCTTCTCAACTGAGTAACCTTTTCTGACTACGACCCTCCCTAACCCCCGTTCTCCTCTTCCCCTGCTGGCTCCTACTCTATCGACCTACCGTAGTGGTTGAGCTACCTGTACTCAAACTCATTTGAGACCCTCAACCACTACCTGTCCCTCCGGACCGCACGACGCTAAGTACTCCAGCGTCTCAGTCTGTGCTGACTTATTGACTTGACTTGACTTTCATGTACCAAAGACCGTACAAAAAACTTTACTTAGTCCGGAAATTATAGCAGAGGTAAGAAAATTACCTTCGGAAAGTAATAACTATTGGTTAAGTGACTGAATTACAGTATTACCTGTGATAGTGAAGGATGAAGGAGTAAGTTAAGAAAGTGAAGTAAACTTCTACAAGTTATGAATTATGTTAATCATATAAACCAGTCACGGTTGGAAAGACATATAGTCTGTAACATATCTAAGAATTCTTTTGAGCTCGACGAAAAGTCCGTTGTCAATTGGATAAATTAAAATCTGACTGGTCAAAAGAAAAGACTGTTATTTCATAATAAATTGTTTCTTTTCCAATTTTTAACCGGACAGACTATAACAGAAGATGACTCGATAATTGTATCCGTTTCCGACGAGAACCTCCTCTTCGTTCCTTCCGAAGGACCTCCTTTAATATAAAACCGTCTTTGGACTTCTTAGTCAAGTGAAGTCAACTCAACGAGTCAGCACAAGCTGAGAAACGTTGGGGTACTTAGAGTCGTGTGGTCCGGAAGGACAGGTAGTGGTTGAGGGCCTCAAGTGAGTCTGAGTGCAGGTAGCTCAGTCACTACGGTAGGTCGGTAGAGTAGGAGCCAGCAGGGGAAGAGGAGGACGGGGGTTAGGGAGGATCGTAGTCTCAGAAGGTTACTCAGTCGAAAAGCGTACTCCACCGGTTTCATAACCTCAAAGTCGAAATCGTAGTAAGGAAGGTTTCTTTAGGGTCCCGACTAGAGGAAGTCTTACCTGACCGACCTAGAGGACCGTCAGGTTCCCTGAGAGTTCTCGGAAGAGGTTGTGGTGTCAAGTTTTCGTAGGTAAAAAGCCGTGAGTCGAAAGAAGTATCAGGTTGAGAGTGTAGGTATGTACTGGTGACCTTTTTGGTATCGGAACTGATCTCCCTTGAAAAAACCGTTTTATTACAGAGACGAAAACTTATACGATAGATCCAACCAGTATTGAAAGGAACGTTCCTCATTCGCAGAAAATTAAAGTACCGACGTCAGTGGTAGACGTCACTAAAACCTCGGGGGGTTTTTATTTCAGACTGTGACAAAGGTGACAAAGAGGTAGATAAAGGGTACTTCACTACCCTGGACTACGGTACTAGAAGCAAAAGACTTACAACTCGAAATTCGGTTGAAAAAGTGAGAGGAGAAAGTGAAAGTAGTTCTCCGAAAAATCAAGGAGAAGTGAAAGACGGTATTCCCACCACAGTAGACGTATTGACTCCAATAACTATAAAGAGGGCCGTTAGAACTAAGGTCGAACACAAAGAAGGTTAGGCCGCAAAGAGTACTACATGAGACGTATATTCAATTTATTCGTCCCACTGTTATATGTCGAAAATACATGAGGAAAAGGATAAACCTTGGTCAGACAACAAGGTTCAGGTCAAGACTGACCACGAAGGACTGGACGTATATCCAAAGAGTTCTCTGTCCAGTCCACCAGACCATAAGAGTAGAAAATTTCTTAAGAGGTCAAATAAGACTAGGTGTGTCAGTTTCCGAAACCGTATCAGTTATTTCGTCTTTATCTACAAAAAGACCTTGAGAGAACGAAAAAGGTACCAGACCACCTACAACCGTTAAACTAGAGACCAAGGAGACGGAAAAGATTTTGGTCGAACTTGTAGACCTTCAAGTGTCAAGTACATAACGACTTCGAACCGAACCTCTTAAAACTCGTAATGAAATTATCGCACACTCTACTCACGTTAACACGCCATCAAACTCGTAAGAAACTGTAACGGAAAGAAACCCTGACCTTACTTTTGACTGGAAAAGGTCAGGACACCGGTGACGACTCAAAAGGTTTAAACGACCGTATAACTCACGTCGTGAAAGTGTCGTAGTAGAAGGCCATAAACTTTATCGAGTTGACCTTAAGGTAGTGGAGGTGAACGACTTATTTATCATCATTTGCTTCACTTTCACTTTCAGTGAGTCACCATAGGTTGAGAAACGTTGGGGTACCTCATATCAGGTATCTTAAGAGATCCGGTCTTATGACCTCACTCATGGGAAAGGGAAGACGTCCCCTAGAAGGGTTGGGTCCAGCGAAGACGTCACCTAGAACGTCTGGGTGGGTCCTTAACTTGGACCCAAAGGACAAAACGTTCACCTAACAAATGGTTGACTCCATAGTCACTTCGGGATCAAGTTTAATTAAATGATTACTTACTGAACTGTCAAACTGTAGAAACACAAGATGGTCTGGTCGAACAAACTGGATGCACTCCATATCACTCAGTTTTTTTCTTTTTACCATATTCACTTGTACTAAAATAAGAAAGGATGAATAAAAAAAGTTTAATTCACTTAATTTGTCTTTGGTACAATAGTACATCTAGTTTTATCGAAATGAACCGGTGTCTAAAAAAACACACAGGAAGTGATTCTTTATACTAAAGATGAGTTCGTTTAGTACCGTTTTTATTGAGATACAACTTAGTGACAAAGAATTGAGGTACAATTCAGTGACCTCGGACTTCAAAAGAAAGGAATCATGAGGGTGTTCATACACTTGTATTAGAAACGTCAAAACACTACGAAACTACTAAAAGTCCTAAAAGTGACGGATAAAACCGCATAAAAGAACAAATAAATTGTTTAAGAATACCTCCCACGAGAGAGATAACCCACAGCAATATTTCTCAGTGGATTCCTTAAAGACGGTCGTGAGTGACTCGATTGTCAAATCACTTCTGTCCTCTTCCTTAAGTTGTTTATCAATTGTTCTCATTGTTCTGCCTTCATTGACTCGTCTCCTAATCCTCTGGCGAGGAACTCCTTAGTCGTAAATGCAACTTAACAGTTCCTACACAAGTCAAATCTCCCTTTGAGTACCTTCCACCCTCAATGTCTTAAGTTAACTAAGTTAGAGTCTACTCTCCTTCTAATATGAAAGATTGGACTCGATCTTACCGACCCTTCCACTTCCTCATGTCCAAACCCTCCTTCTGTACTCAAGTCAGAACGTGTATACAAACTCTAATGACACCTAACAGTCTGTACTGTCTTCAATTTACAAACTCAGTCACTGGAAGACTCGTACTTCCATCACGTAGTCTACGGGTCGTTTGTCCATACCTCTCTCCTCACTTATCCGGGATGATGTCTTTAATGTCACAAATTCCTCACACTTTTTCTACGGACATTTTCTTTCGATTCCTAGTCGAACTCTACCTCCTGTTACTTCTCTGACAGGCCAATATCTTTGGTGTCCTTCTTCGACAAAATCCGTGTCAGTCAATGCAACTTACGTCGGTTCGCCAATCCGCTTGGTTCCTGAAACTTAACAGGTAATCTAAAACACTCTCCCTCCATAGCTTTCTTGTTCGAAGTACAACACCGTCCACTCCCAGAAGAGTTGAGGTGAATCGCAGAACGCAGACGTCCAAGGTGAAATGTCCTACGAGAAGGACAACATCAGAAGAGCCGTCGTGTACCTGGACAAGCACTAGGATTAGTCCACGTACCTCGTCGGAGGTACGACGAAACGACAAAAATGGAGACGGTGGAGAAGGGAAATCCGAAGAGTGATGATTAAAGTAATTAGTCTGTTGATTAAGAGAGTCACAGACGTGAGGAGTGTCAGATGTCGAGAGGAAAGGGTGTAAGGGTGAAGTATGAGTGTAGAAAAATATAACTTACTTTCATAGACTGGAACACAAAACAAAATAAAAGTAAGACAGAGACATCTTTCACACAATTTAATGACCTTTTTATGACTTTCAGTTTTTGTAAAATACTTTATCAATGACTTATTAAACCTATAATAACTTATTAAGTTTAACAAGATAAAAAGTAAAAGTTATAAAACTCACACTTTAAAAGGAAAGTAACACACAAAGTAGTTTTGGTCAAGAAACTTTCCGGGGACCTTATACCGAAACGTGATTTCTTACAAGAGGTAATTCAAGAACTCGACCCAAACACTACATAAGTTTACCTACAGGTGTCCCGTCGATGACACCTGGAAAACGATGACACTCGGAAATTATTAGTGGCCCCTTTAAAGTTTAGTTACACATCTCTGAAGGGTCTGTTTATTTTGGTAACTTGTAAAGACCATAAAAGAAAGAAAGAAAAAAAACGAGGGATAATTCTCAAGATATCTATACAACTAGGAGGAGTCATCAAAACCACAATAAGAGTCTTTTTATTTAAGACGTCTCAAACTGTGGGGTAATAATAATCTATTCAATCTCCCTAGATTAGAAGTGTCCGAACCCGTTTCGACAGTTTTAGTAAATTTCCTCTAGTGGACCCTCTTATCTATTTCTTTAAAATATATCCGTCGAACTTCCTTTTTTTTTTTGGTGGTTTATTGGACATTGATAACTTTTTTTCTATGATCACGTCATTTGACCCTCATGTTCGAACTCCAACTTTTATTTTTTCAACGAATCAATGAATCAATTTTTAAGATCCGGTTGTCTTCAGTAACGTAATGAGAAACCGGTACAAAAGAATACCTCAAAAAGTATTTTAATATTACTCTTCACTATTCATATAGAAATAATACATTTCCCCCAGTAGAACCTCACTTTTCATATACGGTTAGATTCTGTGTATTTTTACGGTTTTTATCTCCCGAAAGGGACCATCGAGTCACCGTTTCTCAGGTGGAGGGTTAAGTCTACTGAGCCCAAGCTATCGGCCAGATCCTTCTAGGGTGTCCTGTGTCTCGTTAATTCGCGTACACGGTGCGGACAACTCGGACACACGATCTCGGGTCATCGACGCTGATGACTCGGGTGGACGTCATTGGTGACTCCGGTCGTACCGGATCTGGGCAGAAGGTGTTGCTCTCTTCGGTGTCGTCACTCTTCGGGGACGTGGTGTTGATCTCTCATCGGGATCGAGCGGTGTCATTTCTGGGTCACGTCGGGTTTTATTTATGTATTTACGTCAATGAAAAATTTCACGGTTTTTATATCAGTCACACCCCTTCTATTTCCTTATGTAAAATACCGTGACAAAAGACAAAAAGACCTTTCGGTCGTAAATAGTCTTATTAAAAAGGTTGTGATAAACGGGTATCTTTCTGGGTTCACTATGAAAACACTTCTCACAAGAACATTTCTCGAAGGACGAATAGGGACATAATCTTGTTTCGGACGGTAATGAGACAAAAGTCGGTAGGACATATGTCCTTACCTAAGGATCTTGAGTTCCCTTGGTTCAACATACACACACGGAGACAACACCTTAAGATCAGGGATGGAGAGGTGTGTGGTCAAAGACGCTGTGTCCAAGGGGGTCGTCACCGCAAGAACTATGTTCCTATTACTGTCAAGGGAGGTCCTCTACGTGTGTGGGTCTTGTGAAAACCCACAGAGAGTGGAAGGGTAGAGAGAACTTGACAATTCTCTATCAGGAAGTACTTCAAGGACTATCAAAATTAAATTTTATTTTTTTATCTGACATACCCCTATAAATCTATTTATCACGACTGAAAATAATGTACTGACATTATTAACACACTGTAAACAAAGACGGGGTCCTCACGACAGAGACGTTAAACTCTCCCCCACGAGAATTCCTTTGATTCTTGTTATTCATTCATCACGCAATTGACACACCTTAAAGTAGTAAAGGAAGAGGAGACAACTCACAACTTGAAGAACCAAATATCACACGAAACGAAGAGTAACAACATGTGTAAACAAGGTGTCGAAACAAAAATAATTATTCAGGGGAAGAGGAACTTGTACGGAGGGTGGGAGAAGGTGTCGAGAACGACAAGTCCATATTCCATCTCTAAAACATGTCCAAAGGTCTTTGGTAATGACTGTCGTGTAAGTGGAGACGACCCCTTTCCACAAGAGTCAGACGCAGACAAGACACAAACTGTAGTATTCCTCATTGGGGAGAAAGTGATTGTCTCGAACTTCTGTCGGGCATAAGAGCACGGTAACCTTAAGAACAAAAATTAAACTACTTACGACAACAACATTATTTTCGTCTTATACGGACTTTTGTCACTTTAGACAATAGAAGTCTATTTATTTTAGTTAATATTAGTATCATAATCTTGTTTTGGTAAATGAAAATTGTGGTCATTTAATTGTTCTTTCATATATAAGATTTTATCTTTGTGTCCCTCTTTTCTAGCTAAAATGTCAAATTTCCCCTGTCAACCTTTTATACTTCTCTGAGTATTCACTTGTTTTTTCTACCCATTACAAAGATACCATCGTCGACTTTACATAAAAACGTACTTAAAATAGAAATACTGGGTCAAATTAGTAAATTCTACCCCGGTTTCGTTTAATATCCAAGGATATTTAATCTTTGAATCTTTACTAAATCCATATCCAACATAATACCGTGAACCCTCGGTGTAGGTCGGGGTTCTATACAAAATAAACTGTGGTAAAATACTTAAATTAAGTCTAAAATTTTCAACTCTCAATATATTTTTAGGTCTAAAAGTAGAAATGACCTATTTACTAACACGTAGAAATATACTGTCATTGGTCAATCCTACTCTTGAACCGGATTTCTCTCATCTGGAAGAGATCCAATGGTACGAAATGGTCATATACAAATAAACCAAAGTAGGACGGACCGGGGTACCTGTGACCTCAACTCTGAGGACCTCATTACATTACAGTGCATTAGTACACGTACGTCTGTACAAAGACTGACTAATATTCCCTCTTATTTTCGTAAGTAGTAAAGATACAACCATTTCAAATCAGATTCTCTGACACAAACGAGTTAAAACCTACAAGTAGAGAATCAGAATCAATTACACTAACTGTGATACGATTTTTGACCAAGACCCTGACAAGGTACTCACCACGTCTGACGGTCTACTAAATCCGTCAAGGACGTTTCTACCTCCGTCATTCCTGAAGAGAAGGAAGGGAACCTGATCCTGTTTTTCTTCATTACAAACGATATTTAATATCGTAAATAAATCTATACTTTCTCACGGGACAACCCTAATTACGAATAAGAGAGAGGAACACCAGAATTTTCGTCCTACCTCAAAATACAATAAACTCACTTTATTGTACGAAACTGAATTTTTATTCGACTGTTTAAACTATTAAGAAAGTTTTAGAGAAGTTTGAGCTCAGAAATACAAACAAACTCCGTATTCTAAATACTCTTTGAATTATCACAATTACTCCTGCAACAGTAAAAAGACCTCACTAAGTCTTAAACTTTCCTCTATGTGTTCCAAAACTCATTGGAGGTGCTCAACCACTACCTGTCCCTTCGGACCACACGATCAGGTACCCCAATGTTTCTCAGCCTGTATTGACTCGTTGACTTGACTTGACTTGACTCGTGTTCCCAAAATCGTCCTTTGTTCCCTTGTTCAATTTAAAGTAAAGGGGAATAGAGAACCAAGGAGACTAATATCATCCTAACGTTATTCTTTGTTACTTTCTGAATTAGACATAATTAAGAAGATCTCTTAAAAACGACAAACAAGACCAAACGAAGTACTGTAGTCTTAATGCATTTTTCTAATACACCATATGAGTAAAGTAAAAGTATGGAAAATAATTAACCTGATTAGAAAACGGTGTATAATTAATAGAATTCATATAATTTATGAAGATATTAAGTACAGTTCACTTTATCGTCTGTACGTAGAGTCATAAAAAGTCCAGTGTACATCTTTGTATATTTATGTTACAATCATTAAGAAACCAGAAGTGGATCAAGAAGAACAGTGGCACCACCCGTCCACACCGTGACCTCGATAGGTCCATAGTAGGTTATCGAAATTTTAAGTCTCTCAGACAAACACTACCTGTATCCACGAGACCCGAACGAAAGAGTAGACACACAAAGGGTACGTACACTTAACAGTGGAGGACCACTTCATGTCCGGTATAATTCAAATCCCTTGTAAACAAATGTAAAGACAGAGCAAAGGACATCCACCCGGGTACAGTACACGCGGCAACGTCAGGGTCTTCAGGCCAAATGATTACAGGGTCTTTCCTGTGTCTATCTACATCCGTCTTATGGAAATGTCTCCAATTTTAACCACTCATGGTTATGAAAAAAAAAGGAGTATTTAATCACAATTAAAGTTCAAGACTTATACAGATAAGTACGTGTATGAAAAAAGAATCGAAGTAACTTAATAAGATGTAAAAAATAGGAAAATCGGATTTAATGAATCGACATGTATAAGAAAAAGACAACATAACATTCATACGTATATCGAAAGATGCTTAATACAGAAGTCACTCCGTTTCCTTATGACGTAAAGTACTTAATTACACTGAAAAGTTAGAGTTCCGAAAGCTACTTCAAACAATCATTGACTGGGTTTAATAGGTTTATAGAGACAAACTTAACGAATCAGAAAGACAGAGAACGGACAGAAACCAACCGGAACTGAATTTTTTTACTCAGATTGAACTAAAATAGTAGAGAAGTGGTTCTTCTCTGAACGTCTCTTTTAAACTAATAAGGGCTCCCTAAAAGAGTGGTTGTCTATTTCAAGTAAATTTAACGGGTTGAGAGACCGACCAATAGAAGAGTAACAAAGAGAAACAATCTAACAAAGACAAAACAAAAAGAGAAAAAAGTACCTTTCCATCCGGAAATTACAGGGGGTGTGATTTCAACAGAACCTCAAGACAATTTAACACTCGGTTGTCTAATGATCAAGTCCGAGAATTATAAAGTATAAATTACTCTTAAAAAGGATGTCCATTTAACGTACTGAAAGTCTACGACTTCGCACAGAATGTTCACCTGAATTATGGAACTTCAAAGAAATCAGGGACAATGAAGACCAACCCCAGAAGGGTGACAAAGGCTGCGACTCGACACGGAGAGGTGGACTCGCAAAGAGAAACAGCAATCATCAGAGAGGTGGTGACACATCGTCGCACAAAACAGAGACCTGAAGACAGAGTCCTCGAATCTGAGATAAGATAACAGAAAGTCGCTTGGGACAATAAAAGGTGATATCGAGGTAATTCTTAAGGTGTATCGATCTTTCATACACCGGGAAAGGTGCGGGCTACTAACGACAACCGTCCATACTCTAGTAGACGGTCGTACTAGTCTCACACCATTACCTTCAAAACTCTTACTCTACCCTTATTGGCCCTGTAAATTTACCGGGAAGTTTCAACCACCACTGACAGTCTTCTCTCATTCCAACAAGTCGAGTACTTGAAGCTTTCCTTTTACAAATGTTGGAATATAGAACTAGTGGTCAAATTTTTGTTTTTGATTGGAACGGTACTCTCTCTCCGTCTTCATCACAGAAGTCACTGACACGGTTGACGACACAAAGACGAACTAAAGTTCTTTAGAGTATACATCGGAATTAAAACAGGAGAGAAAACAGAATGACACGACTATGAAACAAATATTCACGTCAAACTTACGTTTTTAAAATTGTGGGGTTTCCAACTTTTAACCATGTCTTTTTTCTTTTTTATGTTATTTAGGATATAGTGTAATGTAAAATACACGTTTGACGAAAAGAAGATAACGAAAAATGAATATATTTGAACAAAAGTAATAAGTTAACTATGTATAATATAGATACCTATAACAAACCCAGAAATACTAATCCTGTCTTCCGTAATCAAAACAGGTAATTTTTAATATTTTTTATAGAAAGTAACCTCCTTTTTGTTGCATGGTTATTATTTCTTTATTTGTTTTTTTAACGGTCTTAATCCTGACATTCCGTCCAATATTTCTTTTTACAACTCAAGTAATGTATGATATTTTGCATTACGAATCACACTGTTTATTATTGTTTACAGAATGTAAATTAAAAAATAAATATTCATTATACATAAACATCTTTAAGGTTGTGACGTAAATTGTGGGTGGAAACCCAGAGAAAGGATTTTCTACCAAGGATAATAGTGTAATTCCGGGGAACCTTATTCACCAGTGACGAGAACTACGAAGGGAACTTCCTGAACACATGACCGATGAGAAGAGATGTCTAGCAGGAATCACTAGACAAAGTGGTTATGGTCAGAGTCTCCCCAAAATTACCTTGTTGTCCCTCCCGGTCGTACCTAGTAAAGTCACGGTCGGTTCTTTGACATAGATCTTTAGACTTTAGACTACTACCGGAGGTTTTTACCGTTTCCAACGGTGGAACTGACACATACAACGTATAAGAAAATTTCAAATTAATTAGCTTATTCACATGTAGGTCGGTCTTCATCCTCGTCATCAAAGTACATCATAAAGCAGAGTCGACTGGATTCAGATCTACCTCATAAAATGATACAGACAAATCACTTACATACACACAGACGAACACAGGCAAAGGGAAAAAAAGACCTCGATATCGGTCGGGAAAAGACCTACGATTTAACAAGTAGAAGAAAAGAATAAGTGTGTCTACTCCCTCATCCCTATCCTTAATCTACAAACACAGACACATAAAGTGGTTTGTCAATAATGGACTGGAATGGTTTATGAACCCCATGTAAAAACTCATTCTGAAATAAGGACAGAAGATAGTAGAGTATCAGATCTGACCCGAAAAAAACCGAAACCGAGACAACTAGAAAATCCATTTAATTAACAACATCTACCGACAGTACACATAGTATCTAGCGTCGTAGGGACTGGTTTGTCCACTTCGGTTTTCCATATTTGAAGATCAATATTCCATTCATTAATGACACCTACATTACCTGTTGTAGTACTGATATCGACTCTGACGACACATAACACATCCTCTCAAGGATTCTCTCATTTAGGGTACTCAAGAGTACTATCCTTATTAAAAAAAGGGAAGAATTTAAAGAAAAACAACATAGACATACCCTTCTACCTACAATTGATCTGTATGACACCATAAGTAAGTATTATATACATTTAGTTTGGTAGTACGTAATACGGAATTTGAATATGTCACTACATACAGTCAATGAAGAGTTGTTTTGACCTTTCTTTCATTCGTTACGGTCGATATAGGACCCTCCATTTTAGTAGGGGTATACTCTTGGAGGACCAGGTGTCTCTTCCGTGTGTGTACTACTCTTTTAAAAACAGTAAAAGTCCTTCTATTATAGAAACAACTTTCTTCATTCACCGTCAGACCGTTTTATCTTTAAGACTCAACGAAAATTTTTCGTAGGGATCTCCAAAAAACAAAAAACCGAACACTTATTACGTTATTGTAAACCGTTGTATATACATATAAACGATGACATGCTAATAATTAAAATACTAGGTCAAATCATAAAATTGAAATGGACAAGAATATCTGCTTCTTCCTCTACCGTTGGGTGAGGTCATAAGAACGGATCCCTTAGGGCACGTGTCTCCTCGGACCACCCGACGACAGATACCCCAATGTGTCTCAGCCTGTGTTGACTTCACTGACTTGACGTCGTCGTCAAGAATGTCTTTTACTCGCTGGAACTAACGAAAAGGGGGGGTTTGAAATTTGAAAAATAAAACTTAACCCAATATCGGCTAATTGTTACAACACTAACAATAACGACAAGTCAGAGGTCCAGTACAGGTTGAGAAACACTGGGGTACCAGATGTGGTACGGACCGAAAGGACAGGAAGTGATACAGGGCCTCAAACGAATTTGAGTACAAGCAACTCAGAATAGGACAGTGGGGAATGGAAGAACAGTGGGAGGAGAAGAGGATGAACGTTAGAAAGGGTCTTAGTTCCAGCAAAGGTCACTCAACCGAGAAACCTTTACTCAGTAGGTCGGGTCGTAAAGTGTACTATATAAGACGCATCTTCAATTTATTCGTCTCATTGTCATATGTCGGAACTACATGGGGAAAGGGTTAAAACTTGTTCAAACAATAAGGTACAAACCAAGATTGACAACGACGAATTATGTCCAAAGAATCCTCTGACCATTCGACCAGACCATAAGGGTAAGGAAATTCTTAAAAGGTGTCAAAAAACACTAGATGTGTCAGTTTCCGAAATCATATCAGTTACTTTGTCTTTATCTACAAAAAGCTCTTAGGGGAACGAAAATGATGCTAGGTTGCTTACAACCATTAAATTAGAGACCAAGAAGACGGAAAAGATTTAAATCGAACATGTAGACCACAAAGAATTAAGTATATGACAACTTCGGATCGACCTTCCTCCAACTCGTAACGGAACGATCGTATACTTTACTCTCGTTAACATGTCATCAAACTTGTGAGAAACGGTAACGGAAAGAAACCCTAACCTTACTTTTGACTGGAAAAGGTCAGGACACCCGTGACGACTTAAAAGATTTAAACGACCGTATAACTCACGTCTTAAAATTGTCGTAGTAGAAAATGTGAAACTTTATCGAGTCGACCTTAAGGTAGTGGAGGTGATCGAAACAAACATCATTACAAAGGATTCCGGGTGAACCGAAGTGTGAAGTCCTACAGACCGAGATCCACTCGCTGGTATGGTAACCCCAATAGACCCAGTAAAGTCCACTTGTCACTTCCCTGAGTCGGTATTTGTATGTACATAGGTAAAAGAGGGTTTAGAGGGAAGGTAGGTCCGATCGTGTATTGTATCTCGTCTCTCTCAGGGTACACGATACCTAATTCAGGGACAACCAGTAGGTAAAATTTATATTGTCACTCTTGTTGGAACCAATGATTAGTTCATAGTATCTAATTTTAAAACACCATAAACACACATATACACGTATGTATACCATCAATGACTTATTTATAAGTACTTTACTTATTTTTCCGTCGTTGTAAAATGAATGAGAAATACGAAGACTGTATTTTAATAACACCGACTTCCTAAGCTAGTCTGTTATACTTTACTGAACAGGAAATACAAAAAAAAAATTTTCTCCTTTTTAGGAAGTTTTCAATACCACGATTTGAGTACGTGTAGAGAAGGTGTTCGTCAAAATTTTGTTCCGTGACCAATGGAATAGACGTAGTCACCCATGTATGCTAATCCGGTGTCTCGGATCGTCATTAAACCTCTCAGAGACTTATGCGTACCTCGTGAAAGGGACAACAGAGTCTCAAGAGTAGAACCTTGGAGACCAGTCGACCCCTAACTTTGGATCTCATCACTGGACTCACTTCGTCTCCGTTCCCTTGAGACTCGGAGAGAGGTCACGGGTGATCCACCACGACGACAAGGTTAAATCATAGGTCAACGGCAATTTAGTGGAGTAACTCTTTCACGGATTAGACTCGGACCGGGTTAAAATCTCCCCCCACACATCCACACAGACACATACACAAAAACACACACACACCCTCTCTGTCTGTCTGTCTGTCTGTCTCTACACTACGTACGACCCCACGAGAGTGGGTTCCTCCCGAGAGTGACTGTCGTCCCGTCTTTTTCACGACGGACGACACGTAAGGTTCACGACTTAAGGTCTCCCATCAAAATCAAAAGTCCAAAAGTAAATCGGTATACTTTTCTCGACGAGAAGGGAACCCCGTTCAATCACAAAAAGACATAGTCATTATTCGTTGTAATCATTCCCGATCATTGACATTCTCCGAATTTCTTGTCAAATACCGTTTGTTCAAATTTTGCAGAAGACTTCATACTTTCGATATATATTTTTTACGAATAACAATCATCATCAGAAAAATCTTATGTCTTATAACCTCAAATACGTCTCGATAAACTGATAAAACCATTATGACAACAATCCGAAAATAAATAAGTATCTAAGTTGAACACCAAAAACGTTATAAGGAGACGTGTTAATAAACACATCCTTCTAAGAACATCTCCTACATTCTTTCCTAAACAAACGATATCGTCTAAAAAGGAAAATATTACTGGCAATTTTTTCCCTCTGTTGCTTACCTTGTGTTGAGAAAGTCACGAGAAGTCCCCTAATACAACTAGGATTTTATCACACACAAAACACTTCTTGGAAATAGAGTAGGTCGGTGGAACAAACGATTATAGTGTCCACACCGGAGAAAGTTCAGGGTATTAATTTACCTACCGTGACCTCAATAAAAGTTCTGTAACATAAAATAAATACACCGACAATTAAATTTACGAAATTATTTTAAGTAATAAGCAAAATTTGTTTTACGGCGTTTTTATATAAACCGATGTCACCATAAATAGGTTAATCAAACGGGGGGGGGGAAAAGAAAGAACTTGTTATAAATTGAAGACATATCTTATTAACAGAGCCCCCGATTATTTCATTACCGACGTGGTAGAATTTTTGCGATGACCACCGAAAGACCTTTATGGTCCAATAATCCGACTTAGTGGGGAAATTGTTCTTTCTTCACCGACTTACAATGGACTCATCAGACATACAGGTTCGGTACAAGTTTTCCCTCTTGGTAAAAGAGACACTCGAATTCGGAAGAAGAGTAATAATTGTGTCCAAGATCTAATGACTCGTAAAAGAATAGATGAGTAAATCTTACCTAAGGAAACCAAGCATTGCTGAAACTCAAACCCTTTTTAATAGGAACACTACTCATGATAGCAAGGGTGGGGGGAACGGGTACAGGAGGCCATGGAAGAGACGAATAGGTCTCCCACAGTCTCGTAACCGTGGACCATCCCTTTTCTTACCTCGCCTACGGTCCTTGCAGAGGATGAGGGGTGAATTCACACACGAGTCCCATCCGTGAGAACCCTAACCATACGGACTCCCGTTCTTCTTTTTTAACGAGGGTGTACCATATCTAAAATCTTAAATGAGTCAGTAAAGGAAAAGAATAAAGGAAGACAGAACAAAAGAGATGATTATACTAACCAACCGGTGTCAGTATTAACTTAAAGACCAGTATTAATTTAGAAACTTTTTAACACGTTTCTTCTACTGTTGTTTTTTCCTTTATCTCTCTATATTTTGTGTTCACTTCAATCTTACAGAAAAAAATCTTTTTAAAAGTATTATCTTTTATACCCCATTTTTAATAGTCCTTGTTAATTCTTGTCCTTTAATCTCTCCCGTTACGAAAATATCATACTAGTGTGTCTTCTGTCGTCGTACTAGTCCTTTGTCTAGTGGTTAGAATTTAGACTAATATTTTAAATTCCCTTCTTGTAAATTACTTTTTTCCTCATTTAGTCGTGTCTTAATACCATAAACAATGTATAAACTGACTTACAGATAATGTGTGTAGTTAGTGAAGAACTTCTAGCTTAATTAATTTATAAGTAACTTAAATATATTCATTTTGTTCTCCCGTTCAAACACCCAATATTCTTTAGAACCTTTTAACGTCGTCTGGGGTCTACATCGTTTCAAAATTTTACCAAAAGGGAAAACCTCTCTTTCAAGAGCTTATCTTCAGAATACTGTAATAACTTTATAAGTCAACGCACATAGTTTCTTTTAGAGTACACGACAGTGACGTATCTCTTGAACCACCATAAACACCTGGTACGTGGAAGGAGTGTCGTCGTATCACTGATGGAGACCAAAGATACAGACGTCTGTAAGGATACTCAAGACTTTAAAATAAAGACGTCAGTTTATCTCCCTCTTTACTAAAAACTTTATCGACTTCAACGGGGGTCCGCAAACTACTGGAGGTGGAACATAAACTGTTCACTTGGTTCGTGTCCGTGTTCACAAGAGGCTCACTTCTTGTAATAAAACTTTTCCTTAAATATGACGTCACTACTGCCTCGAGGTTTGGAAAGTCATAGACCGACTCCGGTTGATAAGACGAATCTTCGGAGATATGTAAAATTTTAAACATGGACTTCCGTTTATTATCACTTGAACTTTCGGTTTCTAATATCAAAACTTTCCATGTAGTTAAGACTTTTATCTCATCAAAGTGACACCATAAGGTAGACTTCTCAACTTAGTTCCTACATTTTTTTTTTTATGTAAGTCGAAAGAATAAAGGATTTCCTTCTGTGAATAAGAGAACGATTGACCGAATATAATAGTCTACGTAACTTATGATTTTTATCTTAATGACTACCCCAGACGGAGAACACGACATTCTAGTGAGACTCAGGATAAATCACTTACAATGTCTTCACACTCTTTCGTCGAAGTGAAAGAAAGATCTCCTTTAGTATCAACAAAAGTTGTCTCGGAGATAATCACGTCAAGCCTCTTACGTTTCTGTGTAACTAATAGAAAGTAGTGAAATTTTCTTTTTTTACACAACATTTCCGTTAGTCATCTTCAGTAATACAAAGTGTATTTGAGTACATGACTAAATAAGTGTAGAAGACAATAAAAATTTCTACTTCTCTTTAAGATTCTTCTATTATTTGTAACTGTTACTACTCGTTCAAATAACAAATTTTACGCCAACTCCTTTTTAAACCAACATTATCCCTTAATGACTTTCCCCTTATTCACTATGATGTTTACCGTTTTAACACCACACCACACATCCCAGGACAATAAATTATACGAGTTATATTTTAAATAATGGAGTAATTCTTGTAAGAAGTCCTAAAGTTGTATACGTACAGAGGTTGAAACGTTCTAAAAATTTATTCACATCACATTTTTTTTTCATGTAATCATCGACATATCATGAATTGACAGTCTTACTAAACGATGTCCCTGATCTAGGATAACGTTCGACAGTTTAAACATATAACGACATTATGGTTTGGTATTTTAGAAAACTCATTTTACCTTTTACAGTCTACCCGTACTGATGTTTATTATATGAAAGACTTCCGAAATCTACAGATATCCTCTTTTACACATTTACGTACTTTACAATAGAACAATGATACCTAAAAAGAAATAGACAATTTTCTGTTCACACTCCGTTTTCCTTTAACTAACCTCGGAAATTTAAAAAGTCAAAACTTGAGTAAAAAAAAGGACTCCTGATTAAAATTTTTGTAATAATTTGTCTACCCATCTTGAAGTCTATTAAGTACTAATTTCTCATAACACTCTCTCAGTAGAATAGAAAACTGAATGTAACGACTTACAAAGTAAAAAAAGGGGACTAGAACAGACACACTCATCACTAATGACTACCTAGAAAATTAACTCACTCACTCAACCCCAGTCCCAAGGTCTCTACCTCAGTGGGGAAAGTGAGGCTGTAGTTGACTAAGTTATGGATGTTTATGAACGGTTTGACTCCATCGACGACCTACCGAAATTTGTTGGGTATCCCAAAACGAACCAGTTGTCACTAATTGTCTTCTTTCCAATATCTAAAACTTTCCATGTCAGCAATAACATTTCGTTACCTAGGTAATAATAAGTAAAAAGATGACAAAATCATATTTAATAAGGAAGCCTTCCCCGAGAATTTTGAGTTACTTTTTAATATTTTACGAAGAATACATTTCACTGTTAGAAAAGTGCGAACAGTAATTAAATTACATTCAGTCACACCAGATAAAATCCGTCAAAGGGTGTTAAATCCTTACAGTAAAAAATTCTGCTCGAGTATTTATGTCCATGGTCGGGTCAAACGTAAATAACTAAATTTATAGTTACCAAGACACGTAAATAGACATAACGGTAAACCTACTACGTTAAGGGTCGGAGACAATGGAACTTTAACTCGTACATCCGAGACCCGACTCTAACAAAACTCAAGGTACAGGTGGTGGATTCGTTGGAACCGGTATGTCAAATTGGAGAGTCTTAGAACAGACATTTGGCCCCACCAACACTCTTACTACACTCCATCACTTCCTGGACCGTACAACGATGTGAGTTTTCAATCAGTGACGAATACCATCGACTACATTGGGGAACGACAGATTTAGAGACACTTGACGGAAAATCGGTCAGTCTTAGTTTCGTCTATTTATAAATATTCCTCTTTCATCCAAGGACCATGCGAGAGTAAACAAATAAGTAGACAGATCATTTATAGAGAAATCCTGAACAACACCCCAATCTACTATTTACATGTATTAAAGACGAAAATATCTATAATGTCCTATTACCCTTCAATGACTTTTAAGTTGTTTACTAATGTTTCGTCGTACTTTTCAAGAAAACATCATTTTCAGGTCTTACGTCACTTCCTGGAATGACTTAAACCCCGTGTTCGCAACCGTCAGTTCTCCACACCTCTTCGAACGACCTTCTTCGTCACGGAGTATTACGGAGCAAACTCGGGACTTCCTACTCTTCTCCACGTGACTTCTTTTCCAGTCCTCTTCCTTGTCCTGTAAACCATGGGACCTTCACCCTCCCTTGACACATTCCAGATCCTTTACTGTAAAGTCGTCTCGGTCTCACACTCCACACTCCTCCCTTTCTACTCAGAACTCTTTCCCTTCGGAGTCTACTACATCGTGACACGAGAGGTCAAATCATCGGAGACCTGTGAGAGTCGATGACCTGTGAATCTTGTACCACTCACAATGTCTTGACTTGAAACCTAACATAGATTAAATTTTCAATTTTTTACTTTCGTCGTATTCGTGTACTTTATGTTGACATTAAAACCATCCACGTGTAAAATGTAAAGTTTGTGGGAACTTTTAACACAGGTTTAACTCTACACACATTTATGTGTCAGAAGTTTCTGTATCATACTTTTTTTTCTTGCACTTTATAGAGTAATTATTAATAAAAATATAACCAATATACAATTTTACTATTATCAAACCTAAACAATTCTAGGTAAACAATCAAACATAATCATTTTAATTAAAGTAACCGGAAAAATAGCGTCAGTGTATATGAATTGTACACAGGGGACCACCGAGTCTGTTATTTCTCAAATGGACATTACGCCCTCTGGGCCCAAACTAGGGACCCAGTCTTTCTATGCGACTTCTTCCTTTACCGTTGGGTGAGGTCATAAAAACGGATCTTGTAGGGTACCTACCTCCTCGGACTGTCCGATACATGGTACCCCAGAGTTTCTCAGCCTGTACTGACTCGTTGAAGTGAAAGTGAAAAGTTGTATTGTACATCTCGAAGGGACAACCGAGTCTACCATTTCTTAGACGGACGGTACGGTCTTTGGGATCAAACTAGGGACCCAGTCCTTCTAGGGGACCTCTTCCCTTACCGTTGGGTGAGTTCATAAGAACGGACCTCTTAAGGTACCTGTCTTTCGGACCGTCCGATGTCAGGTACCCTAACGTTTCTCAACCCGTGTTGACTCACTGATTATGAAAGTGAAAAAAGTTGGATTGTGAATAGTAAAATTGATAAAAATCTACATATCGAGACACCGTATGTACCGCAATTCATATACGTGTAACAACATGTTGGTGGTACGGGACGATAGAGGTCTTGTAAAAACAGAAGGGTTCGTCTTCGAGACATGAGTAACTTGTTATTGGGGAATAAGAGAAGAAGGAGTGGACAAAAAAAAATTTATTTAACAAGTAAATAAATCGTACATAATAAATAGTGGATGACATCATTCGACTTATTACAAGTGGGTTTCTATAATCTAGAATTAGGGACCTTGTACACTTTACAGTGTGGAATAAACCTTTTCCCTGAAAATGTTTACACTAAATTCCTAAAACTCTACTTCAATAAAACCCTAATAGACCCACCCAGGTTTTAAGGTAGTGTGGACAGGAAATTCCTCTCCATTTCCCTTTAATGTGTGTCTTTAGTCGGTACACTATCTTCGTCTCAGAGTGAACATAAAAACTACACCGAGGATTTTGTAATTTATAACATATAGACCGAGTGTAAAATAAGGATGACCCAAAACATGTAAAAGGACTTGTGTAACTTCTTGGAAACTACGACTAATTCTTCACTTTATTATCTGGTACAAACACAAAGTCTACCCATAAGACGAAGACCACCCCTCTTATACAAGCTCTCTTGTCCTGACCCCGGTCTCTCCGGTCAAAGTCACTAGTACACTTTCTACTAAATTCACATTTCGACTCCACCTCTATTTACTTAACTAACATCCATCCCAACCGAATCTGATCCACACCTCCTCCGATCCCAAGACCTATTCGTCGATCCTCTGACCAGTACGACACGTTTCCCGAACAAGAATGGTCTTCCCTTACCCCAACTCCTCCTTCATACAAACCCGTATAAACTAAACTCCAGGTACATAAGGTTGATCCAACTTGTGTCCTCTTTGTATACGATCTTAAGATGAAGAGTACCCATAAATTTATAAATGGTCGACGAGGATCCAACAGTGTACTTCAAGTTATTGATAAGTCAAGTCAGTCAAGTCAAATCAACGAGTCAGCACAGGTTGAGAAACGCTGGGGTACTTAGTGTCGTGCGGTCCGGAGGGACAGGTAGTGATAGAGGGTCTCAAGTGAGTCTGAGTGCAGGTAGCTCAGCCACTACGGTAGGTCGGTAGAGTAGGAGACAGCAGGGGAAGAGGAGGACGGGGATTAGGGAGGGTCGTAGTCTCAGAAATGGTCACTCAGTTGAGAAGCGTACTCCACCGGTTTCATGACCTCAAAGTCGAAGTCGTAGTAAGGAAGGTTTCTTGTGGGTCCCGACTAGAGGAGATCTTACCTGACCAACCTAGAGGAACGTCAGGTTCCCTGAGAGTTCTCAGAAGAGGTAGTGGTGTCAAGTTTTTGTAGTTAAGAAGCCGCGAGTCGGAAGAAGTGTCAGGTTGAGAGCGTAGGTATGTACTGGTGACCTCTTTGGTATCGGAACTGATCTACCTGGAAACAACCGTTTCATTACAGAGACGAAAACATATACGACAGATCCAACCAGTATTGAAAAGAAGGTTCCTCATTCGCAGAAAATTAAAGTACCGACGTCAGTGGTAGACGTCACTAAAACCTCGGGGGGTTTTATTACAGACTGTGACCAAGGTGACAAAGGGGTAGATAAAGGGTACTTCACTACCCTGGTCTGTGGTACTAGAAGTAAAAGACTTACAACTCGAAATTCGGTTGAAAAAGTGAGAGTAGAAAGTGAAAGTAGTTCTCCGAAAACTCAAGGAGAAGTGTAAGACGGTATTCCCACCACAGTAGACGTATTGACTCCATTAACTATAAAGAGGGCCGTTAGAACTAAGGTCGAACACGAAGAAGATCGCGTCGCAAAGAGTACTACATGAGACGTATATTCAATTTATTCGTCCCACTGTCATATGTCGGAACTGCATGACGAAAAGGACAATGAGCAATCATTAAGTCTTTGTCACAGTTATTGGAGTCTATACGTCTACTGTGGTGGGAATACCGTCTTTCACTCCTCCTTGATTTCTCGGAAAACTATTTTCACTTTCTCCTCTCACTTTTTCGTTCGAATTTTGAGTTGTAAGTTTTTTGATTCTAGTACCGTAGGTCACACTAGTGAAGTACCGTTTATCTACCATTTTGTTACCTTTTTCCCTGTCTGAAATAAAAGAACCCGAGGTTTTAGTGACGTCTACTACTGACGTCGGTACTTTAATTTTCTGCGAATGAGGAACCTTCTTTTCCATACTGTTTGGATCTGTCGTATAATTTTTCGTCTCTGTAATGAAACGGTTGTTTCCAGGTAGATCAGTTTCCAAACCAAAAAGGTCATCAGTACATACCTACACTCTCGACCTGGTGTTTCTTTCGACTCGTGGCTTCTTAACTACAAAAACTCGACACTACAACCTCTTCTGAGAATCCTCAGGGAACCTGACGTTCCTCTAGTTCGGTCAGTTAGGATTTCCTTTACTCAGGACTTATAAGTAACCTTCCTGACTACAACTTCGACTTCGAGATTATGAAGCCGGTGGACTACGCTTCTTGACTGAGTAACCTTTTCCGGGACTACGACCCCTTCTAACTTCCACCCTCCTCTGCCCCTGCTGTCTCCTACTCTACCCACCTACCATAGTGGTTGAGTCACCCACACTCAAACTCGTCTGAGACCCTCACCACTACTTGTCCCTTCGGACCGTACGACGTCAGGTAGCTCAGTGTTTCTCAGTTTGTGCTGACTCGTTGACTTAACTTGACCGACTCGTCGACACGAAACACACCTACACTTAAGCTAAGTACTATTATAGCATAGACGGAGAGATATGTGATTCAGGGGATGTATGTTTGTTCAAGACAAGACTCGTGTGTAAACATTTAAGTCATACAAACATTGAGATTGTTTCCATGGGATCCATGGGTTGATTGTGTTAGACGACCTATCATGACATGATGTTATCCAAATATTATGAAAAGTGTGTTTATTATACATGTATCTTTTTGTTTTTTACTTTTCTAAAAATTAGAATGTCATGGAACTTTTCATGTGGATCATGTCACGTCGTCGACCGAATGTCGTACGTACAAGTGTAGAAACTTTCAAACCTTGAACTACCAAGTATACATCTCCTGAATGACATGAGAAAGACTTCATATTATTAGTCCATTCTGTCACAGTCGGAACGCTCAAAGTAAATACAGAAGAGTGTCACTTTCTTTACTTCTTCTAACTTTTACCTCCTTTTTGGATATCTTTACTTTTTCAAACTAAACGTTTTTTTACTCATAAGAGTACTTTCTATTTACAAAAGTACTTTCTATTTACACAGGTGTTAGTCATTTCTGTATCACACATACCCCTAACGGTCCTACTCACGGATGTGCACTTTCCCCTAAACGTCATTCTTAACGTTCCCAAACGTGTCCGAGTGCTCTTCCATAAGTAAAGTCTTACCGAAACTCAAATTAAAGTCAAATTAAAATCAAATTTTCGTACAAAAGTAATTATCAAAAAATCCTAGTTTAAAATTTAGTATCAAGCAAGAAAAGACAAGTCTCATATTTTATGTAAGGTGGAAAGAAATCCTCGTTTTATAAAATGAAATTTATTTACCTTTTTTGTCTATCGAATTAATATCCTTAGTACGAATTCAAATTAATTTTGAACGTTCTAAAAAAAAAGAATGTCGGTAGACAAGTATTAACCAAAAAAATTTAAGTAGTCAAAATTTGTGAAGTAAGAAACCTCTTTCGTTTTTTTATAACACTTTAGAAAAGTGATTTACCGTCTATAAAGAGTCATTTTCTTAGTACTGTAGGACCGTTTCCATATTAAAATCATCTGATTACTCGAAAGACTGGTCTCGGCTGACTCGGAGCAGACTAAAAATGTTACTATTTAACTGACACAGTTTTAAGCGTTAGATCAGACCACTTTATAAAATGATACTTTCAAATTAAGAGTAAAAAATAAATACTTTCGTCACCATCACAGTGTCATCGAATATTATACGACCGGCAAACCATACTAAATAAAGTTACTCACAGTGAACAACTACACAAATTACTAACAACTGGGTATAAATTAAGATTTTTGAGAATTCACCACTCTTTACATTATTCAGTCGGTGACATCAATTTTCTTTTTTTAATGATAGGTGTCTAGATAAGTCAACGGAAAGAGGTCGAAGTCACTACAGTGCCGAAATATAAACTGTCGACAACTAACCCCCGTGACTTATGAATTGTCGAAAGAAATGTCAACACCCTTAGATGAATCTATTAAACATGGTCTTTGTGTATGAACTTCACATTATTTTAGTAAAAAGTAATGAATTAGACCCCTAACGTGGGATGACAGTAAAATTTCCAAAACTCCTTTTAACACCTTATTACTCGTAAAGAAAGTAAAAAGTCAGAAAACTATTTTTTGTGAATAACTCCACTAGTATCATAGATCACGAACCACTGTCCACCGTACTCTACCTGTCCCAGTAGACAGAACACTCCAAACGTAAGACCTTCCTAAATCTATATAACTATCTAGAAGGTTCCTACAGAAAAAAAAAAAAAAAACCATCAAAGTCTTCCGTCTACCTTTCCCGATCCAATTGTGTAAGAAGATTCCATAAAGAAATGTCTCTCCACATCATTCATAAGGACAGAGTATGCAGTCCTATGAATAGATCACATCTATTAAAGATTGTTTATCCAATTTTATAGTCTTCAAAAAAAATCTATAATACTATAATCAAACTCTAGTAAAATCTTTGTTATTCATAGAATTTGTTTTTTAAATTTTGCCACCATATAACAATTGTATTTCGAAGTTTAATAAGTATCGAATGTTGTTTTACTTTATGGAATACTTAATACTTTGTCAGCATCATCACTTTGTAAGAATTATACATAACAAGTTTTCTGGTGTTACAGAACATAAAAAATTTTCCTCTTAACTTCACAATTCAACAACAACAATGAAACAAATATCATGTATCATTTTCCGTATTTGTGATAACGACGTCTTTAAACAAAATTTTAAAGAGATCCTTCTCCGGTAGGTCTCTTTTAATAGGAAACGATAAAAGAAAACAGATAATTTCGTCAAATATTCATAAAAAGTTTATTATTACAGTGTAATGTCTCGTAAAATCAACCGTCCAGTCGAATCTTGACTCCCCCACCCCTCTAGTCACCGGGTTTACAAAAATCTTTGTTGTTGGTTTAAATTTATGAAGATTAAGAGTCCATGGTAAAGAGATTCTTAGGGAAAAATATTAATCTTTTACTTCTTCGGCCACTGTGTTTTTAGTCAGGAAAAGGGGCGTCTGGGTCTTCGATTGTATACACGTAAAAATCCGAAGAGTAAAACTGTTCCCGTTAGTGGTAAATTAAAGTCTTAAGGTAAATAGAGTCACTATCGGGATCTTGGTAGCTCAGAGGGAAAGGGCAGACACTGTCATAATGACAGAGGCACAAGAAACGGTGTGTGACTAAACCCCTCGGGACGGGGCATCGACACCGTGGACTGTGGTGGTGCCACATGTAAGACGTACCTATTCTGTACTGTCGGAAAAGTGGACTCGAACGACACGTACGTCTCCCGCTGTCGAGTGGACGTGGTCCCTTTCGTCCGTACGTGCACACTACGCGAGTAGCGTTAGTGTAAGGTAAAGAGCGTCTCTGCAAGGCTCTCTTACTGTCCGGTTCGAGTCTCAAGTCCAATAGTCGGACTCTGTACACTTCGTGTCCCGTAGAGGTGTTGTCTATTCCGATTCGACATGATGACTTGAAACTGAACAACTAAATTACAACCTTAAAATTATATATGTAGAATATTCCAATATAAGCGATATTTTCGTTACAGACAGTAGTTTTTTTTAAAAAAAAATTGACTTCACATATTTTATGTTTTACTTTAGTAGAGATCGAAACACGGTCAGGTGTCGTCATTAGTGTAAATTGAATTCCGTCATTACTAAGGACTGAGAAAAGATACCTCCTTTGTCGAATCTTCCTATACCACGAAGTGGAATGACACAATATGAACTCTCACAAAGTCATCGTATGATATATGCATACCTTGTATTTAGACAAAATATTTTTATAGTTGGGAGAGAATTCCCATCAGTGCAAAAAGGAAAGAAAGGAGACCAAGAAGAATACTTGGATGGTCGTAAGTATTACGAAGTGTGAGAACCGTGGACAGTAAATGAGTCTTTGAAAGGTCCGACGTAAAAATTCTAAAAACAAAAATTATCTTGAATTGGTGGAGCTAACGGATTTCCATCAGGACTCACCAGGAGTCAACACGGTAAACGACGTTCACATTTTCGTAGACTTACGCTATTATTTCACATACTTATAACCCGGGCTGTCGTACCCAAGGACAGAGTCGAGACGGTGTATGGTCGATGAACTCTAGTACAGTAGGAGGAACCTTCGGACAGGAACTAAGGTACTGTCGACAGGAACCAAAAGGAAGAGAGAGAAACCGGAAATCCAGAGTCCAAAGAAACGTCCAAGAAGAAGGAGACAGGTAGAGAGCTTACAAATACAAGGGGATCAAAGACAGACTTCGAAAAAAGAGTGAGAAAAGTAGAAGTCATTGTCGAACATTTTAACCTTAGTGTCATTATCGTGAAAGAAAGTAACAACACTCATAGTTCTATTCCGTAGATCGTATGAAACGGGCCACGGACCGGTATCAATTCACGAGTTATTTATGAGGAGGAATGACAACAACAATATAATGGAATCTTTCTGGTAATATCATTGTCACTTTATTCTTATTTTATTATTACATATACATGAGTCATTTAACTATTTACTATAACAAATAAAACTTCAAAATAGTGAACCTTGTAAAATAGTATGTATTTTATTATGTCCACTAACAGTCACTTCAAGTGTTTATAAATTAATTTTTATTTGAAGAAATTAAAATTTATTAACGGCTAAGTGACATTCAACATTTCTATTATATCTCTAAGAACACACAGGAAGTAGGTCGAAGGGAATAGTCAACGTACTATACATTCACATTTTGTTATAGTTTTACTCTTTAACTGTAACCATATTATATACGTGAATCAAGATACAACCTCTTCCTTTACCGTTGGGTGAGGTTACAAGAACGGATCTCTTAGGGTACTTGTCTCCTCGGACCACCCACCGACAGGTACCCCAACGTGTCTCAGCCTGTGCTGACTTCGCGGAATCGTTCGTTCAAGACACATTGAAATAGTGTAAATATCGACAGTAAAATAACCTTCCTTGACATCGAGACGTCTTCACCAATTTTCCCTCCATTTTTTTTTTTATTATCGTCACGTAACACCAAATATTGTATACTCTTTCATATTTCTCGAGAACTGGGAACTGTATTTTGTTGAGATAATTCTAACACATTTTTAAATACCCTCCCTCCAAGTTCTTCCTTCCCTACATACAAATGGATACCGACTAAGTACAACTACAAACCGTCTTTGGTTGTTTTAAGACATTTCGTCAATAGGAAGTTAATTTTTTATTTAAAAATTTTTCTACACTTTGTTTTTAATCCGTTTCTAAACCAGAATGAGAAGTGGTCTCCTGTTTTACGAATTACTGTAATAGGTAATCCATTTCGTTTATTTTGGTGTTACACTACGGTGATGCATAGACACCTCATCAATCTTAGTTATTTTGTTATGGTTACGATTATATATCGTTGATCTTGGGAGGAGGTAACGACCACCGTTACGTTTTACCATCTTGGTACAACTCTGTGTTAGAACAATAAAGAACAATTTACTTTGTATGTCAACTGGTATGGTAGGTCGTTCCGGTGCGACGATCCTTAAGTAGAGTCCTCACTTTTAAATGTAAGTGTGTTTTTGGACATTCATTATCAATATCACCGAAAAAGTATTAGTAGTTTTTAGACCTTTGTTGAGTCACGAAAAGTTGACCACCAACTTAATAGTTTGGTACCATGAAGTATGTCACACTATGAAGAGTCATCGTAGTTAGTTGAACCCACTGAAGACTTACGTAATACGTCCACTTTCTTCGGCCCGAGTTTCCCGAGGTATTATATATTGAGGTAAGTATGACGTGAGACCACCTTTTATTTGGAAACTCCCATCTTTGGTCTAATCACCGTCACTGCTACGGACCATCTCTCCAACTGACGTCTCCCGTGTTCCTTTACCAAACACAAACACCTTGACAACATACAGAACTAACACCGTCTTCAACGTACTGACACAAGAAAACAACTTTAAACACCTTTACATGTGTAATTTCCCACTGAAAATAATGTATAGGAGACACGTTCTTTAAAAGGTCCGTTATGACCTCACCCAACGGTATAAGATTCATATTTTGGTATAAAATTTACAATGACCTAACTAATTACTATTTAGGTACCATAAATAGTAATGGCACCTAAATAGTAATGGTGTCCCACTCCTCTTCACACCGTTTCTTTTGATCTCCTCTCCTTTACTTTCTTACACCCGCTACATCGTTCCACATACAAACCCCTTCACTCTCGACCTCAGGTCCTGCTGGGTATAGAGTCCGTTGTCTTTCACAGACACGGAAGGGGAGACTTCCGAAAAGCGCATTCAGAGGGAACTAAGTCTTTCATGACTAGAGTCTATCGATAAAGGTACCGAATTTATAGTGAGGGTCTTAGTGAGAGCATTTCCACAATTAAAATCAAAGACGACGAAGTAGTATTAGTAATGGACTAACTCCCAATTTACTCTATAAACAATACTATGTAAACGTGTCACCGACCGTGTCTTAAGTAAAGGTATCAATTGAGTACTTCACTACTACAGTTCAAAGTAAATTATCTACTCTTTAGTCTCTAAATTCCACCAATAACAAAATCAGCGATTCAGCATAGGCTGAGAAACACTGACGTACCTGACGTCGGACGGTCCGAGGAAACAGACACCCCAAAAGGCCCGTTCTTATGACCTCACCCAACGGTAAAGGAAGAGGTCCCCTGGAAGGGTTGGGTCCCTAGTTTGGGCACAGAGGAGTAACCGTCCGTCTAAGAAGTGGTGACTCGGTGGTCAATTATCACCTTCTCGGCACGATGGGACCGGAGGTCTGGGTTAAGGATACAAGAAAGGATGACTCAATATAAGTGGAACCACAGTCCATCGAAAGACTAGAAGACTTTCCGACTTTTGTTTGTGAAAACACGTCTTCAATTAACAAAGGTCCCACAAGGTAATTTTGGTAGAAGAGTCAAGTCCATATAATAGACTAAAAACAAGACAAAATAAAAGGTAAAGTCTCTTGAAGTCTAAACACGTCACCATATTTCATTACAGACCCAATAAATTCAAGAACTCTCTTTATCTAACGTTCCCTTGCCCCCTTCATAAGAATTTAATTCAAATTTTTATAGGAACGTGTGACAGTAATCGGAACGTCCCGGGCAGTTGGAGGTCAAGTGAGAAAGGACCACAGTCTGCATAACCTTTCGAAACTGTTTGTCAACCATACGGTCTCTGTAGACTTTCGGAGGCTCTCCACGTATCTCTGTGCATTTAGATAGTAGATTTATTTGAGGTGATCACCGTCCACAGAGTCTTTAGATTGAGTGTCACTACACCCGTGTACCCAAAACAATTGGTCTTTGTCGTAAAATTGTGACTGTCGAAGATTTCTTCTGTCGAGGTCTGTCCTTAAGTGACAGACATCTTGACGTTTGATTAGAACGGAAGTTTACTTTTCTAACATCACGTCGAATGACATATATCGTCTCTTTCGACAGTAACAACCCAAATAAAGGATTGTAGACTTAGAAGCTACGTATTCGTTAAAAAGATAGTCGGTAAGGACTTTGAACTGGTCTTACTTTTAAAACCAAAACTTTTAAAAGCATGTTAATTTCAAACTGGCGAAATAAAAATACGAACACTCGTTCAGAACCTTTTCAGGTGTAACAACAATAACAACAAAATCCAACTAACCAAAAATTTTTACAAAAGTATTTAAAGAAAAAATAGAGAGAAAAGAAAAAAAGTACCTTTCCGTAAAATAAAATTTATATCGTCACACATGTACAGTTAGGGTTTGAGGGTCACTTAAGGAGGAGGGGACGGAAGGGGGCGGGGGTCATTGACATTCAAACAAGAGATTCAGACACTTAGTCAAAGATAAAACATTTATTCAAGTCAACTTAATAAAAAAAATTTTCTAAGGTGTATATTTATTAATAAAGGAAAAATAATATTTTGTCAAAACCAAGAAAACTTCATACGGTCCATACGTTGTACTTGTAAAGGTCAGGTCAAGTCAGCGAGTCAGATGTACAGCTACTATCGGACGGACCGAGTGAACGACTACGGAATCTGTCGTCGGTGTCCTCCGAGTCGTTTTGATCGATGTTGCTAGACCCGAAAGTTTCAATAAGAGTTTATTAATTATAATGTTTATCCTTATACTTGTAAAATGGACAGGTGATAAACATTATAATTTCCTTATACTTGTAAAATGGACAGGTGATAAACATTATAATTTCCTCATACTTGTAAAATGGACGGGTGATAAACATTATAATTAATAAACTCTTATTGATATTTTCGGGTGTAGCAACATCAATCAAAACGACTCGGAGGACACCGACGATAGATTCCGTAGTCGTTCACTCGGATGGACTGACTGACAGTAGCTGTGCATCTACGCCGAACAACGGAGACATACAGTCTTGTGTACATTGTACCTTCCATACACGAGACACCGAAGAATACTTAAACCCTCAACTGTCTCCAGAATTCTGCAGACTGTCTCAGTATATGGTATATACCACTTACCCACTAAACGTGGGAACTCTTACTACAAGAGGAAGGCAAAAACACATACTTCACCACTTTTCTTAAGGGAGAAAGAACTCGTTTCTTTCCTATACTTTGTTAAAAAAAGAAGTTCATCTGGGTCCTCCTCCCGTGGGGTAGACACTACCCACTCGCACTATATTTTTTCCTCGTCTAACAGTCGGTTTGTCAAGACGTAGGTCCACGGAACAGTCACAGGACGCTCGTCTAGGGTCCCGAAGTAAGGAAAAACGTATATCACTGAATCAATAGTAAGAAAGGCACATACGACTCAAAAAAATTATGAAAATTTTTTCTAAGTTGACTGGCCAATTCAACCAAACTAGAACGAATAGTCCTTCGATCTACCACCTCTTTGTTTTCTCTATTGGAAAGAGAATCTATAAAATAAATAAGAAAAACTTTCTAAAAATAAACCCCCTATTTAATTCAGAATCCACGTTACTAAACAGAAGAATCACAATTTTATTCAGTCGAGAGTGGACAGGGGTGAGTGCCTTTCCATGTCATCGTTGTGTCGGACACCCTCCCTTATCTACAAATGGCACATATACGGGACGTGACCCACGACACGGGGACGAATTATACGTAGTGGGAACATCAGGAGTCGTTAAGACATACGTAAGTCCTAAAGTCAAGGGAGAAACGATTCGGGAAACTCCCGTGGGTTGAGATTACTTTGTTTTCATTTCTGTCGTTGTTACTTTCGGGTTTCAAGAACGAAAGTATTGTAAAATACGAGTCGTAATAACGTCGGGTTAAAAATGACCTTTAAGTCTACCGAAATTTCTTTAGTTCTATATACTGATAAGTAAATTCTATATTCCCTTTAAAAACTTGACCCTAAATTAACTAGACATAGTGAGATTTAGAGAATATAAACACGATTTTAAGTAATTACATACCGTACAATCTGAAAACTTTGAATGTAACTGAGAAATTCCCATCCGATCTTTAGATCCGTGTCTTGATGTGGTTGTTATTATTACTTCAGAGGGACACTTTTGCCGTCAAGTCATCCTTAACCTTTCAACTTATCCGGGGGTGGAGGGGGTAGTGTGTTTTAGAACAAATTCTGCGACATGAGTAGGATCTATCCTTATCAGTCACAGTAGAGATCCTCCCCCTGTGTCATCAGACTCAAGCACGACCACAGTTAGGTACCTAAAAAGGATTTTACAGTGGACAGTAAAAGGGGACCTTGAAATCCTGAAACGTCAATAAAATACAAAACAAACAAAGGGATTACACACCTATTTCGATTAAGAAAACTGGTCACATGAAAGGGATAGGACTTTAAAGAGAGGAAAACGTCAACTCAGATCGTATATAGGATGATGTCAAAGTGTTTATCACTGAGTGTATCTTTAGAAGGGTTCCACGTAGTACAATTACCAAAACCATATAGGGCCCCAGTGGAGGGCTTCGTACCTCCGTAAAATTTTCCTGAGAGTTTTCAACTCGACAATTAGGACGTCTTGTCGTGTCCGGTCTCCGAACAAAGGACCCCTTAGTCGAAACATAGAGGGTCGGACTGAGGACGGAAGGACGTCGTGTAGTTTCGTCGACTTGTGTAAAACTCAAAACCCCGTTGATAGTGAGTAAGTAGTTTCAAGGTAGACTCACTATGTACAAAAACTTTTGTCTACACCTTTGCCTCGACTGTCTACAACTCTTACCGGGAGCACAACTTCGGGTACAACAACGTGTACGACATCCTTCCGTCCAGCAATCGTAAGTCTCACCGCGTGGATGTTAGACACTTAAGTAGTTCAACAAACGTATCGAGAACCTAATCAGAAACACCAAACTAAACGAAACGAAACTTCCATTAATTTTCGACAGGAGCGGGGGTGGGGGACGTGTACACGATTTTATATTATTTGTACTTTATGTATCGAATGATACATAAAATCACCAACCGTTCTATATGATTACAAGAACACAACTTACACGAAAAAGTAAAACCGACGAGACACGGTCCGTAACGACCCACTGCGAGGTTATTCCGAAACTTCAACTATAACAAAAAGGGTAAAATATAAACCATTTTGACTCCGATTCTCCTCAAACTAGTAAACTTGAACAGGTCGACGATTTGTCATCTTAAGGAATTATCCTCCTCAAGAGGATAAATTTCAGGGTTCAGGAGGAGGAATTATCCTATTGTTGGTGATACGACGGACATGGCGGAGACCTCACACTACCCCTCGTTTCATGTTTTACCTCTTTGATTACGAGACACTGAGTCTCTTTGTGGAAATGGGACGTAGTGCTAAGGACGTAGAGAGACATCACAGACCCTGGGGTTGACACACTCTTCAGTCGAGCAGTTCCGTTGTGGCACGCACCAGGTGTAAAAGTCGGTCTGGTCAGTGAGATCCCTCTTTCGTAGACATGCGTCACAAGTAAAGACACAGAACCAGTGCAAAGTAGGACTCGGTCCCGTCGCACACCAGTACAAGAATGGAACCCAAAGAGTCCAAGATCCGTTTATGAACCTAAGTCTCTACACACTCATAGAAGTTATGTGAATTTCCCTTTTTTTATTTCAAGAAGTTGTACGTATAAATTGGGTACAATGATTATTAAAAAGGATTTGGTACGAAACTACTCCTTTTTTAAATTCTCTTTATCATGTATGTCTTACAAGGGTTAATAATAAAAAAATTACTTGTCCTTTTACTGAACTTACGGTATAACACCAACGACCACCTATCGTCCTATAACCCACTAATTTCTTTCATTAAAAAATGTATGTAAACACATTAAACCTCGAAAGATTTATGTTCTTCGAAGTATAATGAACATTTTTAGTTTCCTTTATTTCATTTTATATTTTAATCCATTTTGTAATAAACTTGTCGAACCAGAAGAAATACTGAAAAACATATCACCGGGAACATCCTCCCTATACCCTGGTCGAATCTCGTCTCTCATAGGTCCCCAAAGGAGGGAAACGGAAGTTGTCTTTGAGGGACTCTGTAGAAAAGAAAAAAGAAATATCAAAGTTAAGACCTGTGCAAAAAAGAATAATTACAAGTCTTAAGGTATAAATAGAAGAATTACCAAATTGTACTTCCAAGGAAACACTACAGAAATCATCATTAAAAGTCCCTTAGGAACAAAATGAACGATTCTGGTTCTAGACATAAAATTAAATAAAAGTAAACAGTAAACTTTTCATATATCGAATTCAGATCATATTAACGGAAGTGGAAACAGACTTCAAAGGTATGGGTTTTTTCTTTAAATTTTATATGACTTTAACAAAGTAACGAAGGACAAAAGAATCATAGGACTTTAGTTACAGAAGAGATTTTTTTTTTTTTTAAAATAAACCGACGCAACCCAGAATCAACACCGTACACCCGAGGGATCAACTCCACGTACCCGAGTTATGAACACGGACCCGAATTAACCAGACACCGGACACCCTAGGATCAAGGAACTGGTCCCTAGCTTGGGTGCAGGAAACGTAACCTTCCACCTAAGAATTGGGGACCCGGTGGTTTCCTCAGGGTCTTTAGTTATATAAGAACAGACAGTTTACATTAAAGGTACACCCAAGTCACTAAGTGGTCCTTTTGAGTGACCTGAGTCGAACATTAACAAGAGTGTCGACACTAATGTTATCTTCCTGTGGTTGGTCTGAGTCATTTTCTTTTTCCGTATTTTCCCCCTCTGACCTCTTTTAGTCGTCGTTCGAAGGTCTCAAGAACAGGTCACCTCAGTGTGTCCTGAGGAATTAAGGGGGCTTTGTTCAACACTGTTGTGGACATTTATAACGGTTGGTCTCTCCGACCAATCTCTTACCCACGGGTCTTAAAAATGAGTCTTGACTAGTGTAACCCTGAGAGACGAATCGTACATGGTTTTAAGGTCCGAGGGTTTCCCTCTGTTCGTAAACCCAACAATGACACGTCAAATCCGTAACACTCGGAAAGAAAAGTCCTTTGTCACCCTTGAGAAACCTTTAAGTTCAAAAGTCTGAGGACGGTCCCCGGTGGGAACAGTTTTGAAAGTTTCCTATCGTCAGAGTCCGGACGAGACAATCAAGAAAGATGGGTTGTACCTTATCTTTGGATCTTTATGGGTAAATGTGGTTTCCTCTTTTATTTAAACGACTCATTTCTCATACACACAATTGATGAAATTCTCACTGAAGAACCTGTAGAGAGATCGAGTCAAAAGTGGAGACATTTTACGTCATCATGAGACGTGAAATTTTAGGACACAAGAACATACAAAAGACTACGAAAAATGTAGACGACAAGAGTCTGACCCCAGGTACATGGGATCCCAGTACACTTCTGACAGAGTCTCCTTGTTACGTACCTATCAAGACTCTCCTAGTCACAAGTCTAGGAGTCGAAAAATACTCGAGAAAGGAGTAGAACCACACCTCCTCTCTCTTCGAACCCTCCTCGACGACCGAGAGAAGGGAGGGTGGGGGCGGGGGAAACGAAATGTCTTATTTACGTAACAAGAGTCCACCCATTTGTCGTCCTGTCTAAGACTCCGGTTCACAAGTCTCTCGTTTCGTTTCCATCTAATCCACTATTTATGACTTCTCTCGTTGTGTAATAAAACGAACCCGGTATTTACATAACGTTTCCAACACTGGAATAAATGATCGATGAGTGACTTTAGGTATCAGAAGTGAAGGAACCCGGGGTAGATCAGGTGTAGTGGGTCGACGGGCACGTCCCTCCTCGAGTCGGTTTCCATACCCTTCTTTCACTACTCACTGAGGGTACGAACTGAAGACTTATGAGGGCAGACAGGAGAAGGAGTGAAAAAAAGACCTTCCCTCAACTGGGTCTCTCTCTGGGGTCTTGGGTTTACAACTCTACCGTTCGTGAAAACAGGGACTTACTTACACTTCTAACAATGGAGTAACTTGACAAAAGATCGGGTCATGACAATACACTCGATCTTTTACTTAAACAATACAAATTCAGTAACACATCAACCCGGATATAAAATGGGATTACGTAAGTACTAAATGGAGAATCTTAAGCCTTTACTCCACGAACCATACCCCTACGTATAATTACATAAATAAAATTTTTCACTTAAGTCAGAAAAAGACCATCTTTAACTTAGGCAAACCATTACTCCTACTCTTGGGGGAAACAGATAACTAGTATATATACCGACTGTAAAGTGTATTTAAGTCGAATTAAACGTCAGGGTTTCAAACTGTCTTTATATAAATTTCGTGTACATATTAACATAGAACCTTAAGATACGACCTTTTCTCATAGGAAATGAAAAAAGGGGTTTAGAATTTTAATTTTCTATTGTAAATATGCCCAATTGAAATTGTGTATGTTCCTTTCTATATCAAAAGACTTTGAGAACCTCTTTAACATTCGTTTTTGTTAACTTCTGACGACTATATATCCTCCTGACAATCGTGCATCAAATTTACTCAGAACCAACTAGACTAATTGTTTGTCCGTCAATCAATAAGTGAACACGTTCACTCGATTACAAGTCCCGTTTGGATTCCGTTTGTTGTCTCTCATTACGATGTCGAACTTGTTGAACCTGACAACATACAGAAGGTTTAATGGGAGAATTTTATAAACATACCTAGAGTAGTCCGTCCACTTACCTTTCCAACTCATTCACCAGAAGGACACTCTTTTCACATGTGTATCCCCCTAATGAAGTGAATCACGACGGTCATTTGGACTTTAAAATAACAAGGAAGAGGAAAGGACTTAGAGAAAATACACGACTCCTCTGTGTATCTATACCCTACTTGGAGCCCTGGACCCGGTTCACAAACATCCTTTCTTTAACTTCTTATTGACCCACTGATTTTACGATTCCCTTCCTGAAGCAGATTGTCCTACGTCAAAGGAGTTTAAATATCTAAACCGCTCGAACCGTGGGTGTCGTAGAATTTATTGCATTCCCGTTACAAGGATGAGCACGGGGTGTGTCGTATCGCTCGAGTGACGTCCGCTCCTCGTCGTCTCCCGTCGGACTCGTGCGCAGGAGGTCCACCCATTCGATCTTTCCTAGTCTCCGGAAGTAGTCCTCAGCGTCCGTCGCAATGACTTTCGTAGAGGTTCTCACATAGAGACCGTTGGTAGGTGAGACTTCTACAACCGTCAGTATTTACGGTCTCAGTGTGGACCGTAAAAACTACTTTTTGTGACTTGCGGGGTACCCAGGTCTCGGACGTCCCGACGACCTCTTTAGACCCTTCATCTTATTAACGAGACGTATCTCGTCCTACGTCTGTCTGGAGAATAACTACCTTCCTTAGGAAACCCAAAGGTCACAGACGTTTTGTTCGTAGACTTCGGGACCTCTACTCAAGTCTCCCCGTTTGTCATCTTCCATCCGGTCCACGATCATTCCTTAACGTACACAAGGGAGTCTTTGAGTTCCCTGTCCGACTTGTAGGATGTATAGAGTGTGAAGAACTCTTTAACGTACACTCTTCCTTGGATCTCTCGATTAACGACCGATTTTCCTAGACGCCCCCCCCCCCCCCCCCCCATAAACCCCCCCCNCCCCCCCCCCCCCCCCCCCCCCCTTCCATAAACCCACCTACTACAAATCTGTGGTCCACGGAAGGTAAACCAGACCCGACAAAGGACAACAGTTTCGTTATAAGGACTCTGGAGGAGGACCTCTAAGACACTGAGGAGGTCCCGTCTCTACCACTGGAGAAGACGAAACATAGTGGTACCGGAGTACACCCCGGTCTAAGGTATAGGTCCTTCCCAAATTCACTACTTACTTACAAGTCCAATACTCCAAAGGGAGGTCGGAGTGGGTGATCTTACCTTGTTTCCCTCCCTGAGTCTGTTTGTAGGGTAATCCTGATCACACACGAGTGGACTCAAAGTAAAATCGGAGGGACCGTCCACTCTAAGTCCTCCTCAGTCAGTCCTCCTCCCGGGTCAGTCCGTAACAGTGACTATGGGACTAGGTCCATTTTGTGATCGCACGCACAGTCAGCGGTTCAGTACAGGTTGAGAAAACACTAGCGTACCTGACATCGGGTGGTCCGAGGAGACAGGTATACTAAAGGGTCCGTTCTTACGACCTCACCCAACAGTAAACTAAGAGGTCTCCTAGAGGGATTGGGTCCCTAACTTAGGTACAGAGGACGTGACGTCCACCTAAGAAATGGTGACTCGGTGGTCCCTTCGGGACACTGTGGACTCCGTAGAGTGAATCTCATCGAGTGACCTAGAAGGTCTCGCAGAGACACCCACTACTACCCTTCCTATCATGAAGAACACATCGGTAAACACCTCTGTCTCGAGACTGACTAAGGACAGACACCCGGGGTCCCTCAGAGGGCTTCTTGGAACGGGACACTCACAGAGGATCGAAGACGTCGGACGTAACTGACGACTGAACTGCGAAGTAGAGACCCAACCGTACGAACCAAGCTCGAACGTGACGAAATCTCGACGAAGGAACTCCCGTCCTTCTAGGTATCCCTTATTTTTACTTTGCCCGATAAAACGGTTCCTAAACGTCATCGTTTGGTCTCTTGACTGTCATCCTAGAATACAGACAACGAGTTGTCTCACTTACTTACTAGTTCACTACGCGTTATTTTCCCTTCACAGTCAATCCTCTTTACCATTTTTATCTCGTGGTTTGTAATTCCCGAGGAAACAATAAATTGTAAATATAAGGATCGGTAACAATCCTAAGTCAGAGTCCGTCCCTACTCTGGACTTCAAGAGATAACAAATAAAAGGACTTCCTCACACGTGTCATAAATTATTAAATAGTCTATTCATCTCAAGAGAGTTAAGTTGTCGATCGTACAGGAGTTGTCAAGTCCTTGTAAGGGGGCGGTGGGGGGCTGGGGGTAAGAGTCAACCACAAAAATATACACATACACAAAATATTTGTGTATGTGTACATTTTATTTAAATCATAGATACCTACATAAGTAAACACATACAGTCCCCTCTCTCCTCAACTACAAATGAGACCGAAACAGAATTGAACTCACGTTTTAGTAGTCTTTCGGATCTACTTGTAAAGAGCCGGTTCCCGTCTTATAGGCCTCCCTAGAAAAGTATCAAGACGACAACCGATGCTTTGGAAGTCGTTCCTCAAATCAGAGGTCCACAGATTATAATAAACGATGGACATTTTACTTTATTAGTATAGATTGTAGGTCTCTGTATTGTTTAGTACTTAGTGACGTACATTTCACGGGCTCCGTTTACCTTCAACTCAAGAAAAACTCTGTCCTACCATCGTAAATTTGTCATTACAACCCCCTGTCAGACATAAGGAAGGTGTAGTAGGGAAGAGAGTCTCCTTTCTATCCTCTCCAGACAGGTGACATAGAGATACTCTCAAACCCAAGTCTAAGAGTTCTCCCAAAAACAAACCCTCTTCTAACTTATTCATTTTCGTAAAATTCTTCTCTTCTGATTTTTCGATGTCTCTTAACATCCTTCCTAAGTTGACTATCGTGTACGGAACGGTGCCGTTTCTCGATGAGTCTACTAGTGGAAGTCTATGGACATTTGTTCACAGAGTTCCACCGCTCCGAGACTCCCTACTCCACAAACGACGGTACCTTGTGAAGCCACTTCCACTCCTAGACTTACTTCCATCTGCCAACGAAGATTACACGACCTCTTGAACCCCCTTCTTCTTTTACTCGAACCCCGAAAATTAAATGACACTCACCATTACTGGGTCCGACGACGACCGACTTCGAGAGCCTCGGAGACACACCATGGTGGTAAGGAGACAAGGGTAGACACTCTGACCACACCAAGTCCGTCCCCGTGGGGAGGTCGGACCCCGGGTCTAATTTCCGGACGTCGTGTCAGTGTCGGTCGTACGTCGTGCGTGTTCCTTGTTTGTAAAGTACTTCGAAACCTCTAACAACGGCTACCTCGTACTTTCTACTAATTATGTCTCAGACAATGGTATACGAAACCCTTTTACGAGAGTGTCACAGGACATAGTCCCGGGTGACACGAGTATCAAACAAGAAATTTTTAACAAGGTTTACAATTCAACAATCCGCCCAGAGATACTGGGAAATATTTCGTTGGTGGTATTCAATAGGGCTCCCGGTGTTGGCAATACTCGACATACTAAAACCACTTCAAAGACTTGACGGGACACGGAGTCAAAGATGTAGACATTTTATCCTTATAATGATAACGGATAGAGTACCTCAAATCTCCTCATTTAATTCATTTATTACTTATCTTATATATAATGGGAGTCTCGTCAAAGACTATACATCATTTATGAATAATTTAAATAAAAGTTTATAAATTACTCACAAATGGTAGAAGGTCCAGGGTTCGTCAATGAATATTCCCGAATATGTATTCCTACATATTTCTACTTGGTCTTGTGCAACCAAAGTTATAAGAACGTCGAGAATCTAGATTCTTCTCTATAAAAATTTTTTACTGATGAATCTTCTCCACATCAAGGAACTCTTACAGGAATACCTCTGATTGGATTGAACCTCTTATTTTTTACCTACTAGGGTTTCCCTTCCGTAAATTCTTGACTTCCACTAATCCACATCGGTTCTACTTCGGTCCCTATCACTCCCCCCCAATACGTCTAATTCCCTCACCATATAAGTTCAAGGGACTTCGCCCTTCCTTCTCTCAGTCTCTTCTCTCTCTTCAGTCACCCCGTCCTCGACACCTCCCGTCTCGAGACTCGACACACCACTTCTCTTGGGACAGAAACCCCTGAAGAACCGGGACCCACACACTGGAACCGGTCCGAGTAGACGAAGTCCGGAGTCAAAGAAGTAAAGATTCTATTTCCTAGGAAAGTCAAGACTTTAAGGGTAAGGTCTTAAAAAGAATGGAAAAGGAAAGGACCACGGTTTTCTCTGTTACTCCGACACGACTTTCAACAAAGATTATTTCAGATCAACAAATCTCTCTTGATTCCCCTTGTTGGTTTTTCCCTCCCCCACCCCCGCCCATCCGAGAAAGTCTAGACTACGAATTGGGCTGAAAATGTGACATTTTACACCTGAGGACCACCGACTGGGAGGTCGTCGAGGCCCAGGAGCCTACTGTAAATCAAAACAGACTTCTACCGTAGCATCACTTTCGAGGACGATCTCCGTCTGTCCGTCTGGAATCCCAATACCAGGGTGAAGGAGAAGACGAGTATCCTCACACCCGAATTTGTGAAAAAAAGACGACACAAAAAGGAGAGTCTGACGTACCACTCTATTAAAATCGTAAATATCTTTTGCATGAGGGGTGGCCCGAACATGTAATTGGGCAGGACTTCACTTATCTCGTACGTCACCTCCTTGAACAAAAAAAAAAGAGAAAATGAAAGAAAATTATGAAAAGTAAATCTTTGTAATAAGTGTAGATCATGTAAACTTGGGTTCTTGTTCGTCTTTGCAAAATTTTTGACCATCTAAAAAAAAAAAGGACATAAAGTTTTGAGGTGATCGGGATTAACACTCAAAGACTCAATCCAGCGTGTCCTAAAGACCAACACACAGGAGAATGTATGTAACTAACGACGTCGGGACCGTAGTCTCATCAATAGTGAGACAACTCATTTATACGGAGACAGTGTCTACCCTTGTTAAAGTAGGTGTTAGACACGATACAAAGAGTCTCCTTCACTCCGACCTCCTCTACCCCTTCAACCCTCTTACATGAAACCTTATCCGACAATACTCTCTCTGTGAGTAGGATGAAGAGTCGAGACCAGGGAAGGACTCGGTCGGAGGTACACCGGGGCCCCTTTATTTTCGACGAGACCCGGGACGGGAGAGTCGGGAGCGAGGACTGGTTCGACAACGTCCCACGAGAAGTGGAACCTATTGAGATATCGACAATGGTCTTCTGGGGACCATAGTACTTGACGTTCTAGTGGACCGTCCACGGGTGTAGGGGTGCATAGGAAAAATTCTTGTACATGTCCCTATTAAGTGTGAAATTAAACTTCAACTAGACGAGGTCTTATCTGGACATCTGCGACGGTGGATGTGTAGACGTCTCAGAGACCAGGAAGAATGTCGGGTAGAGAAGGAGCCGAGCGTAGGCAGAGACTAGAATTTGATACCATGAAGCGAACACAACTCTCTGGAGACCGTACGATTTGTCTCCTTACTACATCTTGTGACCAGAATCATTTAGACTATTTCCCTTACTTGCATTACTGACCCATTGCTCATGAATAAACGTTGAGTCCATCGATCGAGGGAAAGAGACGAAAACTGTTTTAACTTCCTGAGGGGTCTCCTTCAGTCGACTATCACTACTTACGATAGATTCTTTCTCAAGTATTCTTGACTCTTTGTGACGACACTGTTTTGAGGTCAGGATAGGTGAATAATTCCACTTTAAAAATTTTCTTTTCATATTAATTTTTACTATGACCGTCACATAGTGATCGTCACACACTATAATAGACATAAATATGTTCGATTGAATTTTTCTGAAGTAAATATCTGGACCAATCCTTGATGTATAGGTTATTTTAAAATGAAAAAATGGAATCATTAATATTAATGGTGTAACATCATATACATCGAGATTAATCGACATTTGACTTTTATTCACATTAATAAGTTAGTCTAAAAAATTCGAATTTCGGACAGTATCCTTTAAAAAAATTTACTTTGAAATTAATTATACGTAAAAAAAGGGACGTCTTAATACCACCTCACCAGTTATTTTCCCAAAACTTGAATTTACATAGAACAGAAGTCTATTTTAAGACACCCCTTTCACCTTATCTCCATTATATTCAAATTTCTCTTATTCATTACGATATTTTAGACAAGTCTTTCTCGGACAAGAAAATAAAAAATTTTACCAACTACCTCCGTAGTTTAGTGGTATCATAAATCTCCACACGTAAAATAAAGATTTACAGTCACAAATTTAGTGTCTTAACATTGAAAGTGTTGAATTTCAATGTTACTCTTTAAAAAACACAGATGAATTTTAATACTTCCCTCGTGTATCTAAAAGTTCTTAATAAACGAAGATCAAGGTCTTCCTAACCCTTATAATGTCACTAAAGGAAGAGACCGAACCCTCACATATACTTTTTATGTCCAGAGACCTGAGAAAAAGTCTGGATACTTAACCTTCTAGGTCAACATCCCTCCTACCCGGGAATAAAAATTGTGTTAGGCGACTAAGGGTCACTACGCCCACGTCGGTTAGGGTCCTGGTCACAAACCGTGGACATAGGTGAACGAAAATGAAGGTCCGGACTTCGGGGACCGGACAGGAAGAACCTCGCTGAGGACTTCGACACCTTCGCCTCGTCACCGTCTCTGAGTCCACCCTCCCTTGGTGCTTCGATCTTCAAGGGCCCAAGTCGGTACCTCACCCCTGGATCTTGGTTCCGGCAAGACAGACAAGTGCAAGTCCCTGCCAAGTGTAACAGAAGAATTTAGTGGAAACGGATCGAGTAGGATTCCACACGGTGAAAACTCGGGAGAAATTCTCGAAAGTCACGAAATAACGTCAAAAGATCTAAGTAATTCGTCTTAATTATAACCGGGGTGTAGATGGACCCTAGCCACTTTTTGATAACCTGAATTGTTTTAAACTGAGGTAGTTTTTGAGTCTTCGTCAGTCACTAAAAATCGGTAAGAAGACCTAGAAAACTAACAACTTTTTTTTCAGGGAGTCTTATACTCTACACCGATAATAATCCGTCATACCTTATAAGACTTCCCAAACTGAATTACCTGACTTAAACGATGTGTAACGATCCCAACGTAACAGAAAGAGATCGGAAAGAAGATACACTCTTTAAACAACGGTGAAGGACACAGAGTCGTTCTATTTACTTGATTAAATTTTATAAAAGGTGCGGAGTAGACAGGTGAGGTGTTCGACAGTTACTCAAACCTAACCTTCAAACGCACGGTCGTCAAGAGTCGACCCTCCTGACAATAACACTTTTTTCTTACAGCAAAGGTATCGTCAAACCTTGCGGAAACGTTCACACGAAAGTGTAAGAACGTCCTTCCTATTCTTCCATGTATGTACACTCGAAGAATTTCGAGCAGACGAACTGAATTTCCTTCAGTAACAATAATAATAAAATTATCTTCTTCGTCGTCTTTAAAAAGTTCTTAATTACTTCCCTTTTGTTAAACTGTACTCAATTTTTGGTTTTATTTTTCCTTTTTCTTTTTATAACCTCAACAATTTTAAAGTCTAATATTTTTAATTTCACCCTTTTTCAATTATAAAAAGAAGTTTTATTACAAAGATTAAATTGTATGAAATAAAACACCCAACTTATTGAATTTTTTATAGTACCGGACAAGTGTTTCAAATAATAAAAAAATATCAGGGACCTTAAGTAGTATATAAGGAATCATTGTGTAAATTTCTTTTTTAGTATACGTCTCGTAGTATCAACGAGAAGTTCCGTAAAAAGTAGGAGAAAACGTAGTCCTAGCTCAAGAATTGTCATAAATGACTCACCATAAACATCTCCTCCATCTCACTTTCTTCACTATTCAACCTTTCTTAAAAATGTCAAAGACTCTATCATGTCTGCCCAAGGAAAACCTAAAAGATTTGAAAAAAGGATGAGTTATTATGTAAAATTACTCAGAAACCCCCTTCAGTATTGAAACGATGCAACGAATAGAGACGGCAGGCGAGTGTACTGTGTTATGAGAACACTCCATATTATAATTTTAGAAGAGACCGATTTTCACCTAAAACCGAAAATCGGATTGTGACTCGTTTATTGGAAAGGTCAGGTTCAATTTACAAGGGTATTCGAGGAATTTTGGTTTAAAAGGAACAATTTTATTTCAATGGATTATATTAAGGGTTTCCCATCCTATACCTTCGATAAATTTACTCTGAATTTTTTTACGAAGGGTACAACACGACCGAACCAGAAGGAAAACGATTATAAACTACCCACGAAGAAACAACCCAAACCTCACTCTCCAGTCTGAAGAGTATTCCCTCAAACGACCAGGTAGTGTACCCAAGTAAAGGAATCAAAATTGGCACCGAATTCCGTCTTACGTCGACGGTAGTGGTCATGCGGAAGTGACCCATTAGTGACGTCTTTGAGACAGTACGGGGTAGAAACATGAACTATCACTGGAGTAATAACAGGTCTTGAGATTTAGAGGTCGAGGGCACATCGTGTTCCGGTCCGAAAGATACCAAAGGGGTCATCCAGTCGGGGTTCCATCTACTTTTAAACTATCTACATGAATATTGGAGACCTCAAAAGACATCCTTGAACTGTTCATCTAAGAAAGATGATTTATAAAATTGTGTGTCGCAAATTTTGCTGTAAATGGAGAAGAATGCTGGTAAAAAACTGTCACCGTACATCATCAAAATAAAAATAAAATAAACTTTTGTAGTAAACCCCAAAATATCTTTTTTTTTAAATAGAGGTGTCGGACAATAGTCGTCCTTCCTATCCGTAAGAACCTACCTACCTTCCAAATAACCACCTTTCTAAGTTCTTCGATAAAACACTATTTCCTAAAGAAACGTAAAAAGGAGATCAGTTCATTTAACGAACACCCAAGAACGATCCTTTTTTATTAGGGAGCCCACGACGAAAATTAAACTAGTCCAAATTTTACAAAAGTCTTCTCAATTCGAAAGAAACGTAATTACAGACCACTCCAGTTTACCTCTTACCGAAACCTTTCCTGAAAGAATACCACAAGAAAAGTTGGCATGGTGTCCTCCAAGTCATGTCACCTGGTAAAAGTCAACTGAAACTCTACACACCACACAGGTGAAAGGGGGTTGTCTATATTCAAGGATTCGCATAAAAAGAAACTGAATCACCATTTCCCAAGTACAAAGGACACTAAGTATAGGTCACACGGGATGACAGTGAAGGTTTTTTTATCCGTGTGTGGTACTATAATTGGGTCACAGTACTAAAATATACCGAGGACTATTGATGTGAACTGGACGTTCCCTTTCTTAATTGACACGGAGAAGAATAAGTAATCCATTTTCAAACGTTCTATTCGATATTAAGACCATCCTGTATCTTCGTAAAAATGCTCGTCCACCCGACTTAACACTTTTCTGACAGTATCTCGAATTTTGTACTCCTTTTTTGGTTTTCGAGATGACGAACCCCCGAGACAAAAATCAGAGTAAGAGACGACTCAAGCACTTATAAAGTTCCCTTGGACTTGTCTACTGAGAAGGGACACCCAAGAACCCGTCAAAAGTCACCTTTGTACGTCAAACAGTTAAAGTATCCCTACCAAAATTGGGTTACATTCAGGTTTCATCTCCAGTCTTAAGTGAATTCGCCTTATCCCTCCTGATCATTATCTTTTCTTACTTAAAGGATGAGGAGACTATGTCTACAACAACTACGTCTACAACAACTCAAGACAAACAAAAGGATTTTTTACATTCTAGTAAATTTTTTTTTCAAAAGGGAGTCCTTCTTTATTTACGAGGGACATAAACTTCTTCTCAGACACTCAGATCCACAGATCAAAAAATATAAAACTACTGATGACTTATCTATGTACTAAATTTTTTGACAACTGATTTGTACCGACAACGTCTTTTTTTTACTTCTTTTATGAAGTTCAGGACCTACTTTTGGTAGCGAGAACATTCTACTAAGACACGGGGGGTGGGGGGTGGGGTATTTAGACTTTTCGTGGAAGACCACTATTTTCTCAATTCGACACCAGTAGTGTGAATGGTAACTTTACCCTTCGACCCTAACTTCTTAGTTGTACAACAAAGTGTTGACCCCGCTGTAACCGTCCTTTTATGTCAGTACACCACGACACTCTCCGACTTGTCTCTTGAACCACTTCTGACCAAACTCTTCTCAACAACTACAAACAGGACTGTATCCCGACTCGGTCTCCGAGTCGTTTACCACGATGTAGAAGACACCGCCAAACAAATTTTTAGTGAGAAAAACAAGGAGTCACCACATTAGGGGACTAATGACCGCGCTAGACGAAAAGACGGATAAACGTAGTGTGTAAGTTCGAAAACACCGGAAACGACACCCTTGGACCTTTCCTTGACTATGTAACAGTGTAAGATGATAAAGAAAAAAGAAGGGGGGTGGGGAGGAGAAAATTTCCTTTATCATTGTTACCGGTACAATGTTTCGGAAAACACAAGTCTTTCGTGAAAACAAAGGTAATGGGGGAATTAAGGGTTCTATTAGGACACTTTGTCGACATCCTTGTCCGAGTTTCCGTCCACCCTTGAGTGGATCCATAGGGTAGAGGATCACCCCCTTGACCTCGAGTCTAACGTCAGAGGGAATCACGGAGAGGAGAGCGTCCCTCGTCCTGCCCACACTCGGACTTTGTTCGGGGTTTAGAATGGAAATCATGTTCTTTTGATCTCCGGAACTTGACAAGAAACACGAAGGAGTAAAACGTAATTAAACTGGTCTCAGTAAACTTCCCCTAAGATTTCTTATTTAAAAAAAAAAAAATCATTAAATGGAAACCTTTCGTGATGAAACCTGAGTCTTGACATCGTGACATTAAATACACATATATGGTAATCTGTTTTCGTCAAATAGAAAATGAGGGACTTCGAGCTACCCTAGAACAACGTACCTCGTCACCTCCTCGAGAGAAAAGTATGTTCCTTCCTTTACCTCCATACTTAAAGTCCTACTTGACCAAATAGGAGTAGAAAATTTTTTCACTATCTATCTTCTACTGGAGCGAAACCAAAATGCTAACAGTCCCTCGGGATTATCTTCGTCACTTACAGAGTCTCAAGAAAGTGTGTAGACGAAACCATTAAGTGACAGGACAAACTTTCCTAGAGTGTCTTTACCTTAAAAATTTATAACTCTTTTAAGGTAATTCTTTATCTCCCTCTTACTTTTCGAGTAATATTTTCGATACGGTTCTTATTCGTTCTACACCGGGTGTAGACTTTTTACAAATGAAACTTAACGTTACATGAAAAGTCTCATGTAAGTTCAATTGTAAGTTCAATTACAAGGGTGTGAAACCAACTTCTCAATTGACGACCCGGTTAGATTATGGACAAACGTCAACAAGCCGGTCAAAAAGTACTGTTTTGGTAACATCTATTACATCTATTCCATAACGATAAAAGTACTTCTGCCAGACGTACTCATCTTAATGAAATAAGGAGACAACGTCGACACAGGGAAAAATACTGGGTAAGTACCAATGAACGTTTCTGTCCCTTTGACTTCCAGCGTGTGTCACAGTGTCGCAGAAACCAAGTGACACCCTCGTTTAGACGGTCAAGACTAAAACTTTACAATCCTCTGTTTTTCAACTTGAGAAAAAGGATAATAATAAAAAATAATGACATTTTTGTCATTTTGTTGTTATTGTTTTTCTTTTTGCATCCTAAGGTTATTAATATTACAAGAGGTAAAAACGAATAAGTGACTTTATACACCACTAATATTAGTGACACGAGTCAGTACTACTAGAACCAAAAATTAACAAGACCCAGTTCCCGAAAAGGCCGTCCAAAACCATTTCTAACACCTATAAAGAAGTCTTTTTACAAATTTTTATAATTTTTATGTATCCTAAAGTCTCATTTGTTATAACTTCATGTGTAATTTTATAAAGTTTCAATCAAACATTATACTATTAACTAAAAAATTTAGTCACGTAATTTATTATTATACGCCGTCTAGACATCAATAAATCACAGCTTTGCTAACACTCGTAGTCATAAAACTTTAACTTCTACTTCCCCGCCTGGTCCGTCAACTCCTTGAATTACGGAACACCAGGGACGATAGACCCACTTCCTTCTCCGAAGTCAACAGAAATCTGACACTTCGAAAACCGACCCCAAGTTCTCATCATTCCAAACCCTTGTCTACCTCATCGGAACGAATCGAGAATGATACAGGACCCCTGACTCTCTAGAAAACACTTACAATAAGGAAACTTGGGACTTTTATCGAAGTACTCCTCACCAATAACAGGGGAAATGAGCTCGTCATTTTGTCGATTCGAACTTCTCTAATGGGTGTTTATCCAGTGACTTTTTCTATAACTGGTAAATGATCCGGAGTCTCCTTCAGACCCGAAGGGACCACCGAGTCTGTCACTTCTTAGGTGAATATTACGTCCTCTGGACCCAAACTAGGGACTCAGTCCTCCTAGAGGACCTCTTTCCTTACCGATGGGTGAGGTTATAAGAAAGGACTTCTTAAAGTGTCCATCTCCTCGGACCGCCCGATGTCTGGTACCCTAGAGTTTCCAGTCTGTACTGACACTGACTGTGAAATCTCCTTCAGATAGATTTATTGGTCTTCGTTATAGGACTAATCATTTAGTCGTGTTCCGGTGTCACCCACGTTCTAATCCTAAGTCAGGATTTGGAAACTGGTCTCGGACAAAATGACGGAAAACAGGTAATAACGAAGTTGACCGGTGAACTCTAACTTTAGGGTGTAAACAGATTAGTGACGTTCCGTTAAAGAGTAGGTCTTCGTCTTCTCTACCCGAGCCCTCCCTGTCACAAGTGTGTCCCCCGACAGGGGACTGGACCGAGAAAAGTCTCGACGTCAAAAGGTGTGGTCTCTCCCTCTCCCAGAAAGAGTCTTTCAGGTGGGCACTGTGCAGATGAGGTGGAACTGGATTATCGAAAAGTAGTGGTGAAGGAAGGAGTCAAATTAAACCTCTGTGCCAAGGCCCCATAAAATTGAATTCGCATTTAAAAGAGTGACACCAGACGACGACGATATTAACTTTCTGATCTCCGTTTCTCCAACCCCGTCCCGTGTCTGTCTTGTCAAGAACCCACTGTCAAGGATTGTTCCCAGTCTACATAAGTCCCCGTAACCCCGTCGAAGACCACAAGTCCCGTCTTTCGTATGGGGTCGCAGAGCAGAACACATCACTAGTTTCTTTTTAGTACTCTAGAGAAATAAAAAGGAAAAGGGTCGGCAACTTTATTCATGGTAAGTGGTTCTATTCATATAAGTCGTCCTGACATCTATTTACAAGTAAATTTAACAATTTTTCACGGACACCCTTCAGTCTACTCTCTCCGTCAACTTTGTACCGAACACCCTGGGTCAAGGAAGTAACGTCTAATCACTTACCTCCTACCGAAATGACAAAGGATAGTCTGGAGTGGTTACTTGTGTTAAAGTCATCTATGTGTCTTTTGTCCGTAAAGTCTGTGTATGCGTGTGGAGAGAGTGTTTTTGGAACTTGTTTTGTTGGGACGTTGGAAAGTATCATAACTTACAAACATGACAGAGTTTTGTTTATAACGATTCCTATTAATCAGAAATAGAAAATAAATAAATAAATAAAAAAAGGGACAGTCGATAGAAATCCGGAAGTCCGAATCCCGGTCTTTATTTATCTTTTATACAGGATCAGGAACTAAACTATTACAGTTATCGTTCAGTATAGACTATAAGTATTATTTATTTCAAAAAAAAATCAGACAGGAACCTTGTCGTCCTTCGAACATTTTTGGTCGGAAGGATTTAACATATTTTGTCCTTTAAATATAAAGAAAAATCTAAATTGCGCCTCTTCATTTACTAATTAAATAATGGTAAAGGTTACAATTAAGTCCCACTAGATATTTCTAAGGGGATTCAGTGTCCGTTGGAGTGTTTAAACACATCTAAAAATATCCCACCTCTCCTGTGTAGTCACTGATTCGTCCTGGGGCAACGTGGTGATTGTCGTCACGGAAAAAAAAAAAAAATTCTTATATTAAGTCATTAAAACTCAAGTTAATTTACGAAATAAGTTCCTCTCATTCTTAAAGACAGACTAGAGGACGTTTGTTATTAAAGTTTATTACTTTAAAGGAGATCCTTTGTCCACGAGAAAGTATAATTGTACTTTTATTTATCTTTACGTTTATGCTTTCATGAATGTGTTACAACTAAAACACCAAATCCTCCGAACGAAAGGGGAGGGCAGTCGACTTTCTACAAATCACTGTTATTCATGAGTCGTATTCTAAACAAGATTTCGAGAAATATACGATATTAACATACGGGAGAAACGGGAAATTTAGACTTTATTTGAACTTCATACCTCGAGTTTGTCTGACAATCTCTTCATCTTTACTATTCACTAACTAAAAAGAGTCGTATCTATTGTAACGGATAAGACACTAAGTCGTTTACGACGAAATACGATAGTCACTTCACGGAGAAAGTTGTACTCTAACACTACAATGGAAATTATAAATTAAATGAACGTTACGACGAATATCCAGACCGAAAAGATGTGGTGGGTCCATCATTCACGTCTCCCCTTCGAGACAAAAGACGACGTCGCTACAACCCCTTTTTCAGTCCTCTGGAAGTCCCTGTACTGAAGAGTAGGGAGGTGAAGTCAAACAAGTCCGGTACAATAAAAACAGCAAGAACACTGATCGGGAACACGGATACGACTCGATCTAAGTTTTGGTCCAGACAGACTGAAGGACCACACACGAAGATTAATGACACTTTATGACGGGCGTATCCCTTCTGTCCTCTCACACCACAAACCAGTTCCGTGAGGGGTCTAAATCAGACATACGTACGGTCCACGGGAACTATTGTTCTGCTCATACTAAACAGGTTGGGGGTTGCTCGCTTTCTACCTACTTCTCAGTGCGGACCCGTTGTCCGTAAGAATTACGGGTCCCAACAAGTCTGAAGGACCCACCCGACCAGACCTCTGAACGAACCAACGATTTCGGTGTGTCTCTTGACATTTTTTATCATCAGCAGGATAAAAGGTAGATTTTTCATCGAAGGTGATGATTCGGTGTTAGTAAGAGAGTGGAACCGTTCATTGTCACGTCAAATACAGTCCCATGGCAGGTTCTGGGAGACTCTAACACGGAAAGGTCAGTAGTAGGAAATCGACACGAGTGTGAAGAGTTGAGTCAAAACGAAGTATAAGAGCGGCGAAGAATCGAAACACTGTAAACAGATCTTGTAGGAGGGGAGAAGAGGTAGGGTAGCGTACATCTGACCGACTTTGGACGACCAGAAAATTCCGTTCGAGTTTCAGGTGGACGAGAACGACTGAAGAGGTCAAGAGACTTTGGGTGATCTGTCAAAGAGTCTTGGTACACCCCTTGGGGTACAGGGACGACGGTGACGTCCGAGTCGGTCGTACGTCGTACAGGAGATGTGGAGGTTCTATCGTAGACTGGATGACGTCTTCGTAACGTGACTCGGAGACTTTAATTAATGTCCCTTGAAGAGTGAACCCTCTTTGGGTGAAACATGAAACAATGTTCAAAGGTCCTCGGTTGGACTCCTTGACTAGGTCACCACGGACCTGAACCACTGAACACCGGTAGTCAACTCTCACCACGTGTCCAGTGGACACACTCGGAGGACGGTGGACCATACTCGGCAGGTTCATCTTAGCGTGGTGGAGGGAACAGGACACACACGCACGCGGAGACGCCGACACTTCAGGGAGGAGGCAATGCGGAACAAGAATCATTCTCTCACAACACTCCCCGTCCCCACGTCCGACGATTGACGAGTCCGCGTGCACGACCGGAGTGGAAACAAGACGATCAGGTCGGTACAGAGGAAGGTCCGAGGAAGTAGAACGAATAAAACTACTGGTACCGTTATGAAAACCGATCAAGAAAAATTTTTTGAAAGTTAAAACATAATCCTATATCGGTCACTTGTTACGATATTATAAAGTCCACTTGTCACTTCCCTGAGTCGGCATGTATATGTACATAGGTAAGAGGGGCGTGTGAGGGGAAGGTATGTTCTACAGTGAATTGTGACTTATCTCGAGGGATACGACATGTCATCCAGGAACAACCAATAGGTAAATTTTATATCGTCATACAAGTACAGGTAGGGTTTGCGTGAGTGATAGGAAAGGGGGTAGGAAGGGAAACCGTTGGTATTTAAACAAGATATTGAGACAGTCATTTCTCTCTTCTTGATTTCTCGGAGAACTACTCTCACTTTCTCCTCTCACTTTTTCAACCGAATTTCAAGTTGTAAGTCTTTTGTTTCTTGTACCGTAGACCAGGGTAGTGAAGTACCATTTATCTACCCCTTTGTCACCGACTGAAATAAAACCCCCCCCCGAGGTTTTAGTGACGTCTACCACTGACGTCGGTACTTTAATTTTCTGTGAATGAGGAACCTTCTTTGTAATACTGGTTGGATCTTTTTGTCGTATAAGTTTTCGTCTCTGTAATGAAACAGTAGTTTCCAGGCAGATCAATTCCGATACCAAAAAGGTCACCAGTACATACCTACACTCTCAACCTAACATTTCTTTCGACTCGTGGTTTCTTGACTACGAAAACTTGACACCACGACCTCTTTTGAGAACTCTCAGGGAACCTGACATTCCTGTAGGTTGGTCAGGTAAGATTTCCTCTAATCGGGACCTACAAGAAACCTTCCTTACTACGATTTCGACTTTGAGGTCATGAAACCGGTGGAGTACACTTCTCAACTGAGTAACCTTTTCTGAGACTACGACCCTCCCTAATCCCCGTCCTCCTTTTCCCCTGCTGTCTCCTACTCTACCGACCTACCGCAGTGGCTGAGTTACCTGTACTCAAACTCATTTGAGGTCCTCAACCACTACCTGTCCCTCCGGACCATACGACGCCAGGTACCCCAGCGTTTCTCAGCCTGTGCTGACTCGCTGACTTGACTTGAGATAGTGTCGAGAAAAACATACGGTTTAATTCGAAGAACTTATGAGTCTCGTGTAAAAAAAGTAAATACATGGAGGAAAACGTAAAAAGTTTTACGAAAAATATATTTTCTGTAGATCATCTATAACTCTATCGATTTTCTTACTTAACCGTACAATATATACTCCTTCATACTGTCCCGACAGATAAACAAATTGGATATATGACTCGTGTAGTACTCTTTACGGCCCGATCTACTCAATGTTCGACCTTAGTTCTATCCGCCCTCTTTGTAGTTGTAGGAGTCTATACACCCACTATGGTGAGATTAACGTCTTTCGTTTCTAGTCGATTTCTTGGAGAACCACTCCCACTCCCTCCTCTCGAATTCCGGTTTATCATTTTTTTTTGATTCTAGTACCGCAGACCGGGGTAGTGCCGTACTGTGTATCTTCCCCTTTCACTGTCTTCACCACTGTCTAAAGAAAGAGAACCCGAGACTTTAGTGACGCCTACTACTGTCGTCTGTACTTTAATCTTCCACCTAGGAAGAACCGTTCTTTCACTACCGTTTGAGTCACACGACTTTTCGTCTCCAATGCAACGGTGGTCTCCAGGTACAACAGTTCCGATGCTAGAAGAGTGACCAGTGCACACAAACACTCTTGACCTCTCTTGACCTCGTATTTCTTCCGTCTTGCGGTTTCTTAACTACGGAAGTTTGACACCACGACGTCTTCTGAGGACTCTCAGGGAACCTGTCGTTCCTCTAGTTTGGTCAGTTAGAATTCCCTCAACTCGGGACTTATAAGTGACCTTCCTGACTACAACTTCGACTTCAAGGTTATAAAACCAGTAGACTATGCTTGTCTGCCGAGTAACCTTTTCAGGGACTACGACCCTTTCTAACTCTTGTCTTTGTCTTCTCCTACAGTCTCCTACTCTACCGACCTACCGTAGTGGTTACGTCACTTACACTTGAACCCGTTTGAGACCCTCTACCACTCCCTGTCCCTCCGGACCACACGACGTCAGGTACCCCAGTGTTTCTCAACCTGTACTGACCCACTGACTTGTTGTCGTTGATGTCATATTATTCCTGTGTTAGGAAGTAAATTAGTCACCTAGAAATAACTCGTGGATGAGATACGTCACAAGATCCTGACCCTAATTTTCTACGAAGGTTTTCTAAGGACAACTCACTAGAAACCACAAAGACGACTAGGTTTTTAACAAAAATTTTCTTCACACTTTTTTTTTTTTTCTTCACACTGACCCGACAACTGTATTATGAAAAGTTCTCAGTAGACAATTAAACAGTCAAACATAGACTTGACGACACCGGAAAGTCAACATCTTAGGAAAACACTAAGAATAAATTACAAAGGACCCCGGTTGTTACGGAGGGAACGAATAAAAGTCACTCACGTCGGAGACAGACTAGGGGCGGTGGAGACGGACGAAAAGATCGAGGTAGAGAACCGGACCGACTTGAGTGGGAGACAGGTAAGGGGAGGACGGACGAGAACGGAAAAAGAATCGTAGAGTGAAAAACACCCCACTTAGAGTTTTTGATTTTCGTTACTCTATTTACCGAAGACTTTGTATAGTATTTATTCCTAAATTAAGTTGTGTGAACTGTTTAACACTCGGTAAATAAAATTACAAGATTTGAACTTCTCATCTTTATTGAAAAGAACTACTCCCACACCGCTCCGTCTCATCAGCGGTACAATACTCGACTACGTGCTCCTAAGTCTTAACTCAAAATGACATAGTTAAGTACCACAGACGGCCAACACAATTATTGTAGGAATCTGACGACTTCCGTCTTGTTAAGACAGACCGGGTTCACCGTACTCTGACGTACACTTAACGACGGGGAGTGATATCGTCGGGTGTGGACGTCACACTCAAGTGGCACCTCTGGAGCCAAAAGTTGGAAGGGGTGAGGAAGGAAGGGGTCGGTGAGAAATCAAGAGACCCATTTGACTAAAGAGAGTCATTGTTAGATGAGGAGAGAGACGGGGAAGACTTAGAACGAAAGTATACTGTCAAGAATGTAAGACGAAAAGGAAGACGAACTCAACAAATGAACAGACAGAGGAAGGGACCTAACGTTCGAGGAACGATATCTAGAAATCCGAAGTAATATGTCACAAGGGGGTCACGACCGGTAATAACCACGTACTCACTAACTGAATTACTCATGATTACTCGTCTCGTATGTAAAATGTCCATCTTATTTTTCTTTTCCTTCAAAGACAAAATTTTATATATACATTCCTACACCTTATGTTAGTTTCAAAGTTGGAGTCAGGAGACTGAACGGACGTTGTTATCACTATAGGTAACTCAGGTTGAACTAAGGCATAACCTTGACCTTTACAATCGAACGGTACCTCAATGGACCGTTTTCATAGAAACCTTTCGTTCTCTTTTTTCTTTAATGCATTATAGTCGAACCATGAACGGACTAATCCTTTATGATTAATCTTCATGGACACGGAGAAAACCTCCGAATAAATACCTTCGTTTTGATAACGTTTCAACTGTTTTGTTGTTACTTTAGTATAATGTTTAGTCTAATTTTCTCTTTTCCCTTCTCCTACACCAAACTTGGAGACTGAGGAAGTGTCGAGTAGTAAAAAACTACGGGAAACGGTCCGACACGTGCGATTCTTAGATTACTATGTGTTTCGGAGTAACGGCCTATGAAGTAATTAAGGAGTTGGGTAATCCTCGGAATTATCGGATACGGTAACCTTATTCATACCTTTAGGACAGGGGGTTCTTTTCATGTCACGAGATATTTAGTATGAGCGGACTCCTAAGAGAGTCGGGAACTGTGTCGTCTTATCTACTTTTTTATAACATGGAGGACTTAAAGGAATAGGATCTCCGAGAGTCTTATTAGCCGTGGGGAATTGGGAAATTGGGAGGTCGGGTCACACACTAGGGACCCAGTCGTCGTAGTCATAGTCACCGTTAAACAGTCTTTACGTCTAAGTTATCGGGGTCGGGTCTGTATGACTGTGAGACTCCCACCCCGGGTACTAGACACAAAATCCGTCCGGAGAGTCACTAAGACTTCCGGAGACTGTAGAGACCACCGTATCAATACACATCTTAGAAAAAAGCGACTACTCCTTTGTCCACTCGTTCAAATATTGAACTAGTTTTACATGAACTAGTTCTACATGACTCTAAATCAACTAAAGTTGTTTGTAACTCGTCGAGAATACGGGGTCCGTAGGAAAGATCTTTTGGCATTTCCGCCTACTGTGGAATAGCAACAGTGAGACATCCCAGGAGACACAGTCGTGAAAGGACGATACGACACAACCAGAGGGAACCTGTAGTCGTGGAGGAGACGAACAAGTCCTCGTGGGGTTCACTACCGGGAGATCCGACGCAGTAACTTAAAGAGTTTGGAGAATAATTAACAAAAGGTCTTTAACCAAGGAGTAAGGAAAGGGTCACCCAGCGACGGTGGAGTTTCTCCTTGACGTCCTTCTTACCGGGACAGAAAGGTTTGGAAGACACGAAAATTCACGGGTTAGAATGACAAGTGTTCAAGAGAAGTTAGGGGTAGGGAGATCTTTAACCACAGTGGAGTTGGAAGAAGATAAAGTTCTGTATTCGTCTACTATCTCTCCAAGAAAGGGTGTCGTCTGTCACAGGTCGGGACCGGAACACACTCATCGAGATAAATTTCCTCCTATATCTTAGAGACAGTTGTTTCCTATTCTCATTTTTTGTGAATTGTAAATCGAAGGAGAAGTATCGGTGAACGGATCAGGTTCAGGAATAGTAGGACACCAAAGTATTCTCATAGAAAGAGGTGGTCAGACAAGAAATAGGTGGAACGATAATCTTAGGTACTTCAACGAGTCGGCACAGGCTGAGAAACGCTGGGGTACTTGACATCGGGTGGTCCGAGGAGGTAGGTACCCTAAAAGATCCCTTCTTATGACCTCACCCAACGGCAAAGGAAGAGGTCCCCTAGGAGGGATGGGTCCCTAGTTTGGGCCCAGAGGGCGTAACTCCCTTCTGCGAAATGGTAGACTCGATGGTCCATTAGTTTATTATTAAGACAGTAAAGTGTCGAGTAAAGTTTATACACGGACACCGGATAACGTCCCAGTCTGTGATTCCGGACACGAACAACATTTATTTTAAAATAACCTTGTGCTGGTACGGGTAGTCAAGTCAAGTCAACGAGTCAGCACAGGATGAGAAAGCTGGGGTACTTGGCGTTGTGCTGGCACGGGTAGTAAACACCTAATAGACACCGACGAAAATGTGATGTCGACTGGGAACTTGTTGTACCCAAACTTGACGCATCCGGTACATAGACACCTAAAAAAAAGTCATGTCCATAACATTTTTAAAAACCTCTAAACGTAGTTAAACTTTTTTGAACGTCTACTTGGTGTATTAAATCTTTATACCCTTTTTTAATTCCTTTACAATCCATACAGCACTTACGTATTCGTTAGTGTCTATGATCATCTATGATCAGATAAAATAGTAAATGATGGTAATTTATATGTCTTTAGATAATATTTTTCAATTGTAAAAAGTATACAATGTGTTTGTCTGGTTTGTGTTTGGGGTGCGTAATGTGATCCCACAGTATTTCGTTACTATACTGACGAAGAAGTAATAATTACGTACTTAGTAATATGAACATTTATTTATACTTAAAAATTTTGTAACAGAGAATTAAAAACTACGGATCACAATCACTATGTTAATTGTAGATGTCACAAAGTATAGTATCCTCTGTTAAACCACATCCATGACTGTTTGTTAAATAGAATAATTGTCTACTGTATTAGAATTTATACCTATCTCATGTCATGACATTTATATAAAACAGAAGAAATACTCATAAAATTATTAAAAAGAGATCAAATAAAATTCTTATATATTTGTATATTGTATGGTCTATCCAAAATTAGTTGATAAATACAATAGTGATTCCGAAGTCATTCAATAATAATCAAGTCAAAACCCACTCAGCTTTCAATGAACTAAAAACTGACACGTCTCCAACCCCCACAGGGACTAGGGGTATAACAAGTCAAGTTCATGTGTCACGTCTCAACTAATCAACGTCGACTGTGACAGACCGTGTGTTCGGATTTTATAAATAGACCGTGAAATTCTTTTTCAAGTGATGGGATCAGACATTCTATTTTAAATCAGACAAATGTGAATCGTATGACTTACTAACCCAAATCAAGACGCTTAAAGGTCACACAAAAAAAGGAAACGAAGGTGGGTAAGACACAAAGACAAAGAAAGAAAGGTACAGAACCAAACTTAAATAATAAAAAGGAATAAGACAAAAAAAAAAAAAGGTGAAAACCGCGAAAATTAGAAAAAGGTCAGTTAAGTTCTTGTAATCTTGTGAATTACAAATAAATTGAAGTAAAAATGGTGAAAACGGTATGTACGTTTAATAGTAGATAAGTTTAATAGAAACATAAAGTTTGGGTCTCCTGTAATGATAATAACAAATATCTCAGGTATAAATAAATCTAAATAGGTGTATAAATCGAAGAACCAATTAGAAATCAAGAAGAACGTATGAAGACTAGGAACTGACACCCTTTTTTTTTAGACAAACGGGATAAACTTTCTTTTAATCCGACCTACATCTGGATTAAATTAAAAGGAGATATTTAACCTTTTGTAACAAAGTAACAGAAAATCGTGAGCGACAACCTCTGATCTCTATACTACCATTAGACTAAAAAGAGAAAATAAGAAACCTTCTAAACCCTTAAAAGAGAGAAATAAACCTTTAGATTCTACACAAATCCAATAAATTTTTTTAGTCAGGATGAACAACCCAGAAAGAAGTCCAGTGCTAAAAAAGACAATAAAAGAGAAAAAGAAAAGTAGATCTTACGGAGAATCTCTCTGTCATCCTGTAGACCCAGAGAAAAGGTATGAGGCATCGGAGACACAAAGTAAAAGGAGGAAAACCTAGAAAAGGAGACACAAGACACGTCAGAGACCCGAGGTAGAAAGTCAACGATTAAACTAGAAGTAACCCTAGGTAAGGTCTTGAACTGTGTAGAACAAAAAAAAATTGTTATTATAAAAATTAAAATCTTGACACTGAACAATGACAAAAACACAAAATCAACTACCTTATATCAAACCTTATAGATAGTTTTATACATGATATAGAGAAGATTGATTAGAAGACAAAGGGTAATGGACTAAGGAATCCGGTTGAAGAGACATTCATATCGTGAAGAACAAGTACCGTAACAAAAGGAAGTTCACAAGCACTAAAAATTTCATATACTAACATAAGACCAACGCAGGAACCCACGTGAAAAAAGAGAATCGGGTTTACTCTTAGGTGAACAGGACGACCGCTTACTATCGAGTCGAGTGTCATGAGCCCAAGTCTAGTCTAGGCAAATGAAGTGGACGACCACTACTCACCCCCGTCCCACCTGGTATCTCGACCGAACCGTTACCCAGTGAACAGAAAAAAAAAAAAAAAATTGTGTAACCCTTTCTAAAATTAATAAATTTAAAAATTATTTAAAATTAATAAACGAAAATGAGAACCGTAACCGGAACGGTCTTGACGGAGGTGTCTCTATGGATCCTTATCAAAAATGACTCCGAGAACAGGGACTTTAATTCACGAGGTAAAAAACAGTCAATCACGACAACACCAAAGTAAGAAAAAGTATAGAGAAATAAATCAATCCCAAACCCTTACCTCTCAAATATCGTCCCCGATAGACGATAGAACTAGATCAGTCACAACGTAAAGAAATTTCGGAAGAAGGAAGACAACGGGGGTTCGTATGGGAGTAACGTGACCAGTAAGATCAAGGTATATCGTAAAATAAAGATGAAGAAAGTATCATGAATTAAAATAAGATTAAACGTTGTAAGATCCTTCACAACACACAGGAATAGAAATGGGATAACTCAATTTAGGGTATCGGGTAGTCACATCCACAGTTTAACTGTGTCTACGAGGTCGGTCCCACTTCGTGTCAACCAAATCATCGTTCGTTCGTTTTGACACTACAACCTCTCCTGAGAACTCTCAGGGAACCTGACGTTCCTCTAGTTTGGTCAGGTAGGATTTCCTTTAGTCAGGACTTATAAGTAACCTTCCTGACTACGACTTCGACTTCGAGGTCATGAAACCGGTGGACTACGTTTCTTACCTGAGTAATCTTTTCTGGGACTACGACCCTTTCTAACTCCTGTCCTCCACTTCCCCTGTTGTCTCCTGGTCTACCAACCTACCGTACTGGTTGAGTTACTTGTACTCAAACTCGTTCGAGACCCTCTACCACTTCCTGTCCCTTCGGACCACACGACGTCAGGTACCCCAACGTTTCTCAACCTGTGGTGACTTGCTGACTTGTTGTTGTTTTCACTTTGTCCCAAAGCCTTCACGATACAGCTGACATGATGTCGTATGTTTTACCGAGGAGATGGTTCAAAACGCCTTAAGAGACAGAGACGTTCTTGAAACAATTACAAATCCAGTTAAAAGGGTTGAGGTCCTTTATTTGTAGAAGATTTCGTACCATAATGTTATCGGACGTCAACCCTACTGAAAGATTCCTAGTACCTAGATAGGAATCTTTAGTGGGGTAGACCAGAAGGACCCTTTCCTCCGTAAAGGGAATGTTTTAAGGTTCCTAACTCAATTTACATATGACTCGAATTTACATATGACAGACAGAGAAAGGAAGGAAGACCTCAACGACAAATAACTCCTTCAATTAACATCTTCTCCGACTCTTCGAACCTCAATAGTTAAGTAATTAATCGATTTAGTATTATGAGAAGGAATAAGAACTAAGATAAATTAATCATTTTATCCTTTGCTAAAGAGGAAAGTATGTAGACAGTTATAGACTTAAATAAGTTTGTGACTGGAGTGACACCATACTAATCCGAGAATTTTCTAATAGACTAATACGGACCCCAAAGACTATACTCCAGAACGACGAAATGGACAGTAGTATAAAACTTACCAACCTCAACTCTTTTTTCTATGGTCTTATGATTCTTAATGGTCCTTATATGACTTGGATTATGGTTCTTAAACGGTGTCTCTATAGTTCTACAATTTATTACGAAAATAAGTATAATATTACCCAGAATAAAATCAATAAACCCTTCTACTTAGTTTTACTGTACTTTATTTTCTTCTCTAGGTCAACCTCCGGTAATAATGTAACCCGTTCTGTGGTACCTGGTTCTAGCACCGTCGACCACATCTACTCATCTCACTTTCGTCTTATTCGAATTCCACGTCTTAGATATTCTGACTTCTACGACTAGTCTACACTCCCGTTTCTTCTCAATCTTCAAATCACGTATGACAAAGTACGTTCAACCACTATTTTACAATGCCAGGAGATTCCCGTAACTCACGTTCATAGAAAAAAAACAGAGTCCTTCCTTTTCCATGGATATTTTCTTTTCGTAAAAGTGGTTGTTAACCAGTCGAACGTCTACAATAGGAATCTTTTCTCTTAAACTCGAAAAACTAGTAAGACAAAGAAAACGAAAGACTTGGACTAGGATGTAACAGGATGTCGAGAAAAAAGGATTAGCAGTTCATAATCAAGTGTTTAGAACATAAATCATTTCGACAACCTAAAAAAAAAAGGTAGAGAGTATTGTTTATATGACTATTACAAATCCCGATTAACATACGTTAAATTAAAAGTCTAACACCATTGATAATAACGACAAAAATAAAGGTAAGAAAGAAAGGGTCCGTATCAGTCGACATCTATAAGTTGTTTTAATACGGGAAACCCCACTAAAGGTTAAAAGAGTGAAACCCTTCGTATAAAAACAAAGTCAGTACTTCCCAAGTCTAAACCTAATAACTTGTGAACTCGGTATCAAAGGTGTCACCGGACAAATTGTAAAATGTAAAGGAACATCTATCTTTGGAATCGGGTAGACACACGATAAACCCATAAAAACTTCTGGAGTAGATTAAATCCTCTTATACACGGACAGACTACATGTCTTTTCGGGCGGTACGTCCGCCATTTTCTCTTTATCGAAGTCACAAGTACCTACTGAATGTCCTCGTTGGTCCCCCGGAAAGGGAGTCAAGATACGTACCTCTTCGTACACGTCTTCCCGAACCGAAAGGACTGGCGTTCCTCACAAGGTCGTATACAGAACATTCTACACCGGTATGACCGTACAAAGGAACTTCCATACACCGAACATAACGGTATCAGTCAGAATGGTGATCCCGGGGACCTCTAGTCCCGAACGACTATAGTAGTCACAAGAAGGAGAGATTTTCAACAATACGACACTTTACACCCTTAAGCGCCTCAATTGTCTCAAAGTTAACTGTCAGAAACAAAATTAGGAGGTCTTCACGTACAAGACGTCTGTGGCCCAATTCTTCCAGAGACCTCGGACGTAGGTCACAAGGATGCCCGCAACGGGCCGGAGGAAGGTGCAGTGTACACGAGTACGACGACCCCACGACTACCTCGGACTACTAACCGGTATACACCACTTGTAGTGCACGAAGGCTGTATTCCAGTTGGGTGTGCACCATTCCGGACGACAGGGAAACGACTACGGTTCTGACGTACACTTAGAGGAGGACATATAGGGGGTTCAGATCGTACGAGACGAGGTATTGCAATGATGAGTAACTACTACACAGATCGTACATTCAGAGAACTCCTGTCCCTAATGTGCAATGATAAATGATCATAAACAGGTTCTGGGTAATCACAGACCGTGTACGATCCACGTCGTGTATAAATACTCGACTTACTCACTTACTTGTCTACTTACCTATTTTCAGAAACACCGACAAGACCAAACCCCAGACATATGTCCCGACGACTCATACCAACATGTCTAATAGGTGACGTGTATAGGTCTTACTCCCCCTCTCGTAAAGACCCTTCTCTGACTATACTTTTGTAGAGGACTCTAGGACGTCACAAATTAGGTCTGTGGACATGTGAGACCAGAACCCCCAAATAAAGGAGAGAAGATCTTTTTTTGTTTCTCGTCATTGTATCATTCCCCTCCCTCTCCCACCAGTGTTTGTAACTTCCTGTACGACGGACTCTACCCTATTCGATCTCCGTCGCGTCTCCGTGGTCGTCCTCATTCCTGTTCGAGTCTTTTCGTCTTTACCTCTTCTCTTCATGTGTGCAGTCGTAAAAGACGGAAAAGGTAAAGTGAGTCCTAACTTGGACAAAGATCCTTTTCTTACAAACGTTGTTTGATTGTACACTTAAGTTGACATTAAGTCAAATGGACAGGAACTACTTACCTGAGAAAGGAGACAAAGTTTCCGAATCTTAGTAAGTCTGTCACGTCTACCAACGATACGGAACCAATCGAAAGGACTAGTGGTAGTAACAGACACCGAAAGTCACTTCTCCGACTTCGTAGGATAACTGGGAGTCAAAGTGATTACACGACTTCCAGGGTCCTTCGAACCGGTGTCTGATAAACGTCGGAGTGTACGAACAGGGTACAGAGATGAATGGAGGATACTCGTCGGACGGTCCAGTGATGACACCCGACCCCTCGATACTGGGGATATGTTATGTAGAGAGTCGAAAAACTAAGGTAGTCGAAGAAGACCACAGAACTCTTTTTGAACTACAAACACCCAACCCAGAAACACACCTACGTACACTTACACATTTACATCTTTTACTGTAGTGTTTGACAGTACAGATTAAATCAATAAAAGGTAACAGCATCCAGAGTTCAATGTATAAGTAACCACAAAAAAGAAATTAAAGAACTCAACTATCCGAGAACGATTCTTATCATGTACATGAGTCGTCTTTCGGGTGAAATCGTTGAAATTTTTTAATGTCATTATTGTGTAACGTAATGACCGTGAAACGGTAAATGTCACGTCAACGATCGTAATGGAGCAGTCTGCTGAGTACTCCTATGCAAAACTCTACACTTGGTCCAGTGTCGGAGACCTCAGTCTACAACGACAAGCGTGAATGTAAGACGGTCCTCGTGTGCATGTCGGCACACACTCAAGAAGAGCGACTCGGAGCCGAAGGAGCAGATGTTACCGTACAGGTGGAATAGCACACCAAAAGTCAAGTGGAGTGTGACATTCGGGAGTCTTCTACTTTCGACACAATGACGACAGAGAAAAAATAATGAGGGTGACGGTGACAACGACGAGGTAAGGAAACACTCGACCCGGTGTACTCATTACGATAGGCATGAAGTTCCTATCCTTCGGGTTCAAGTCTCCAAGTCAAAAAACGGGTTTATAAGTCAATTACTCGTTGTCCACGACCTTACATTTATACAAAAGTCGGGTCTCAGATGATAAGCAACTTAAGGTGTGGGGTTTGGAGTTCACCGCGATCTCCACAAGTAAACTTGGAAACGAACCCTAGTATATAAGGGAAAAATTATAAAGTCTCGAGACACCAATGACTACTAATATAACTTCAACGACAATTTCTCTAGGTCCACAAATTAGTCCTGGAGTAAGGAGAATTGAGACTACACAAACCAAGTCAGTCCAAATACAATGATTACACAAAGTATTTACTACTACTTTCTCTTTTATAAACTGAAACTCTACTAAATCTTTGATAAGAAGGGATGTCTGGTGAAGTCTTGAACCATATGAAACATTTCCCAACCCTCCTTTAGTATATTAAATGTCGTAATGTACACCACCCGAAAGAGATACTCCTTTTGTAAAATCACAAGTATTTAACGGAAACGTTTTAAGAGATCCGACTTCGTGACACTTGTGACCTAAAGACTTTATGCAAGGACCATCGATTATGAATAGGTAATAAGAATTAATCTGAAGTCTATACCTAAGGAGGGTTTTTACAAACTGTTGATTGAACTCCCTTAGACATCTTAGACCCTTGAAACCAATTCTCGTAACATTAATGGGAATAACGTAATTTACAAGAAGGGAAAAACTTCGCATTTTTTTAACTTGAAGTGAGTTCATAGAGAGAAACACATTCGACACTTACGGCCTCCTATGTGAGGGGTCTCCGTCTTCACATCAAACAGACACAAGAGCTGGTACGACTCTAACAAGCCATCATTATCCGTTGACGACTTAGTATCGTCACTTTTTTGAGCACTCTACTTCAGGTCCGATTGAACCGTTGGGTAGTGTCCGCAAAGACTCTCATCTCCTACGAACTGATTAAATCCACTTTACTTCATATTTTGATGTCAATGAAGTCATGAGGTCAAAATGAAAAAAAAAAACGAAAAAGGTAATAAACGAAAAACGTAGGTATTCCTGGTAAAATTTCATTTAAGATGAAGAGGAAATTACGGTATTTAATAATATTTATGTGATCGAATAAGTCTCAACAACTAGAAACCCATATTTTAGTGAGACCTATTACCATGTCTTTAAAGTAGACTAAATAATATTACGTGAAAAGGTAACCTGTTATTCGTATGAGACACCAATCTTACTATCATAAACCCTTTTATCCATCGAAAGTTTAAGAAATAACAATAAATGAATGCCGGTATGACCTAGAAGTAACGGCGAATCCGAGCTTCCACGCTCCCGAAGTCATGAACATCGTACACTCGAGTCGTCAACACGTAGACCCGGATCAACGAGGCACCGTGCACCGTAGAAGGACCCGGTCCCCAACTTGGGAACAGGGGACGTAGCTGTCCACCCAAGAATTGTTTACCTGGTGGTTCCTCAGGTCGAAAGTTTAAGAACTTCATCTTTCCTCGTACAATATCATTCACGTGGTGATCGGTGGGGGTGGGGGTGGGGACAGAGACCAGGGACAATAAAATTGGATTTAAAATCATATCTCAAAAGTCATAAAAACAGTTTGTATACAAAAAACTGACCATGGACGAAAGAACGTTCATACTCCAAAATAAGTATACACGAACACATACACGTGTACACTATTACAGTCATCACAACACTATGAACTGGTAGGAAACGGTCCTAGGTGACACCGTAGAAAGACCCGAGATAAAGACTTCCAAGGTAACCTACATAAGGATTGGGTGAACGTACGTACAACTTGCCTTCAAACATTCCTTTTCTGTCTCTTGTGTTATACCATTTTCACCAAAACTTTGACCCTCGAAACCTTCGTAAAGAATAAGTTTCGTTTGTTACTTGATGAGTGTTTAAAATATGAAGGACGTTTCATGTCGGTGACTGACAGAGGAGTGTGGACTCAATTGATCTGTCCACAGGTCACCTTCTCTACGGACTTATTGCCTTCCGTCGTCTCGACTCTTTCTACCGTACGTGTCTAAAAAAAAGTTCGTTTAATGAAGTTATTTGAAAGTATAATATAATGTCACAAACAAGGTACATACGTCATAACCTCGAGGTCTTAAGGAACATGCAATACGTAATTATGTAACATTTTTCGTCCCGGGGAGATTATGTGTCAGAATATATTCCATGTAGCAAAAACAGAATTATGGGAGAGGACAGTTTCTGTAAACTCTTTAAATAAAGGAAATAGTAAAAGATTCAACACCGACGATTACGCCCCTATCTGTGGATAAGTTTTGTTCTCCTTCTTAAACTCATCTCTTTTACAGAATCACCAGTTGAAAAAAAAGGACGACAAACCATATAAAAAAGTAAAAAAGATAATAAAATTGATCCAGTAATATAAATCATCTAAATTGATTACAAAATAGAAAATTTAAGTCAAGTAAAGTCAGATCAGCGAGGCAGCACAGACTGAGAAACGTTGGGGTACTTAGCGTCGTGCGGTCCGGAGGGACAGGTAGTGGTTGAGGGCCTCAAGTGAGTCTGAGTGTAGGCAGCTCAGTCACTACGGTAGGTCGGTAGAGTAGGAGCCAGCAGGGGAGGAGGAGGACGGGAGTTAGGGAGGGTCGTAGTCCCAGAAAAGGTTACTCAGTTGAGAAGCGTCCTCCATCGGTTTCATGACCTCGAAGTCGAAATCGTAGTAAGGAAGGTTTCTTTAGGGTCCCGACTAGAGGAAGTCTTATCTGACCAACCTAGAGGAACGTCAGGTTCCCTGACAGTTCTCAGAAGAGGTTGTGGTGTCAAGTTTTCGTAGTTAAGAAGCCGTGAGTCGAAAGAAGTGTCAGGTTGAGAGTGTAGGTATGTACTCATGAGTCGTTAGGTATCTTCGACGAACCATATTTAAACAACTTTATCGAGAGATTACGATCCCTTACTCGAATCACCTGTGTTCTCTCCATCACAAATAACTCATAGAAAATAGCTCGTGCACAATGTGTAAACCAATACGACCGAAGACATAGCCGAGGAGGGTGAGACCTTCCAAGAGAACAGAGAAATCGAGTGGAAGTACTAGATAAGATACATCGTAAGTAGAAACAATACCTTGAACTTAGGAACGAGTTGTAAACGACTGAAGAAAGGGACGAACACAGAAGTCCAGTCGTCGGGTCCGTTCAAAGTGATTGAGGAAGGACGGTAGTGACACGTACCGAGTCCTGTCCTACCCTGTGGACGTAACGGGTCCTAAACCACTTCCTGAACCTCGTTCCGTCGGGAAGACCAATTAGGTACGAACACATTGATTGGAAACCCACCATTACCCCACTCTTATAGACAGTCGTGATTGTTATTATGGTAGGAACCACACGTCTTTGTCAAGAGTGGAACGGTCATACACCTCGTGGCCCACTAGTTCCGGGGATTTAAGATTTGGGATTTTATAACATATCGTATAATATGAAAGTCATAACCAATAACTCTTTTGTGGTTTACTATTTTTTATAATTCTTCAGTCCTTGTGAAAATATACTTAAGTAATTAATGTTTTTCCCAGACGTCACAAAGTCCAACTAATATCTAACTGTGTCTCTCTGGAGTGAGTGAGTGAGGGTGACATGTAAGGGTGACTACGAAAACCTGTAGAAGTACCCAAGATCGGAAAATGTCTAGGTCGTCCATGGTCAACTGACATTAAAAGAAGAACTATGAAGACAGTGTGACACTTGTACGTCTCAGTTTTGGTTCGTGAGACTACATCTTCGTTCCGAGAATCGACAACACGAGATAAGGGATTCTTCTATCCGATTTATTTCTATGCTCAATTTACAAAACTCTCAGGAACCTTCCTTCAGTGATTAAGATAGACCCCGTCAGTCCACCGTAAGTGTCTCCTCCATCGTAAACACGACCAAGATTTTCTCTTTTCAAACTCAAACGATTCAACTACATAGTTGACGAAAGCTCGACCGTAACCTTCCGGTGTCACTTTCCTTTGGTTTGAGAGTGAACGTTGATCAAGAGTTATTAGTAGACCAACAGAGAACTAAGTTGGGTACCATACTTAGGCAGTAGAAAACCAAAAAAGAAAAGGGAGGAATTCAAACCTCGAGGTAGGATACCGAACTGAGACAGGGGAAGTACGAAAATTCTTTCTCTTGGTCTTAAATAACCTCTTCCTTTACCGTTGGGTGATGTCATAAGAACGAACCTCTTAGGGTACCTGTCTCCTCGGACGACCCGACATCAGGCACCCCAGCGTTTCTCAACCTGTGTTGACTCGTTGATTGCGATTGTGAGTAGGTTGTTACTAGACTTACAAAAGTAAAGGTATTTGGGAGAAGCAGTGGGACTAGACGCACAGAAACACTAATTGTCCCAAACCACTACAAAAAAGACATTGGTAACTCCATAACGATTGGGGGAAAGACAAGTCAATCATTTCAAACAGTACTGGTTTTCTGTTTGAGAAGAATCTGAACACGTATTATTAGACTATAAACATATACCAAAAAGATACATTCAACAAAAACTTTGCAGGAAGAGTTAAACATGACAATAACTTATCGTCTTTCGTAAGACTGGTTTCGTTTCCAGACCACATTTTTTAAGAATCGTTCCCAAATTTTTTTGTTTGTTATATCACTAAATCCCCACTCACACAAGTTAGAAAGATTTAGTCTGTATGTAAAGTTTTTCTTTATGGAGTGGGAAAATAGTCATCATCACAAAACAACTCGAGAGTTAGGTACATAGGATCTACTGTCTTTCAATTCCGGTCTAAACGGACCCTCTTCTTCATGAATTGTGTCTATAAAATCTTATAAATGTCAACCTTGGCTAAAAAGGGAACAAGTGAAATAATCCATTTTGGTCACTTATGTCACAAAAAGAATTAAAATAGTTCTTTTGATTTGTATAGGGTGAAGTTTGAAGACATAAAATAATTATTGGGAGTAAAATTAAAGGACGACGATAAAGATATCTGTAAAGGATCCCTTTCCGTTCCAGTCACTAGTACCTCGAGAAGAGGAAGCCCGAAGGTCATTCATCTTCTTCACGAAGTCTCAGAGACCTCGTGTCAGAGTCCGGGACCCAAAGGTCACAAAAAGGTAGTATGGACCACATCAATCCCTTTGGATCCCTTAGACAAGCCTCTTCTGTTACCGTGGGGTGAGGTCATGAGAACGGACCTGCCTCCTCGGACCACCCGACGTCAGGTACCCCAGAGCTTCTCAGCGTGTACTGACTCGCTGAAGTGAAACTGAAAAGTGAAAGTACGTAACCTCTTCCTTTACCGTTGGGTGAGGTCACAAGAACGGACCTCTTAGGGTCCCTGCCCCCTCGGACCACCCGACGGCAGACACCCCAGCGTGCCTCAACCTGTGTTGACTTCGCTGAATCGTCGTCGTCGTCCCTCAGACAACCTCGCTGCAGTATGGAAGACGACCCGGACCAACACCGCGTATCTCCTTTTACGGTGATTGTGACAGGGGCGTTCGAGGGGTGTCACTGAAGTACCAGGGTCCGTCTCCGAGAAGACGGGGGTACCTCGGTAGAAATGGAATGGGAAGACAGGGAGGTAAAGGGTCAGGGAAAAGTCAGATCAGTGAACCATTCCCAGAAACACGACCAGGGGCGAGCCCGTGGTCGACGTCTCTGAGGTCTGGGTAAAGACTACGATTAATTTCACAAAGTCCCCCTTAAGACTTAAACGCCCTTCTCTATTGTCTACGGAGGTAAAGTCTAAGATTAAAATTAAGTCAGTTCCCATGTCTTTGATTAGTCTTCCCCCTCTGGTACGTCCGTCTCCTCCCGGCTCACGGAGCTACACCGTGGAGAGGTCGTATGGCAAGAGACCACCCGACGGGGCAACACTGACCGACGACGACATAGCTTCGTCTTGACACCAAACGATGGTGTATCAACGAGATACATTCCCCAAATGTAAAGGTAAGACCTTCCTAAATGAACATTGTCAAACCCGGAAAGGTAAATTCCTTTTTACGTGCGCGTGGACCGAGAACTTAGTCTGAGTACTAGTTGTTCCGGTGTGACAATAGACCCCCGTCTTTCGTCTCAGTTAAGGGTCACTGAGTCTTGTTATAGAGACGGAAATTCATATCGTAAAGAGGTCTGAGAATTAAAGAACAGGAAATAGGAAATTAGACCAACCCAATTTTTTGTTTGTTTGCAATAAAGTTTAAAGGACCTTCGTCGGTTTCCGTAAACTTTTTACAATCATGTATTCAATATACCCTACGGAATAAATAAAATGTCTGTCTGTCACGAACGAGGATTCCCGGGTTTCTCGGGGACTTTATTGAGACTTCGGTACAACCGACGACTCCGGAATTAACATAACTACATTTACAATCGTCAGTGGGAGACACCTCGGGACTAAAGGTCCTCTAGAGAACAAGTTGTCGGAACCGATAGAAGAGAGAGTTTTTACACCTTTCCTTTTAAAACGGACTTGAAAAATAAATCGAAACATTTTGACGTTTTACTAGGACTGAATTTTTTCTTTTTAAGTCCTTTTTAGACGTAGAACCAATGTCCTCAAAAAACCACAAATAGTGATTTCGTCTAAGTAGTCTTGGGGGTCCTTCATGAACAGTACAACATAAAGGATGAACCGGTAGAATAGGGGTGGGGGACGGGGCTTCACGTAGTACCCTGGTCCCTGGTCAGTCGGTTAGATGACGTCCTCCCCGTTCGCGTCCTTCCTGACAAATGTACCCTGGTAACTATGAACTGTCGAAGTGCCTGGTGTGTATGACTCCCTTTAGTTCAGAACGTGAGAATTCTTGGTGAATAGACCAATGTAAAAAATCGTATCCATTCCACACACAGATATACTTTGTGAACGAGACGAAAAGTGTCTTAATAAAGGAGGTCTTTAAAATTCGAAAAGTCGTTAAATTATGAGGAAAAAATTTTTTTCACTAATCCCGTACGTAATAACAGACTATCGAACAATTCTTTTAATTCATCACTGTGATTAGGATACAAAATTGTAACCATAATGTCACTTCGTGACACCTATGTCATCTCTTTATATTTACCTTACACAGTCGTCTGTGTGTTGTCGTTTCTCTTAAACTGTAAGGTTGTAGAACATTTCGTATTCTCCGTCCTAAAAGTTAAGGAAGTACATCTTTTGTCATTAATCTACGGTATCAGTATTACTTTAGGTATCTATGACTGTGTCACATTACTTTGATATCAAATTACTCTGACAATTGACGTTCGTCACCTTTTCCGTGAATGTCTTCAAAGTAGTAAAAAATAGATTTCCCGATGAGATCCAGACACAAGAAACAGGTGTAAGTGGCTCGTCCTACACATTTCAAGATTTAATTGATCTTCCCGGAGAACTCCAGAGAACCGTCCTTCGGTCAGTCGGACCCCGATGGGGTAGAGAGACAGGGTGGGAAGGTGTCTGACAACCATCGGTAGAACCCTAGACTCGGTAAAAAGTGTACGTTTAGTTAGGAAGAAGGGAAAGATCCACTTTCCCTACCAAAGAACCGGTAACGAATAGACTTCGACTGAAACAAAAGAGTCACTCTAACGTACGTAGAGAGACAGAAGAAGAGGGTGTGACCCACATCACCTAGACACTTTAATATCTCATCATATACTTCCTTGTATTCTCTAAAGAAAAAGATGTTAAAAAAAAAGTTATCTTATAAGAAAATCAAAAAGAAAGTCGGTAAGGACACGACTGGACCGTGAGTCTTCGAAAAAGAACCCCGTTCTCCCTCCCAACTTTACTTTAGAGTAAAGAAACACCCGTAGCTTACAGGAACACTCAACAAAAGGTAACACAAACAGGAAGGAACTCACAATACATCCGGAAAAGCAGTCCAAACAGGGGTAAAAGAGTATATAAAGAGTTCTTGACCTTCTTTTAATTGTTAAACGTTTGGGAATGTAATTTGTTGAAAATTGACATAGAATTTTAGACAACATAACATAGAAATAGTACATAAACCTCATTTCTTTTCGTAGGAATTATCTACGATTCTTCGTCGAAACCGACTCCGACGTCCTTGGTGTCTCCAATCGTAATCTACAACAACCTCCCCTGTGCTCCCGGTATCCGTCCCCCGACCCTTTCCTCCCAACGACGGGACCTCGGAGAGTCAGAAAGGGGAGGGTTAGGACGGAGGTGACCTCGGGTGTTTCGTGAGAAAGTTCGTGTCACGACCCGTGTCTCTCTGTAAATTAATTGTGAACTATCTGACTGTCTACCTATAATCGAACGAATTAATTATCACCTACAATTTCCGGAACACCTAAACAGGGGAAACTAATTGTAGGAACTCGGGTGCACCGTCTTAGACGTGACGAGGACGACGCCAACACTACTCGCCATCCTTCGAAAACCGACTGAAGAGGTGACGAGGAGACCGACAAAGAGGACGCTAAAAGTTCCTTCGAATCCTTCGAACGTGTACAAGTAAACGTTGGAGAGAGATGGAGAAAGAGAGAGAGGGAGGGCAAGACAGACTACGAGTACCTTCATCACACGGACATGTCTCAGTCTTAACTGATACGGTGGGACTAAAAGAGAACACAAGTTCCACTGACAGTAAAAAGCAAGTCTCGTCGTATAACTCCATCTACTCCATTTATTTTGATTATCATCGATTATAACAATATTACGGACAATATCAAATAACTTGTGAAAGTGACCATCGCGCAACGGAGAAAACCAGGTGTGGTATTGGGAAACAACGTCCAAAAAGATTAACATAGGTAAGATGTCCGCTACTTTACCTTGAAGTGTCTCCAAGTCGTCAGTAATTTCAAGGTCTTGAAGGGACAGAGGTTTCAGTCTCGTGCACCACACAGTAACTCTACCACGACTAAACCGATGTACAAAGGTCAAACTCTAGCACCGAACTTAATCGAATGTACCGAAGTAATAAATGGATCCGAAGGAAGAACCACTGTGTCTTGTTAATAATTCGGGAAATTAATTAGACAAAACGAAATCCAGTGGAACAATTCTTTTAGAAAAGTAGAGAAAATCGATAAAAATTGGGTCAATGGGTGACATTAACTCTAGGTTTTTAGAAATACCCATCCTCTTGACACATCATTACGGGGTACAGGGAACGAAGAGAGACAACTTTTGTAGGGTAGACTCCAGTAAAAATTTTCAATGTCATGGAATATTTACTTACTTATGGAAGAGAGGAGTAAAGAGGATTTAATATTAAGTAAGGTTGTAACAAATATATAAAATCCAAGAAACGTAAAAGTGTATCTTAAATTTGTGTGTGTATCGGATGATACTTACTAACTCTCAAACAACTTAGATATCAGGGGAGGGGTTGGGGGATCAAAATATCAGTCTGGGTTCCTCGGACTTCTCGTACACTTTATATTTTCGGGTTCCGTCTCGAAGACCGCGGTCCGTAGGTCCCTGAGTGTATGAGAAATCGTCGATTACTCTAACCTTTACTCAATCGTTCTCGAGTGTAGTCTAAGGTAGAGTCACCATCTGCGAGGTGGAGGTCGAGGTGGTCAGGTTGACTACCCTTGAAAGGAGAGACGAGAAATATTTCATACAATAACTTTGATAAGTCTTACCTTTCGTCCACAACGGACGGACAACTCTCAAAGGATGTAATTGTGTCACTTCGGAGACTTCTACAAAGAGGGTAGGGTCAGGGGAAGTGAATCGAGGACTTGTTCTGATGGTGGAGACTCCACTCGATTACTGAGTTTGCCTTTTATTAAGTACAAACCAAAAAAAAAGGGGAGGCAAAGAAGGTGTCGGACAATCAATATTGAAGATGTCTGCAATTTGACTTATTCCGGAATTTAGACGACCCTTTGACGAATGGTGGTAAAGGGTGACATAATATACAACATGAATTTTTGGGTACTCCTTAGTTCATGTGCACTTGTTTATCTGTATAGCTTTTAATTTATGAACACTGTAAAAATACTCGGACGTACACGTAAACACGATATTCTCGTTAATAAAGAAGTACTTCGAGGTCCCTCAATCCAAAAAGACCCAATTTATAAAAATGGATCGAGAACATTAAAATGTTTCTTTGAAAAGTGACAATGTTCCGTGTAAATCTACTCACTAAAAACGAAACATTCAAACCACCTTCTTATTATCAAACATAATTAAATAATGAGACTATGGACATCCTGAAAAATATTTTACCTATGGAACTTTTTTATATTATTGTAGAGTGTACAATAATTAAGTATCTTTAATCCCTCATTATTATTTCAACTCTTCCATTTTCCCAATAACCTATATGTACCTTTACACGTAAAACCGGACAAGTACCTTATCCAACGATTCGAAAAAGGGAAGTGGAGAGGTCAGAATGACTAACTTACTACCTACATGGATACTCTCCATGGATACACATGGAGATGTATATGATAAAATAAACCTAAACATGGGAAATAATTGTAGTAATATGTCTACCTCCTGTTTGGATCCCTAAAAGGATTCTACTGTAAGGACGGGCACTGAGTAGAGTAGCGTACCAACCACCCACTGGGAGGAAGTCCCACACTTGTGTGTAGGTGGAAGGGTCCAGGCTATTCTCTTCTGGGAAGAACGGTTCCTATCTTTAGAAGGAAGGAGATGGTGTGTCCTGAGGAACGGTTCGCTAGTGACGTTTCTAGTATAAACTTGATTGAGGAGAGACGAGAGACAGTCTTGGAGTGACCCCTCTTTACTATAACTGATAACCTCTTATGTCATATATAAAGTTACAGTCATGAATTCAATCTAAGGACAAGGTCAAATCCAGTGGGGTTTTAATGAGTAAAATCCCAGGTATTGAAGTCAGAAGTGTCTCTACAGAAGTACCTCAAAGTAAAATGACGATATAGGTAAATAACTGTCAAATATGTTCGTCGTATATATTATTACAACAAAATATTCCAACAACAATTTTCCAACTCGCGACACGGAAATTTATCTATTTTAGGAAACTTGTCAAATCATAGTTCTCTTTAAACAGACACTCTCGTACACCCCTTTTTAACTTTTAAAGAAAGAATTTAAGATCGAGGTCAAATTACTACGATAGTCAAAACTCGTATCCGTCTCCACCTAATCGTCAAAGACACTGAGACAGGTGCTACCTTTAGTGTAATGGAAACCCTCTCTCTAGAGTTTTATAATGATTACGGGTAACGTAGAAACTTTAATCCTATAATTATCAACAATAATCTAGACGGTGATCCATAATCTTAAATTATGTAACAATTTCTTCATATATATGGTGTTTAAACAAAAAAGTCATAATAAAGTCACATTAAACCCCCCCCCACCGATTAGAACACAAAATAAAATACGTAAATTCTTTTAATAAGACTCATCCCTAGGTCTCCAAGTGTTCAATTGACTCCCCCAGGTACCGTCGTTTGTACGGTAAACGTCGTCGGAAGACCCGTGCACACATATACCCCGGAGGACCGGGGGAATCCGGACCAAGTCTACTAGTTTTCCGACACCACTGTTAATATTCTTTATGTCAACTGAGAACTTGTTGTATTCAAACTTGACACGTCCAGGTGAATATACACCTAAAAAAAAGTTATTCATATTATGGACATAAAAGTAAAATATCTAGAAATTTAATTGATTTACACCTCTTTTCAAACACAAACTAATCTCTAGAGACATATACCGTAGTTCTCAGGAGTAAGACAGGTTTGACAAAGTCGAAGGACGAGAACCAACTCAGTACATAATTAAGGAAGTAAAAACTCCGTCTCTCTTGTTACACGTTTAAAAACTGATACGTCCCCTACCCCCACGGGGATTGGGAACACAACAAGTCCCCTGTTGACATATATTGTCTTTGATGTTTCTCCATACATTTCTTGGTTTGTCTATTTTAGGGTAATAGATCCCAATATATACCGTTTGTCAAATCACATAATAAAAGAATCATCTAACTAGGACGTACCCAGGTGAATATGTACCTAAAAAAAAGGTAGTTATGTATAACTTAAGATATGTCAGGTATTAACCAGTTTAGACATCTGAACTCACGACTGACATTTCAATATATACTCAAAAGTCGACACACACTCCCCCAGTCGTGGAGATTGGAACTACAACAAGTTCACAGTGAGATAAGAAAAAAGAATCAACACACACACTGTTTGGTAGTGTTTTGAATCACCGAAATTCGTTGTTGAGAAATCGATGACTAAGACGAAAAAAACAACAAGTCAGCACAGATTGAGAAACGTTGGGGTACCCGACGTCGTACGGTCCGAAGGGACAGGAAGTGATAGAGGACCTCAAGCGAGTTTGAGTACAGGTAACTCAGCTGCTACGGTAGGTTGGTAGAGTAGGAGAAAACAGGGATAAAGGAGTACGGGAGGTAGAAAGGGTCGTAGTCGACAGTAATCACTTCCGACCCGAGTCGACCCCTCAAGACAAAGTCTGACCAACGGAGTAGGTAGACACCAGTCGACTTCTTGACGAACAGAAGAAAACCGACCCAAGAGAGTATACACATCCCGGAGTAGAGACCAGTCCCACCAGAGAGTAGTCGGTCGTCCTCCCATTGAGCTCAAAGAAGTATCCTGTCTTAGACACCTCTCCCGTCCGTACACTTCTCCGAAACTTATACGTATGGTAATGAAGACAACATAAGAAAGCCGGTTTCGTCCAATTCGGTCTTCTGATCGACTCTAGACTCCCAACCCCTTCATCTGAGGTCGGAAACCACCCTCCTCGACGTTTCAGTGTAAAGTCTCCTACTCACGTTTGTCCTTCCTCACCTCCAAACACTCGCGAAGACGTCAAACAACGTCACATATACACACTCACGTATACGTCAATGTACAAGACGTAAAAAGTAGAGGTCCATCCGAGGTTTAGTTTCAACGAACAAACCGAGACACTAATATGACCCCTCTAATTTGTTTCACAGAGTTTACCATACATCTTGTCTTCTCCGTCAGTTATTTATTTAATCTTTTCTTGTCTTCCTTTACATTGAAGAAATCCGTTGACGAGTTTAAGGAAAGGACAGTGAAGGACCAACCAAAATAAAGAGGAGACTACAGAAAGGTGCACATAAGGGGACCAACTACTATGGCTGTGTACATGAGCACTACCCTCTCGTGGACCAAGACCCGGGGAGAAGTCGGAGAGTGGTCGAAACTCTAGAACCTTTTCAGTGAGTTGGACATGGAGTCACTGAAGTAGATAAATTACTCTTACCACTACCTGTTCCTCAGGACCGCACGACGCTAAGTACCCCAGCGTTTCTCAGTCTGTGCTGACTCGCTGACTTAACTTGACTTGTTGATGTCTCAATAACGTTCTCAAATTAATTCAGTACTCACACCTGTATACAACCATTGTATAGACACAAAAAACAGGATCATTGAGAAACTACGAAAACATCTTGCAGATATTGTTAAAGAATCAATTGTAAAAGAAAAGTGCAGGGATCTTACAACTTGACAAAGATAGAAAAATTTTTCTCTTCAACTCAAAAAAAAAAGGTTAATTTCGTGACAAGTAAAGACGTATCACATACAATTTCTTTTAAACTGAAATTGTTAGAATCGGACACGTCAATAGAAGTTTGTGGTATTATACTACCTCGGGGAACGTATTACAGGTAGAAGAGGCTACTCTTTACTGTAAGAATTGTAGTTATCTAAGAATCCGAAAAGACTGTCCTTCATTAAAACTCATACATATTAGTCAATATCCTATACGAACAGTTATTTAAAAAGGACGTTTTTATTTAGTCTTCAGTATAGTTTTATCGTAATACTTTTTTTAGACAAAAGAAATTATGAAGGGTACTTTACCAGTCAGTACGAACTCCGAATTTTTAAAAAAATAAATCTACTTCCGTCAAATAAATTAAACACACGACCGGTAGAAAGGTCGATCGGTCAAACGTATTTAAAGTACAGGATCGTCCTTTTTTTTTTTATCAACACCAGATCTTAGTTGGAAAAGAGACAGTTCAGAGACATTAAAAAGAAATGGGAACTAACCGACGAAGATGAAGGGTCTGGGACACTTAAAGTGGTATTTAGAAATAATGGTGGGGGATGGGTGTGTGTACGGATCCATGGGATTGTTTCTCCTTGAAGAAGGATTTTGAGGGGACACAAAGAAAAACGAGAAGAGACCTGTCACTCATTAATCTTAGTCAGAAGAGGGTAAATTTTTTATGTAGACATGGACAGGAGCATCTAGTAAATAAATCAAAAAGAAAGGACAGATAAATAAAAAGGTAAGTAAGTAAGTAACAAATAGACCGTCGTTGTCACAACGTACGGTACCTATTTTTCTGTTTAGCCAGGACCGCGACTGGGTACCTAAAACGGGACAATGTCCTCCCTATCAGTCATTTTCACTGTAAACTGGTCTCGGAATTCTCTCAACATTTGTTTCCGAAACTCCCAGAAGTCCCACCTCCCTCCTCTGGTGTAATAAATACGGAAGGAAGGATTCCTGGTATCGGTACACGGGGGAAAACTGTTCTTAATCTCAGTATTCTCCTACTCCGCTTCTCGTCTCGTCACTACTAAATCTCGACCGAACTCGGAACAGCACTCCTTGGCACGTGACAGCACGTACGGTCAATGGCCCCATGACATCCCTTCTCACCAAATAAATGGACCCCGATCCCAGAGCATATATCAGAGAATATTACTTCGGCGAATTGTCAACGACTCTTGATTAACGAACACTCAGATCTGTAAAATACATGAATAATAATAAAATATCGTCTAGAAATTATATTCATAATGACAAGGAAGACGTCTACTCGTTTGACTCCGACTATTTCCAATACATTGTAGGGATACTAGTGTATCAATCATACTTCGACTCGAATATTAAGTTTAGGTTTTGTAAGAAAAGGAATCTCCCACTCAAGGTTAAAATTATTTTATACGTACATACTTCTTTGATTATAGTATCATTTAATGTGACGTACGGTAAGACTGATACTCACAAAAATTCCGGCAAACTGTTTCTCCCTGTCGCAAACTTTTTTATGTGACGGTTGTATTTCGGGGGAAACCGGAATTAGGTCCAGTGAGTCTCGGTGACACAATACTTGAAGTGGAGGATGTCCGTCAATATTGGTTATGTTAAAATCCTTCGTAAGTATCCGAATTAAAGTCTCAAGGTCTCGAGATGTTTGACACGGAAGTGAGTTTAAATAATAATGTAGATTCAACGAGAGAACGAAACTTTCCAATCTATATAAATTTTACCAACCTGTCTCCTTACTTCATCCTTAGATCCCTCAATAAAACCGTATACATTCCATGACACCGGGTCGACAATTTCTAAAGACGAAGTTCGTGTCACACAAATTTAGTGATGTCCGAGGAAGGAGAACACGAAACCGTTTTGCAAATGTGTGGATTGATGTGGATTTCAGTCTCTTTTTAAAAGGTCGGTTGGATCGTTAGTTATCCCTTACTAAAGTTCCTTCTTTTTATAGGAAAATAAACCAATCCGTACACTCTTTGATCTACCGTCTCGAGTGAGACGTTTCTCCCCTGGAAATCCTTGTGCAGACCCTCTCAATCGGAAGTCAGGTTTGGTACTCGTAGAAACAGACATCAAGACATGAGGTCCGGGAGTAGAGGGTGGACCTGTACCGGGAAGAGGGGAACCTCAGTGGACCTGGACCTAGTAAAAAGAAGACATGAATTTGGAGAGTCACCGAGGGAATCCGGGTGTCCCATTACAGGTTTGCAGAATCTTACCACACTCTCGACGGGATGAAGGGGGAGACGGGATATCGAACTGGAGAGTCGGTGTCCGGTAAAGATTTGAGAAGAAAGAGGACGAAGGGGAGGGTATGTTCCGTCCTAGAGAACGTCAAGAGTCTTATCTCACCCGACAAAGGACGAAGATCCGAAAACGATTACGGGAATGACCAAGGGATTAAGACGGACACTCATACTTCTGTACGATCTTATAGTAGTCAGAACTCAGCACGGTAGACATTCTAATGAAATATCGTGTATGGAAACATCCGGATAAGGCCCCTTACCCTTAGTTCAGAATCACTAAAACCAACCTCAGGTCTCGTGGTCCCCTCCACGAACCACAGGTGACTTGTCGTCGTGCTGACAACTTCCTTGGTCACTCAGTCACTGAGAGACCCGTAAAGAAGAAACCAAAGGTCTTCCTTTTCAAATTCGTATCGTGAAATAGACAAAGGATGTTCCACAAAATCGAAAAAAACTTTAAGTTCCCTTTTTTTTCATTTCCGAGATTAATTTGGTTCTAAGACTTAACTGTGAAATAAAGGGTCACTACAATATTTATCGGGACGGTCTTCTGTGACCCAATTACTTAGGACCGAAAGACATCCAATACCTACTGTACAGTCTGATGACAACCATAGAACCCTTAATACTCTGACACGGAAGATCCCGGGTAAATCGTTGCCACGACCCGGAAGGGTTCACGGACTAAGCCCTCGGGGGATCACTCAGTCTCGAACACCGTAGTTGTCAGTCCAACTACTTACTCTGAACCTCTATCCCTCCTTTTCCCTGACTCGTCTGGAGGAACATTCTACCACTGAGGGGAGACGTGGACCGTCCTTACTCCACAAACACTCAAAGATTGCCCTCGTTGTCGGAATAAGACTTTTTATTTAACGTTTGTTTATCTTTTGGGGTTTATGTCGTTCGATTTTACAGACCTCACGAATGGTACTCGGATCTTAAAACGGTTCGTAAAAGGGCTTCGTAAATAGGACTTCAGAAGATGAAGTATCGTACCATATATGACTCTGGATCAGGGACCAAAAAGAACCAATATACATACATGTACATACATACATACATACTTTCACACACGTACACATACATACACACATACATACATATATATAAATGTGTGTAGGTGTGTAAAGAAACGAGACTGAAGACTTCCCCAGTTCTTCGTTTCTACGGAAACATCATTATTCGTGTGGATTCGTGGACCTAGAATAGGAGATTATAGTGACGGGTGTTTTTACTTGGTGTAAGGAGACCCTTTACGATTAAGGCCCCGACTCCGTTCTACTAGAACTCTGAGAATACTCCGGTCTTTCCTTCCTTGACGATTTTTTATTTTCCTGCAGAATTCCCTGTATCCTTTGTCTAACTTCTCCGAAGATGACCGGTTTAGACCCTATTAGACTCGTGGTTTTATTAACTGACATCATACTTAATATTTGTCAACACTTCCTCCTCAATTATTAGGGTATGACTACTGCCTACCTACCTACCTACACCCCTCTCATCCTCCAAAAACGAATTATTGATGGTCCGCGGTTGGTCATTTGCACCTCCCTCATGACCTCGTCCTTTTCAGTCGCATAGTAATGGTAGTATCACTTTGACCTAGTTCGTTCTAAGTAGTTACCTACGATAGATTCGTCTTCACACCTCCTCGTCCTATAAACACACGGTAAATTCCGAGAGGGTGTCTAACGAATAATCGATCTTCCCTTTTCATCACTAATGTTTCACCTTTTTAACCTGACGAGAAACTGGTCCTAGTTTCAATTATAGTGGTAACTTTCCGTCTATTTGTAGACGGAGGTCTACACCAAAGAACTCTTCTACTGTCGAAACAGACACACCATAAGACCGGTCCTTACATATAGTCTGAGATTAGTACTCCTTTGTAGTCGGTCTACGAGACAACTTTTTTGTCCCCGTCCCTCTCGACCTAGGAAGTTTTCATAGTACTAGTATATTTCCGACACCTCTACAAGGTCCAATGCCCCCAGTTTTCCTGAACCGTCGATTTACGTCATGGACTAAACTCTGACCTAGGACATGTATTTCTTTTTAACCTTATACGCAGTAGTTAATTTCCCACCGTAGGTACAATTTAAATAATTTCAATCATTGACACGACACCAATACATTTCCTTTTAGAGACATATTTTATGCGAGACTACATAAATCCGTATTTTCGGGTACTAAATACCAAACCCGTATTTACGTATGTGTGTATGTTATTATATATATAGTGTGTATGTCAATATTTTATATATATATTAACATACACATATACGTAAATTCGTATATATACGTATATACACATACGTATATATATATATATTTGTGTATACATAAATATACACACACATATATGTCAAATTAAATGTATATATCTTCCTTTACCGTCGGGTGAGGTCATAAGAACGGACCTTTTGGGGAACTTGTCTCCTAGGACAACCCGATGTCAGGCACCCCAGTGTTTCTCAGTCTGGACTGAATGTTTGATTTTGTTGTTGTATGTGTGAAATTATACGTATAAATTTCTATATACATATATATGTGTGTACATTCTATCTCTTACACGTTTTTGTACCCTTTACAATTTTACAATTTTTATTGTTATTTATTGGTGTCTACTTAGAACTCATTTCCCAGTTTCTCATACAAATACAAAATAAAAGTATAAGAATGTTGAAAATTCAAACTTTAATAGGGGGTCATTTTCCAGATTTTCAATTTTCATACATAGTACTAGTATGATTACTAATAGAAGATTTATTTATAAAGAAGATAAACGACAGGAGAGACGACAAAGAAAAGAGAGGAGAAGAAGACGAGGTAGGAATCTTTAGGTTCCGACCACTCTTCCCGTAGAGGCACCCCGTCTGCCAGTAGTGCTTCGTAGCCTTGTGGGCCATGATGTCGACGTCCCAATAGCGGCACTGCCGTGTCTGGAAGATACTCCAGCATAAACTACTGCCGAGGAAGTCGTCCCTGTGGAAGGGACTCCTATAACACCACTCATTCCGAGACCCACGGACGAGGGGTCGAACAAAAGACGTACTGATTTGATCGACTTGGAGAGTCCTTAGAAGTAGAACCAAGAACCACATCGAGTAAAGTAAATTATAAGTCAAGTCCACAAGAGAAGGGGGTGGTGTTAGGAACCTTTACAACAAAAGATCCTCCAAGGAATCGGTAGTAATAAGATTTATCATCCACTTAAATCTGAGTAGAAGGGTCTAAGAAAATTGACTTACTCTTCGCATACAACGGTCTTTGTTTTACACTTAAGTGGACAAGAATAGATAATACCTCAAACATATAAACTTAAGGAAATAATGAAAAAAAAGAAATACGAACCGACCTCTTATACCGAAAATAATTAGACTGGACTGTCACTGTAGACATTAGACTGTCTTTGTAGACACGGACAAAGTATACCCTTATTGTTTTTAGTGTGTTCGTTTTCCGAGAAAATAACTCAAAGAATTGACACCAGACTTTCCCCTGGGTATGCACGGACAGACAGACAGAGGAAGGAGACCGGGGAGTCACTTGTGGGACCCACAACAAGTCTCCTTGAGACTTACACAGAGTCCCAGGACGAAAACTCGTCCTACAAAGTGTTCTTTTCGTCAAAGTCGTCTTCCAAAAAACTTTGACTCTAGTCCCAATCAGAAGGTCGGTAGAACAATGGGAACAAATAAATTCCGTTCATAGGTAAACTCCTCGGTCCGGAGTCATTACATCAACATTGAAGACGGAACAGGAGTCAGACGCTACGAAACGGGAACAAACATAAACCTTTATACAATGAGAAATTCTCATTATTCATACATAAAAAGTATTGACTATTAATTTACATTGGAAAACTCTAACAAGTATTTGTAAAGGTCTTAAAACCAGAGGACCCCGTCGTCTTTGTAACTAAGTCAGTCGAGAAACAATTCGAATGAAGAGATACGGAAATTCTCCCTGTTCATACATTTGTTTTCAATGGAATAAACTTTCTAAAGTTTCGTTTACTAAATTTCTTTAATTTTTAGGGTCCTGAACTGGGATGTGGGATTCCCACTTAACACCCCAAAAACAAAAAAAAAAAAAAAACGTCTTAAGAGGGACCTCGAAACGACGTGACTACAACGAGAAGTATTCGTCGTCGGAAATCCAGTGTACGAACGGAACGATCGGATCCGGGAGGGCAGTTCACGCGTCAGGGGTCTGTGTCATAGACGACACATGATTCGTAACGTGACCCACGACCGTTTTTCCACACTAAGGAAAAGTCAGACCTCCCTACACCCGACCATTTACCCACGAAAGGTCTGTCGTGCCATTTACGATATCTGCTCAGACTTCGTCGAAGGGGTGACGCCCCTAGTCCTCTGACTCAGGCTCTAAGATGTCCCAGTCATCCCGACCGTGACTACCTCTACGTAGTGCACGGTCCAAACGAAGTCCTCGAACTGTGTGCCCTTAGTAAAGTGGGAGTGTCAGAACGCACGATCAATGATGACAAAAGATGTAAACCGACGACTTTTTTTTGACTCAGTGTTTCGTCATTTATTGAAAGAGTGTCACTATACGTCGATCATTCACAGTCTTTCTCACAAGTCAGGTCCTCTAACCGAGGTCTCGGAGACAAGAATTGGAGACCCTTCTTTTTCCTGAAAGTTTCACCCTCTTCCGCTCTCTCCATGACTTTGTGTGTTCGTTGAGTTCGGGGAGCCACGAACAGTCTGGACGGGTCAATGTGTGAATAGAGTCTTAGACGGAGGAAAACACGTCCGACTGTTATAACTCGACCGGTTTCTGTCTTTTGAAACGACCCCTCGGACGTCCCCTATCTCGTTTTCTCAACACTCGTAAGTGGGGGTTTGGACTCGTTTATCAATCCAGAAATAGGTACTATCATACATCACTTAGGATTTAAAGGAAAGTGCAGTGCTCGGAGGTGTGTGGGTCAGTCAGTATTCGAAAGAACCTTTCAGAAGTCGAACTCGTAACCTTTTCTCACCGACACTAGGACCCTCAAAAGACTTAGACGTTCAGAAAGGAAACTATGGAAATCGGGGATGAGAGACACTTGGGTTAGTTCAAACCAAACTTCACAAACACCCACAACACTCTTGTTTTTAAACACTCCATCAAGTCTTTGTGGAACCGTAAATTTAGTTGTTCTTATTTTCTCGTCTTTAAGAAATGTTGAGCTAATCGATAATGAATCGTATGTACTATTTCCGAACTCCAAATCGTCAACCCCACACACACATGCACACGCACAGGGGTTGAGATCGGAACCTCCCTCACCGTCACGAGTGTCACCATACTCAATCTCCTCTAACCTCGTCCCCGACGACATACTTAAACGTACTTCCTATTAAAAAAGTCCCTTTTTCGTTGAGTAGAAACTCGTCCAGAAGAGAGAAACTAGGTCGGAAAGGAGGGAGCTGTTGAGGGATGGTAGGAAAGGGTAGACCATGTAAAAACCAATGGACAAGGTCCGGAGAATCTGGTTGGTACATCCTTGTAAAATCACTACGACATAAAAGTTCAATATGTGTGAAAGAGTATTGCAGTGACAAACAACCGACGACACCGGAGAAGGCGAAACAAGAGAATCACGACTTTCTCTGTAGAGGTCTACAGAAATAAACCAACGAGGTACCCCTTCCAAAATAAAAAGGAATATTATACCATAATCTCAAGACACCTCTTTATCTGGGAATTTATTCTCCGAACACACACAAATTATATAATGTTCATTCATATACATTATATATACTAAAGACTATTCCCATAACCGAGTAAACTAATACCTTCGGTTCTTCAGGGTCCTACACATCAGTCGTCTGACCTCTGTCCTCTCCGAGTTCTGGGTCCTTCTCGTAGTTCAGGTTTCAGTCCTTTTTCGACTCAGGGTCGAGTTTCGGTCAGTCCGTCCTCCTTAAGGGGGAATAAACCTTATTCGGAAAAACAAGAGACTGACTTACCCAGGATCCCTCCTAGCAGACAAAACAGACAGTTAAGTCAGTGCTTCAGTAGGTTATTGTAGGAGTCTCTGAGTGGATCTTATTATAAACTGGTTTATGGTTTGTACACCCGTGGGTACCGGGACGGTTCAACTACGTATTTTAATTTGTGGTGTTTATGCAACGGGACCCCACAACTTCCTCTGACAAGTGGAACACAACGGCCTTCGAGGCTCAACCTCCGTCTCACATTGAGGGGAAAGACACTCCGTCGGTGTCAAACCGACCAAACGTCGTGAGACGTCTAGTTGAGGTGATCGAGACACGAGACAGGACCAGTAGTAGGTCTAAGGGTTTTCTGTTACAGTACCTAAAAGACTTCGTTCGAAAAATTTAAATTTCTTGAAGACCCCTAACAAACCCTAGACACAAAGACTGAATGTAATTACTTTCGACGGACTAATTTACGGGAGTATCATACAGTTGATCTGAAGTCAAACCATACCCCTTAAACTACAATATAAAGTTTTGTATTACACACATTACTTCACACAACATTTATATGAGTGTACAAATAATAAATAAGGGTATATACTATAATACATTTATGTAAATATAGTGGTAAAAAGCCGGGTACACCTAATTAAGAATACTAGTAGGGTGAAGGTGAAAACGAGAGGTAACTGTAGTCGCGACAGAAAACCCTCCACCCTTGGGGTGAACCCTGGGATTGCACCTCTATTAGTCCTCTATTCTTTTTACACTGGTCGAAACAAAGACAGAGTCGTAGAACGTCTAGTACCGTCTCATCAATAAACCCACCTTTGTATCAGGTATAAGGAGTCTCTTTGGAGCAAAAAAATTCTACTATATGGACACGGCGGACTTTGACCTCCATCTTCTACTAAAAGAGAAGACAAACAGACTTTCGAGAGATTAGACGGGTTACACGAATAGCTCACACTCACGGCGACCCTTCCGGGAAAGTAGTTTACGTTGATTTACAGTCACACTGACCGATCACTTCTTGATCTGAGAGATTCGACACCCATGAACGGTCGATCTTGACGGTACTTCCATTTTGTGTTAAAGTCAAAGAATTGATATTTTTATTTTAGATCTTGTTACTCGAATTAATAGGGTTTCACATATAAATGTATCTTTATGTCCCTCCGGACCGCACGACGTTAAGTACCCCGACGTTTCTCAGCCTGTGCTGACTCGCTGACTTGACTATCAGAAAATACTTCGGACTACGAAATCATTTCTTTATGTAAGGGAATAAAAAACTTAGTGAAATAGTAGGGAGGTCTTCTCTTTGTAAATTACGGCCGAACAGATAAGTACAAACTTTTATTTAAATGACACGTAATTTTATGGAAACAATCCCAATACACTGATCTTCCCTCACAAACTTTGACATCCCTCTTTGTAAGAAACCTGATGGACTTTTAAAGAAAGGTCTGGATCCACGAAATAAAGACACTATCGGTCTTTTTACAGGGTCTATAAAGCAGAGTCGTCATGTGGACGTCTTACACACATAGTCAGGGCAATGTGAGTCGCACGTTAGACATCGACAGTCCCCTTCATTATTTTCTACGTAACGATGTACGGAGGCAGTCAGACACTTTAACGTCGTGTGAAGGACTACTTAAAAAAAACAGAGGATGATAATACTACCCTTGCTTTCAACGGGTGACTTCTCTTAAGCTACTCGTTTCGCTAAGGTCCCGGGGGACAAGTGGAAACGATTTTGAACTCTAGGAGACCGTACGGGCACTACTGTGATCTTACTACCGACGAACGAAAGCAGACGCGAACCTTGAGTAAAGTCCCCTCCTCCTACCACGTCACACTAGACCTACCAAAATCCTGGTCGTGAATTGTAAGTGGTGAACCGAACTCTTCTCTTTGTCCTGGTAAATCTTTAAACTGTCGTCCTCAGGTAGTGACTTTAAAGGTACTCCTGAACGATGTAAAAAGTCGTAGGCAACTTTACACTTTTTTTCGTGTTCTTGATATGAGAAGTTCTATACTTCCTACCTAACAGTACCGGAAATCAAAGACACCCGACATGTCACCTTTGGTTTTAAGAATTTCGATTAAAAAAGAGTCAATATCTGTTCAACGAGTTTGAAAGTTCGGAGTCAAAAAAACAAAGGGGTGATTTTTCCCTTATTAAATATGGAAGACTCTAATAACTTTCCTGATTTACTCGATTTACAGAAAAAGGAGAGGGTAGATCAAATACGACGGGAAAGACCAGAACTACTTTAAACCAATCTTCTACACATGAATCATGAAACAAGGTTGAATAATCCAATTTACTCACAGACATATCCACTCTGAAATCGAATAAAAAAGGTGAACATTTCGTCAGGACCACAGAAATCTGAAATATTATTTAAATACGTACATAAAAACGTAAATAAGAAGCGTAAATACGTACATAAAAAGTCGTACAAATTTCACGATAATTATGAATAACTGAAAAGTACTGTTTGGAACGAGATCTCATTCAAACACGAGTCAAGTATCTACATTATGAACGGTCCAATGTTTTGGAAAACTAAACACACTCGAGGGGTTTGATCCCCACCGTTCTCAGTCCTGGTCTTACGTCCGACTAGGGGACGGAAGGTGACAAACAACGGAGGTACGAGAGACACTGAATCGCAATGACAGTATCTTCTGGGACATGGATTGACGAGTCCCAAGTCGTGAGGGTGTCCAGGGGTGAACCGTGCACATCCACATCCCCATTGAGACCTACGAGTCCTCCGTTTCCTTATACAACCCCACCCCTCACTCTTCGATTCTTTTACAAAAGGACTTTTGAGACGATATCCCAGGACCCTTCACAAAAAATTAAGGATAACCGTGTATCTAAAATTTCATTGGACCTAAAAATTCAATCCACTTTCCGTATGGGGTGGGGGTCGGGTAGACACAATACATACGAGGTCTGATTAACAGTGAGTGGTCAGGATCAAGAAGATCTTACTTACCTTTAAACGGTCTTTTCCGAGGTCCCTGAAAATAGCCAAATCCTAAGATATCCACACCGGGTACCCCGTAAATTGACGAGCTCTCCCTGTGGGAACGAAGAGAAAGGACCGACATCTCAACTCTCAGACGGTTCAAGGATAACTAAAAATATAGGAACGGAAAATATGTATAATTTTTTTTAGACAATAATGGAACTAAAATTAGTTGTCAAATTTTGAATGAAAAAAATTCGAAAGTTTAAGTCGATTGTTTAACAGAATAAATACGTATATTACTAAAGAAATGTATTTGTAAATCTTGTTTCAGTAAACAAAGAACTAATTATAAAATATTACATATTTACTTGACTACTTTAAGAGTGGTGAAATGTAAATTCATTAGTTTAAAGGAACATGTAGAACTGACACAAATATCTAAATTATATATTTCAAGAGTGTTTACAATATTAAAAAAATTGAGTGAGTTACGGGTATTACGACTATTCAGATTGTAATTAAATCATCAAGTTTAAGATAAAGTTTTTCGTTTGTTGTGTATGTCGTCATGTTATAAATGTTTTGTAAAATGACACCGAAATATACTTATGTTAAATGTAACCCATTAGATAATTTATATTATACATAAATTTATGTAAAATTAACTATATATTTATTTATCTTAAGAGATGGGTGGTTCTCCCTTATTATAATCACATAACCGATCTTCAACTGAATTTTTTGATTTCTTGGAGTCCGGTAAGTCTCCGTATCTCAGACCAATATAGAAACTTCTGACTTGGACGTCAACGACCCGACCCCGAAGATTGATTCCAGTCGAAAGTAGACTAAGAAGTTGGGATTTAACACACGAGAAGTGACTCCGAGACTAATCAAAATATTCAAAGTACTTGACAGAGTTCAACCACCTCCACCCATGAATGGTTAGGGATCTTAAAATAAGAAAACAGTAAGAACCCGCCGAAAAACGGAATTTCGGTCCCGTATGATTACTTTACAACTTCAGGAATAAACACGACCTGAGGGAAACAGAAAATATTTAACATACGTAGAGATGGGAACTAAGACATCGGTAGTATGACTGTCACAGGTAAATCGTGACCACTTGGAGACTTCTTTTCATACAGTAACGGGACTATGAGGTGAGTTCTCTGACTGTTCCACAGAAGTCCCTTTGATCAATTAATACAAAAAGAAGTTTATATATGGAGAAAAACCATATAGAGTTCCACTAACCAAACTCCTTGAAGAGGGGTCCTCTGTTAAGAAAGGGTAGGAACAGAAAGGTTCCCTTGAATTTCCATATATCGTAAGGTAGAAGTGAGATTGTTTTAGTGTTATTGATGGAACTTGAACTCCCGTGACAATAATTAAAGGTCCTGAAATAGTAGAGAAGAGTCACCCGAAGGGTCCACCACGATCACCATTTCTTGGGAGGACGGTCACGTCCTCTACACTCTCTGTGTCCAAGTTAGGGACCCAACCCTTCTAGAGGACTTCTTCCTTTACCGTTGGGTGAGGTCATAAGAACGGACCTCTTAGGGTACCTGTCTCCTCGGACCGACCGATATCAGGTATCCCAATGTTTCTCAGCCTGTGTTGACTTCGTTGAATCGTGCAGTGTAGAGTTAAGTCCCAAATTAGGGTTCCCACCGTACTAGGTTTAGATAGACACAAACCCTTATAGGTCAGTATAGTAAGAAAAACTGGATATATAAGTCACGATAAAATCCATGGTATCCCCTAAGTCCTACATATTCGTATCCACTTCTTCACTAAGACCCATAAAACCTCCGTTTTATTTCATGGGTTCACCCAAACTTTGTGATTTTTTTTTAATAGTCTTTATAAGATATGGTACCTTAAGACCCTTCGAGTACCGAAAAAGTTCAAAGATTTTTTAAAATAACTTCATATCCACAGAATGTTACACCACAATTAAAGACGGTATGTCGTTTCACTAAGTTATATATCTATCTATCTATCTGGGTATCTATGTGTAAGAAAATATATAAGAAAGGTAATGCCAAATAGTGTCCTATGACTTATGTCAAGGGACACTATATGTCATCCTGGAACAACAAAGAGGTAAGATATATATTTTCAAACACAGAGGACTAAGGATTGAGGGTTAGGTAGACAAGGTGTGAACGAAGGGAGGACCGTTGGTATTCAGATAAGAGATAAAGAAACTCAGGTAAAGATGGCATATTTATTCAATTAAACACAGTATAAAATCTAAGGTGTATACGAACTATAGTATACCGTAAACAGAAAGAAAGACTGAATGAAGTCAATCATATTATTAGAGACCCAAGTAGGTACAACGATGTTCACCGTAATAAAGGAAGGAAAAATACCGACTCATCACAACTTAATATACATATAATGTAGAAAAAAAATGTAAGTAGATAATTACCTGTAAATCTAATAAAGGTACGGAACTGATAACAATTATCACGACGATACTCGTATCCCCATGTACGTAGAAAAACTTAATATCAAAACAAAAAAGTCAAAAATCTCCTTAAAGGTATGACAAAAGGTATCACTGAAGTGGTCAAATGTGAGGGTGGTTGTCGTCTCCTCCCAAGGGAAAAGAGATATGAGAGAGGTTGTAAACAATAAATATCTAAAAATTTACTACCGGTAAGATTGACGACACTTCACTAGGGAACAATATCAAATCTAAACGTAAAGAGATGAATAATCGCTTCTACTCGTAGAAAAGTACACGGATAACCGGTGGACTACAACAGAAACCTCTTTACAGATAAATCTAGAATACGTGTAAAAAACTAACTCAACAAAGCAAAAACTATGATTTAACATATTCGAGAGACATATAAAACCTTTAATTCGGAACAACCAGTATAGTAAATGTCTATAAAAGAGGATCAGGCATCCAACAAAAAAGTAAAAATAATATCAAAGGAAACAGTACGTTTTCGATTATCCAAACTAACACACGGTAATCAAATAAAAAAGAACATAAAGACAACGGAACCCTCTGTCCGGATTTTTTTGTAACGAAACTAAATACAGTCTCTTACAAAACGGACACAAGAGAAGACTCTAAAAATACCACAGGAGAAAATTTAAATTCAGAAATTCGGTAAAACTCGAATAAAAACACATACTACACTTCCACACAAGAGTAAAGTAACTAAGTGTACCCTGAGACGTTGAATACTGAGGTACCTGACATCGGGTGGTCCGAGGAAATAGGGACCTTAAAAGGTCAGTTCTCATGACCTACCCAACGGTAAAGGACGAGGTGCCCTATAAAGACTGGGTCCCTAGTTTGGACCTAGAAAAAAAAAAAAAAATTTGGACCTAGAAAAATTAGAGTTCGTAACTATCCGTCCAAGAAATGGTCGACTCGGGGGTCCTCTCAGGATTGAATGGGTTGTGGTGAACGATTTCTCTGATAGAAAACAACTAACATATAAGAACGGAGGAAACAGTTTTTAATTAACTGACATCTACAAACCCAAATAAAGACCCGAGAGACAAGAAAAGGTAACTAGGTATACAGGTAAATACACGGTTATGGGGTGATAACTAATGACATCGAAACATCATCACAGACTTCAAACCCTGCCAATACGGAGAACGAAAGAAAAAGGAGTTCTAAAGAAACTGTTAAGATCCAGAAAATACCAAGGGATATTCAGTTAGAGTTTTTGTTGTCATACTAGAGACAAGTAAAGGTTCCGTTTGGTAAGTTATAGTGCCATTACGTTTAAATACGGGACTGGTCATTACGACTTCTTCGACTTCAACTTGTCAAGATACTTCTGTATGTACTGGAAAATCTTGACTGTGGGGGTTTTTAACAGGAAAAGTAATATCCTCTGACCTTACGTTTTCATCCTTCAGTTCTTTATGGACCTCATTATCCGTTTAAACCAGAACCTCATGTCTTATTTCGTCCCGTTTCCGATTATCTCAAAACGGTTCTCTTGCGTGAACAGTATCTCGTCTGTGGGAGAAACTTGTTGTGTTCTCTTCTGAGATGTGTACCTGTAGTGGTCTACCAGTTGTGGTTTTAGTCTAACTAATATAAGAAACGTCGGTTTCTACCTCTGTTAGGTATGTCAGTCGTTTTTGTTCTGGTCCTCGACTGACACGGAGTCTAGTACTTGAGGAATAACGGTTTAAGTCTGAATGTAACTTCTTTCATCCCTTTTGGTGATCTGGTAAGTCCATACTGGATTTAGTTTAGGGAATACTATCACTCTTTATCTAAGTTCCCTAAACTAGACTGTCTGTCTCACGGACTACTTGATACCTACCTCCAAGTACTGTAACATGGTCTGTGTCCCTAGTTCTGGTCTGGGTTCTTTTTGTTTACGTTTTCTCGTTTTTCTGAGAGACTCCTCCGGAATGTTTATCGACACTTTTCTTCTCTTCACTTTTCGTTTGCTCTTTTCCTTTCTATATGGGTAAACTTACGTCTCAAGGTCTCTTATCGTTCCTCTCTATTCTTTCGGAAGGAGTCGCTAGTCACGTTTCTTCATCTCTTTTTGTTATCTTATCCTTCTGATCTCTAGAGAAATTCTTTTAATCTCTGTGGTTCCCTTGTAAAGTATGTTTCTACCTGAACTATTTCCTGTCTTTACCATACCTGGATTAGCTTCGTCTTCTATAATTTTTCTCCACCGTTCTTATGTGTCTTCTTGATATGTTTTTTCTAGAAGTGTTGGGTCTATTAGTACTACCACACTAGTGAGTGGATCTCGGTCTGTAGGACCTCCCGTTTCAGTTCACCCGGAATCCTTCATAGTGATACTTGTTTCGATCATCTCCACTACCTTAAGGTTAAATCGATAAAGTTTAGGATTTTCTACTACGACACTTTTACGACGTGAGTTATACAGTCGTTTAAACCTTTTGAGTCCAAGCAAAAGTAAGGTTAGGGTTTCTTCCCGTTACGGTTTCTACGAGTTTGATGGCGTGTTAACGTAAGTAGAGTGTGCGATCATTTCATTACGAGTTTTAAGAGGTTCGGTCCGAAGTCGTCATGCACTTGGAAGTTGAAGGTCTACAAGTTCGACCAAAATCTTTTCCGTCTCCTTGGTCTCTAGTTTACCGGTTGTAAGTGACTTAGTACCTTTTTCGTTCTCTCAAGGTCTTTTTGTAGATAAAGACGAAATAACTGATACGGTTTCGGAAACTGACACACCTAGTGTTATTTGACACCTTTTAAGACTTTCTCTACCCTTATGGTCTGGTGGACTGGACGGAGAACTCTTCGGACATACGTCCAGTCCTTCGTTGTCAATCTTGATCTGTACCTTGTTGTCTCACCAAGGTTTATCCTTTTCCTCATGTAGTTCCGATATATGACAGTGGGATGAGTAAATTTAATATATGTCTCATGTAGTACTCTTTGCGACCCGACCTCCTTCGTGTTCGACCTTAGTTCTAACGGCCCTCTTTATAGTTAGTGGAGTCTATACGTCTACTGTGGTGGGAATACCGTCTTTCACTTCTCTTTGATTTTTCGGAGAACTACTTTCACTTTCGCCTCTCACTTTTTCAACCGAATTTCAAGTTGTAAGTCTTTTGATTCTAGTACCGTAGGCCAGGGTAGTGAAGTACCCTTTATCTACCCCTTTGTCACAGTCGGAAATAAAAAACCCCGAGGTTTTAGTGACGTCTACCACTAACGTCGGTACTTTAATTTCCTGCGAATGAGGAACCTTCCTTTCCATACTGGTTGGATCTGTCGTATAATTTTTCGTCTCTGTAATGAAACAGGTGTTTCAAGACAGATCAGTTCCGATACCAAAAAGGTCATCAGTAAATACCTACACTCTCAACCTGACATATCTTTCGACTCACGACTTCTTAACTACGAAAACTTGACACCACAATCTCTTCTGAAAACTCTCAGGGAACCTGACGTTCCTCTAGGTCGATCAGGTAGGATTTCCTTTAGTCAGGACCCACAAATAACCTTCCTGACTACAACTTCGACTTTACGGTCATAACACGATGGACTACGTTTCTCGACTGAGTAAACTTTTCTGGGACTACAACCCTTTCTAACTTCTGTCCTCCTCTTCCCCTGCTGTCTCCTATTCTACCAACCTACGGTAGTGACTGAGTTACGTGTACTCAAACCCATTTGAGACCCCCAACCGTTACCTATCCCTCCGGACCGCAAGACTCCAAGTACCTCAACGTCTCAGCCTGTCCTCCTCACTGACTTGAATTTGAATATTCAGTTGTAAAAAAAGATCAAGACACTTTTTATACCTATTAAACTATCCCTAACGTACTTGAGACGTAACGAAACCCATCGTACTGGTAAAATTGTTATAATTAAGAAGATTAGGTTCTCGTATCCTATACAAAAGGAACAAACAAGTCAAAGACAATAGTCATAAAACATCAAGAGTCATATACAGAAAGTAGAGGAACTAGCCCAAATAAGGATTCATAAAGTCAAAAAAACCTACACTAAAAATTTCCCTAAAATTTTTAGTAAGGGAAAGACTATAAAGTAACAATTTCTTTACGTTGACTAAAGATATACAATTAGAATATAGGCCGAAGGAACTACTTAAGCAAAGAGTCAAGATCATCAAAAACACACCTTAGAAATCCCAAAAGACATAAATCATAGTACAAGACATATATTACTTTTAAAATGGAGAACCCTTCGAGGACCTAAAGGTTCAGTTCACCGGTGTCTCTGTAATGTCACAATCTCTAGTTCAACTACTTCTCTGTGGAGAACGACACTCCGGTGGAGTCGAAACCCTTAAGTGCGGGGTAAGGTCAGGTAAACACAATATAAAAGTAGTGACTACGAGGAATATAGGAGAGTGGGATTGATCCTCGACTAGACTTTCTACAATATTCTTTTAATGGGTCACTTCCAATAACTTACGTTCAAGTCTTTACCTTCATTAACTACTACCTGGTCTCTAACTTCCTTCAGTGTAGTGCCCTTCTCACTATTCGACCAAATGACTTAACATTTTCAAGAAACACTTAAAATCCATGTTCAGGAAAGGACCTATAAATCGTAAAAAAAGAGAGCCAGACTTATTATAAGGTGTCATACTGATATTGTGAAACAAATCGGTAAACGGTCAACTACCAACATTTAGGTCACCTAATCATATAGATCAAACCCCGACAATGTTTATTACGAAGATACTTGGAAACGAAAGTTCAAAAACACATCTGTACACAAAAATAAAGAGACACTATTTGTAGATCCTCACTCTAATGGCTCAATGTACCATTTATATACTAACCGAAAAACATTTCGGTCAGATGATTTGACAAAAGACTCTACTGACATGGTAAAACGTAACCATGTAACATAACAGTCAGAAAATCTATTATTGGTAGGAACACCCACACACCATCATAGAGTCACACTAAAATTAAAAATAAAGAAACTACTGACCACTAAAAGTCGTAGAAAAGTTCACGAATAATCGATTAGTATGTAGTGGAAACAACTTTTCGGATAAGTCTATAAAGTGAATAAAAAATTTAACACATAGTTCAAAAATTTTATAAGACACATACTTAAGAAACAGTCTATATACTAAATGTTTATAAAAGAGGACTCAAATATAGAACAGGAGTGAAATAATTATGACAAACTTCTTGTTTTCAAAATTTAAAATTACTTCGAAGAACATAGTTAAACAAGAAATACCTAGTACGAAAACAACAGTATAAAATTCTTCAGAAACAACTTGAGTTCCGGTGTCTCTAAAAAGAGAATACAAGAGAAGACCTTCAAAATATCAAAATCCAGAATTTAAATTTCGACACTAGGTAAAACACAATTAAAAACACACACCACACCCCAGTCTCAGGTTCAAGACATTTTACCTTTGGTATGTTGGATTGCATTACTTAATCAATATTCTCAATTAACTCTCCTACAAATCTTAGTAGTATCACGTCATGGACTCTACGTCATCTACAAATTTTTTCTTAACAAAAAGAGAATTAAAAGAGTTTTGACGTGTTGTCTTCCCCTTTAATAATGATAAAAAAATTTATAAAACTTGAAGATTTCGGTGTACCCACCGTGTAAACGTGTAGATGAATTACAGTCCTTATAAAACCTTTATACATAACTTATTTAAGTTTTTAAATCAAAGTTCTATTAAAGACATGGACATCCTTTTCTTCTCGTCTTTCTTGATCTATTTTCTCACCAAGGTAGACGTTTCTGCCGACTTTATACCAATTATACGAAGATGGATTCTTTTATGAACTGTACGAAATCTAATCAGGTTCTAGTATGAAGTCTGGCCCTGTACAAAATCAAAAGGTTTCTTTCTTTCTTCCTTCTTTCCCTTTTTGTTTCCACAAACAAACGAACAAACAAACAAACAAATCATTATTTTCCCTTTGATTACTTCTTCACAAATGAATTTCTTCTTTAATTTGAGGTCTAAAAAGGTAGAATTGAACTTGAACAAACAGTATTCCGAATAGAGTCAACTATATACTATGGTAATTGCAGACTCGAAGAATTTTTGTTCCTGGTACAGACAAACTCAATGACAATACATGGATCAAGAATCATGTCTCAGACCAAATATCGTTCACCGATTATTTATCAACAACCTAATTTTCTCATCTATTTAATTATTAGTAGTGTATAAGTTCATCATTTAAACAATAAAATTCAGTATGGAATCTTTTAATCATAGAATAAAATTGTAGGTGTCAGTTATAGTTCTTAACAAAATTTAAAATTCAAGTTTAAGTATGACAATTCAAAGTACAGGAAAGGTTCATTTCTTGTAGATAGGAATCTCGTCCCGATACGAAACCGTGATCAAGGACCCTTTTGGGTTCGGAAGTCACAAACCAAAGGTGGATTCTAAAGAAATTTCTTCTTCCAGAGATCGGGACTTTTTTAATCTTTGGTGACCAAGTCTACTTCACTTAACAATCCACGACGATGTCACGGTAGTCTCACTCCTTAGACAGTACTTCTCTCCCGCTCCCTGGGTGCCGTAGTCATGTCGACGACCATGGACACACACGAACTCCCGTCCTGACGACCCTTTTCAGTCGTCACCAGACTCGTCGGAGGTTGGTACTTACGACCGGAGGTCTGACACTCATAGTCACTGTAGTAAAAATTTAGAGTCTCATCTCGACTTAGTTGGAGGCAAATTGACTTTTATACTTGTATCACCCTTAAGAAATAAGGAAAATTATTTGTGTACCGGTCTCCAGTGTAGTATCGTAGTCTTACAGCCACAAGTAATAACTGAGAAGTACTTTTACCGGGTGATCGACAGGACTAGCGTACCAAGGTTTGAAGATTTAGAAACGAGGGTGAAGTAAAACTAGAGTTTGGATCTATGAGATTGGGACTCACACCATATTAGTACGTATAAAGTATTCACGGAATTTAAAAGGTCTCAACTGAGAAGGACATCGTGTAAACATTCGTGTGACAAGAAGTACATCAAAGACTTTATATATCGATTGTACCTCTCGAAGGACTCTGTTCATCAGTTGTCCCTCGACGGACAAATGTTCGGAAAAGTGTAATAGAGAGTGGAGATAGGTTGGGGTCCACGTCTGTGTGACCCTGTATTGTGTCTTTAACCACTGTGCAGGGTCTTCTATAACCCGAGTATTTAGCTGTCTCAAATACAAGGATAAACTGGTGCCCCAAATTTAATAAAACCAGTGTCTTACTTGAATCTAATAACAGACTATTCATATAGGTCTTCTTCAGTCATGACAGATAAACAAGTATCTGATCGTGACGGAAATAAAATAATAAAGGAAAAGTATGCAACAAACTTTCGTCAATCGACTACAAGTACCAACTCTCTCTTGGTCATTATTTAGAACGAAAACAAAGTAATTTACTTAATGTAAAACTCCAGTCCGACACACGCATTTCCCTCTTCTTCTTTACACCTCTCTCTTGTCTCAGTCACTCTTAAAAAGGAAGATAAAGATTAGAAAGGGGATCAGTCTTTTCCAAGAGACGATTCTGCACTCATTTTTTGGACCTTCGACACTGGACGACATCAGACAACCAACATACACAAAGACGTCTATGGACGGAACGTGGTAGACTAAAGAATCGAAGACACTTTACCTTCTACAATACAAACGTACAGAAGGTACGAATCTATAAACTAGGTTACGGTAATTTGTATTTCTTATAAAATTGAAAAAGATTTACAATATTACCACGCTATACAACTTATTACAAAATATGTACCGAAAAGTCTAGGTTCATCCCAAAAGGTGATGAACCTTTACAAGTATTAACTACGACGATACTAGATACGGACTTTTTCTACGGAAAACGTCTGATTACCGATTGTTGAGTTAAGTTTACCCTCTCATTTTAATACACATAAAGGTCATCATATCCATATTCTAATATGAATGCAATAACAAAAATTTTGTTCGGACTATAAATGGTAAAAATCCGAAAGTAATTTTTATTAGACTGACTTACTAAGATAATTTACACTATAAGAGAAAGAACTTACTGTCTATTGTGACTTAGAAGATTTCGCCAAATAGACTAAATATGGTATTTTTATCACTGATCGAGTTTTGTGTAGTCCGACACGAGTAACGTAAGATCCGCCGGTTATAGACTTCGAGAAAATTTTATCTCTGATATTCTCTTGAGTATACTTTAAATTATAAAATAAATGTCAAAATTTCACATAAAGTTATAATCACTTTGTGGAAAGGATATAAATACAATTTTGAGACGAGACAAAGTACTGTTCAATACAAAGATGTCCCAAAACAAACACAAACACAAAAACAAACGTCCTTCAACCTTCCCGTTTGTAGATTGACCATAGACTCTCATCCGTCGTCAAGGGACGTCCTTTTCAGATTACTCCGACTCTTCGTCACACACGCTACGTGTCTAGGAGAAAGAAGAAGTTCTCACTCTTAGAGTCTAGTCACACCTTCCGACTACGAAGGAGTCCTCCGGAAGGAGAACATCTTTTTCCTTGGGGACGTCTCGGTCCAGAAATTATTCGGTGCAGACCCAGGGACGTACCCACTAAATACCTAAGAAGTCGGTTCCCTATAGAATGTGAAGTTATTCACCTCAGAGTGATTTTTATAACGAAGGACACTCGGGGACGATGTACGGTCCGTAACACGACCCGGGACCTTTATACTAGTACTCTTTATTTTAACTTTACCAAAAACGAGAGTATCTTAAATATTAGATCACCCTTTCTCATCGTTTACTGACAGTGTGATTACTTTTACATGAAGTTTAACTCTATTCAGGACCTCACTATCTTTACATTAGGAGATTCTTATCCATTGTTGTTTTTGGAAGACATCTCTACACTAGTTACACTGGACTCGACTCTAGAGGTCCTACGCAATGGCACCGTCTCTTACCACAGGGTCTTTTCGTACACGTTTCCGACAACAACCTTCGTTGTTGGACGTCCTTCCTCGTTGGACGAATCCAACGACTTTCTTCCGTCCTACGCAGACGACCCCCTCCGTCTACCCTCCAGGTCTCTTCTTTCTTTCCCCGTCCACTTCGATATGGAACTTCTGGTAGAATATCCCAATCTAGAAATAAGGTCCTCGTCACCCTTCGGCGACTATCAGGGTCCCTCTTCAGTTGTCCTCTTTTAAACAATACTTCGTAAAACAAACCGACACCACCTCTTCTACTTAACCCCTCATCCGATGACACATACGACCCCCTGGTCAAACCTCCCGTACCGACGCCTAGTCTCGTCTTCACTACACTAAACTTGATCCCTCGTCACCTTCCTAGATTTTATGTAAATGCTCCACTTTAGTTCTCCTCAGTCACCATCTGGGTATGACCCCGACTCCTTCTTTCTCCACAGTTCTACTGTCGTACGGAACGTCCTAAGTCGAGTGAGTCGACTCACCTTCCTTCGGGTTCAAAGTCCTGTTCTAATACTCAGATGACAACCGATACGACTCCAAAGGAGAGAAGAAGGGGTGAAAAGGGTGGAACTCGTCAGTTGACGTAAATGTCGGTAGGGTCCCGGGACCCCGACGTTTCGTATCCTAACGAAACAAAACAAAGTTGAGGACGTCTCGACTTCCCTGTGACTTTCTGAGGTACAGTGTCACATTTTGTCTATAGTGTAAAGTCTTTACCGTATCTGAAAGTGAAGTAAAAGTAGAGAGTCACCTGTATAGTGTTGCATGTGTGATAAGTCAAGTCAAGTCAACGAGTCAGCAGAGGCTGAGAAACGCTGGGGTACTTACCGTCGTGCAGTCCGGAGGGACAGGTAGTGGTTGAGGGCCTCAAGTGAGTCTGAGCACAGGTAGCTCAGTCACTACGGTAGGTCGGTAGAGTAGGAGACAGTAGGGGAAAAAGAGGACGGGGGTTAGGGATGGTCGTAGTCTCAGAAAAGGTTACTCAGTTGAGAAGCGTACTCCACCGGTTTCATGACGTCAAAGTCGAAGTCGTAGTAAGGAAGGTTTCTTGTGGGTCCCGACNAGTAGAGAGTCACCTGTATAGTGTTGCATGTGTGATAAGTCAAGTCAAGTCAGCGAGTCAGCAGAGGCTGAGAAACGCTGGGGTACTTACCGTCGTGCGGTCCGGAGGGACAGGTAGTGGTTGAGGGCCTCAAGTGAGTCTGAGCACAGGTAGCTCAGTCACTACGGTAGGTCGGTAGAGTAGGAGACAGTAGGGGAAAAAGAGGACGGGGGTTAGGGATGGTCGTAGTCTCAGAAAAGGTTACTCAGTTGAGAAGCGTACTCCACCGGTTTCATGACGTCAAAGTCGAAGTCGTAGTAAGGAAGGTTTCTTGTGGGTCCCGACTAGAGGAGATCTTAACTGACCGACCTAGAGGAACTTCAGGTTTCCTGAGAGTTCTCACAAGAGGTTGTGGTGTCAAGTTTTCGTAGTTAAGAAGTCGTGAGTCGAAAGAAGTGTCAGGGTGAGAATATAGGTATGTACTAGTGACCTTTTTGGTATCGGAACTGATCTACCTTGAAACAACCGTTTCATTACAGAGACGAAAACATATACGATAGATCCAACCAGTATTGAAAGGAAGGTTCCTCGTTCGCAGAAAATTAAAGTACCGACGTCAGTGGTAGACGTCACTAAAAACCTCGGGTTTTTTATTTCAGACTGTGACAAAGGTGACAAAGGGTAGATAAAGGGTACTTCACTACCCTGGTCTACGGTACTAGAAGCAAAAGACTTACAACTCGACATTCGGTTGGAAAAATGAGAGGGGAAAGTGAAAGTAGTTCTCCGAAAAATCAAGGAGAAGTGAAAGACGGTATTCCCACCACAGTAGACGTATAGACTCCAACAACTATAAAGAGGGCCGTTAGAACTAAGGTCGGACACGAAGAAGGTCGGGTCACAAAGAGTACNCTTACAACTCGAAATTCGGTTGGAAAAATGAGAGGGGAAAGTGAAAGTAGTTCTCCGAAAAATCAAGGAGAAGTGAAAGACGGTATTCCCACCACAGTAGACGTATAGACTCCAACAACTATAAAGAGGGCCGTTAGAACTAAGGTCGGACACGAAGAAGGTCGGGTCACAAAGAGTACTACATGAGACGTATATTCAATTTATTCATCCCACTGTCATATATCGGAACTGTATGAGGAAAAGGATAAACCTTGGTCAGACAACAAGGTACAGGTCAAGATTGACAACGGAGGACTGGACGCATATCCACTCCGTCCAGTCCACCAGACCATGAGAGTAGAGAAAGTCTTAAAAGGTGTCACATAACACTAGGTGTGTCAGTTTCCGAAACCGTATCAGTTATTTCGTCTTTATCTACAAAAAGAATTTGAGAGAAGGAAAAAACTACTAGGTCGTCTACAACCGTTAAACTAGAAACCAAGGAGACGGAAAAGATTTTGGTCGAACTTGTAGACCTTCAAGCGTCAAGTGCATAATGTGTGATAATCGATTGAGATTAGGTAAACTATTTTATCATAAACTGGTTCATTAAGAAGTCACACTGTCATACCGGTGGGTTTAACTACTCAGGATAAGTGGAAAATACCCGAACGTAGAACTGTGTGTCTGTAAATTTACCTCGTAGACATCAGACGGAATGAGATGTCAAGTAGGATTGAAAGGAAAGAGGTTCAAGAGGAGTCGTGAGTAAAGGTACTGAACTGGGTATGAGGGGTAGGTAGGCGGTTACCGGGGTCGGGGTAAAGACATGTGTATCGGACGTCCGAGGGGAGACCCTGAAAATGAAGGGGGGAAGAAGGTACAAGGGAGGGGTCCCGAGAAAGTGACTCCGGAGACCCTTAGGCTCAAGAGTAAAAGACTTCCTCCACCTAGAAGGTACAGGACTCATAGGAGTGAAAACTCTAAATACGACGACGACGATTCAGCGAAGTCAACACAGACTGAGACACGTTGGGGTGTCTACCGTCGGGTGGTCCGAGATGGCAGGGACCCTAAGAGGTCCGTTCTTGTGACCTCACCCAACGGTAAAGGAAGAGGTTACGTACTTTCACTTTCACTTCAGCGAGTCAGTACAGACTAAGAAGTGGTGGGGTACCTGACGTCGGATGGTCCGCGGAGGCAGGTACCCTAAAAGGTCCGTTCCCATGACCTCACCCAACGGTAACGGAAGAGGCAAACTCTAAATATATGGTAAGAATTTTCCTTTCCTAGTCACTGAATGAAACCATGCACTTTACAACACGAATCGTCATTATTATTCTTTCGTTTCTAAATTGGTAGTGCACACGGGTCACAAAACGGAATATAAGGGTACCAACCGATTTGAAGTTCGTTATATCCATCTGTACTCTACTTGTCATGTTCAGAGACATCGTCACAGGTAGACCCACGTCAGGGAGGACGACGAGTACATAGGACGGTCCCAAAATTTCCACGTATATGTTAGGAGTGCACACACATACTCGTACATCTAGAAATAAGCTTACGTAGACCGTAGTATAACTGGACTATCTTCGATCCTTAGCGTAGGATCGAAATGACAATCCATCAATGACGACTAACCATAAATGCTACCTGTAAATTTTGGTCAACGACCGTTTCGGTAGAGGAAAATGGGGAATAGAAGGAGACAGAAGTAAAGAGAAAAAGATATCATAGTAGGGACTCCAGAAGAAAGAAGGAAGAATCAAATTGGATATTTTCGGTCCAAGTCGACAAGACCGAGGTCGTAGCGGACGTGACTGGGGGGAAATGTCTACGGATACATAGGACCCTCAGAGGAAAACCGTACAAAAACCAAGTGTCAACGGTCATATACGGTCAGATGTAGTTAAGTTTTGTCACCCACAGACAAAGTTCCTTTCATTGACTCCCACGATTGTTTTGGAACAAAAAACCTCCCTCCACCCTTTTTTTCTGGTATAGTATTAACTTTATAATTAACCGACTGACGAATCAAAAGGAATTCGTTCAGTCTATAATCGTTTTTAGTCCGAAGTTTATTTTTAATTATAGGTCGCACTTTTCTCGTCTCTCCAAGGATGAAGTTTCCAAGTAATTGATCGTCTTTTTCCCGTGTTGTATTAGGAGTCACATTAAGACTTGGTACGTAAGGTCCGAACTCACACTAGTCATTTTCGATGTAAGCGACGGGAGGAGATTACACAAAAATTCGGAAACCTAATTTTCGAGACCAAGACTACTTATACTGTTATCGTACAATAGATATATAGTAAAAATAAAAAAAAGGACCTTGGATGTTTGACGTTTTAAGAGGAATTAAAGTGCAACTCTAATAAAACTAAACTGTCAGAAAACTGTTGTATTCGTAGTAAACCCCTTAAAGACTTTAAAGACTGAAATTCCCTTTGTCACAACTCATCTAGCTAACTAAGTAATAGGAGAGGAGTTGGTAGAATAAATAGACAGACGTTAAACACTGTCGGACCGGAGACACCCTTGTCCGACCATCATTAGTGTGTTCAGGACAAGAAGTATTCTGTCAGACAACACTTGTACTAACACATTCAAATGTGTAAACGTAATTTAGACTCTTCCTGTACAATTTAATTGTCTCTAACTTCGTCATCCAAGGTACCCTTTGAAAGTATCTTACTCAACAAGTATAAAATAACGATACAAGTCCGTATAAACATTGAACCTCCTTCAAGACCTAATGAAGTAAACATGTATATAAGTAAAATCATAAGAAGAACAAGATTTAAATTGTACTATGTCCGACTGTAAAAAACTGTTTAGTATAAGAGTGTTTAGGAATTCAAACAGAAGTGAGGAAGGACCAATAGGAAAATTTAGGAGACAAATTGTAGGAGGGGTCCACAATGAGTAAACGAGTTTTAGAACGTGTTGGCTCGACACTTTACGTTCCAATTTGATTTATTATCAGTGGAGAACCACTCAACACTGAGATCCGTTCAGTAAAATAATAAGTTGGGTAAAGAAATTTTACTCTGTAGCCGGACCTTTTAGAGTATCAGAAGAAGACTAAGACCGTACCCTTCTTTGTGTAACCCAGTTAATATTAGTAGAGACACTCGTAATCTCACACGGGCCGGATTGTAAGGTGAGTAAATTTGTGTGCGTACGGGGAAAGGGTTCAGGTCGAGAACCACTTGTCGATGGATACACCAATACACGTCCTCGGGAACGACCCGGTCGAACCCGTTCCGGCAAACAAACCCGTGTACCGGGGTCAACTGTCACGCCGTACGATGAACATATCACATCCCAGTAAACCTGTGAGTTTCCGGTTCTAGAAGAAGTCGGTGTGATGTTCTCATTGGTTAGGAACTGTATAAAAATATGTGGTGTCACAGAAAAACGTCAACATGTAAATTGGAGGCTTCGAAGTAGTTTCGGAAAAGGTGTCGTCGTCCACCTCCAGAGTGAGGAGAAAACAGTGAAAGCACGAAAACGAAGTGGACGAGCACCCGAAGGATCAACAATCCAACCTTGTCTGGAAGACACACAGGTGGTCTCTAGCTCTGTCAGGACGTATTTACCCAGGAGAGGAACCCCACAACTACGAGGGAAAAAAACCGGTATCTCCTTCGACTATAATATATTCCTCGAGATCCTCACATCGGTCTCTCACTGACCCTAATCTAATTTCCTTTTCTAATAAAAGGTGGATACAGTCTAAAAAGAAGAACAAAAAACGTAAGAGACAAGGGTCGTGAAACCACTTCCTCCCTCCCGTGATCTGTCCCCGAACTCTTTAAACCCTTGGTATTAGGATCGAGACGGACATTGAAGGTCACTCTGAACCTGTCTGACAAGTTACTCTTTTAGAATCTGTCGCCCAGAGAACACATTTTCAAGACTCATTGGGACCGAGTCAAGTCCTGACGACGGATTCATTCTGTTCGATTACCGATTCACACGTTAGGGAAGGGGGATATCGGAGATTTGGTTGGATTGGGAGGAGACACAGAGGGAGTCTGAGGTCCGAGACGTCGTTCATACGTACTGGAATTGGGGACATGTCACCAAGAGTTCAGACCATAACTTATGAAGGTTCGACGTCCCTGAGTGACGGTCAAACGACGACAATCCTCCGCACTCGAAGAAACACACCTCAGAGTCACCACGGAGACTTTGTGGGGATTCTAGGTCAGTCAAGAATTAGAAATCTGGTTTTGACTTATGGGAAGTAGGAAAGAAAGATCGTCGAAAATGTACGATAATCCAAGGAGTACTCAGAAGAGTTTAAGCGTTTTGTCAGAAGGACGGAATCAGTGAATTACGTATAAACAACACCCTTCCTTACTTACTAAATTACTTATATTTCACTAAAAGTCTCACAAGAGAGAAGTCCTGTGAAAGTCCTACTTTAAAAAAATCCTGTCACAAGGTGAGTTTTAAGACCAGAGCTCACATACTTGTGTCACGGACTTTTAGTTTGACCACTACGTTCGCACTGTTGAGTAACAACGAAATTACACCTGTAACTTGTGAATCGTCATGCCGATTCCAATTTACTTAATAAATACGACGATAATTTTTAGTCCAAAAGTTTCCGATAAATTACCGTGACACATTATATACCTCTTTAGTCCGAGTTTTTAACATATATGTCGTACTAGGGTTAATATATGTTCTTATATTTATACGTTTCCTTTTTAAGAGTTTCTTTTACGTAGTTTTACAATGACTAATAGAGACCTCTCACATTAGTATCCACTAATACTAAAAGTTGAAATAGGGGAAGAATATAGAAGGTATATTCGTACAAAATATTAGTCCTTTTTAATAAAGAAATTTTTCTAGACTTGGGAAGACTCTTTGAAATATAGTACTGTACACAAAGGACTAAAAGGAATAGACCTAAGAAATTCTTAGAACACAGTTTTAAAGTAGAATCAAGAGGGTGGAGAGCCCCGTAGAACTCCGAGAGACCCTATATTATTGGTACATTACACCGTTATTAGGGAGTCAATGTACGAAGACGAAATGGGACACCCAAGATACTATAGTAAGAATGTGAGTGGAAATAATAATAAAATCAAATTACGGACGTAAAAGGTGATTTCTCAACGTACTCCAAATTCTCTTTTTTTTTTGAAAAAGAGTGATGGTTAAGGTGATAAGGATCTTGTATTTTCTACGAACTTTTAATGCACAACTCACGTTCCAGTGGGGTGAACAGATGAATGATCGACACACTCGCCCACGTCCTGTGACACGAAGAAACGGACAGACCTTCTACTGAGGACGAAAGGAGGAGATGACCCAAAAAACCCAAAGTTACTCCGATTGTAACAGATTAGTAGAAAACTATCATCCGAGGACCGAAGAGTCACGTAGGAGAAAGTACTAAAGTTTACGGCTCTTAGTGGAAGAGGGTTCCGAAAAACGGGAGAGGGATCGTACGAGGTACAAGGGACAACTACACTTCACTTAGGTCACTGTCTAGTGAAGACTGAGTGGTCGACGGTCGGTGACACGAAACAAAAAGAGAGTAAAATTTATAAATAATCGAGAGTAAACGGATAGTCGAGACGTTCCAACATAATAATAGAGGTAAAATAACGACTCCTTCGGTCCTGTATTTCAACCAGGACGTGTCATCGTCGAGAAACTGTGGTTCGTCACAATGGCGTTCTGACGGTCAGTATAGACACCCGGGTCCGTCCGCGAGATCCCTTGTCGTGTCAGACGCCCCGTCGTCCCTCACCCGTCTTCGGTCGCACCCACTCATCTCGGGGGTCGTACTCTACACTCGTGTCCTGTCGGAAGAGAGGGGTGCTACGAATAGGAATAGGAAGGAAAGTAGACAGACAAAAGTCCAAAATCTAGACTGCAAATAAAAATCTTTGGTGATGTCTCTTTAAGCTCCGAAGAGTCCACTGAACCACCATTTCATAGACGGACGCCCTACGTCCTGTGAACCCAAGTTAGGGACCCAGTCCTTCTAGGGGACCTCTTCCCTTATCGTTGGGTGAGGTCATAAGAACGGATCCTCCTAGGGTACCTGTCTCCTCGGACCACCCGATGTCAGGTGCCCCTAGTGTTTTTCAACCTACACTGAATCTGTGACTCGTTGTCGTTGTGTCTCTTTAACTGGAGTGTGGGAGGTAAAGAACCAAAACGTTGTATTGAAAATAACTGTACTATTTTATAAAACAAGGGGAGTACATAAATCGGAGACGGGTGTTGATAATTATATTTTTCCCACTTTCTGAACAGGGGATCTCTACCCTTAACGGGTGGGAAAAACTCACACTCCTCAAGTCAAGACCCCACGAAGACGTAATCACAGACGTCCCTCGTGTCGTCCTCCCACGTCGGTCGGGTCAACCGACTCAGAAGTTCCGCCCTTCTCGACCTACACACCGTCTGTCTGGATCACAAGTAGAGACGAGACATTGGTGGGTACGTTAGGTCCCGTTCCTTCAACTGTGGTCGATGGAATAGGTATTTTACACCTCTATTATTTACGTGTCCAAAATTAAAAACTTTGTATAACATACTTCGTCGGACCGCAGGTCGTGTATTAGATGTAATCCTTTACCGTTGGGTGAGTGATAAGAACGGACTTTTTGATGGACCTGTCTTCTCGGACCTCCCGGCGTCAGGTACCCCAGTGTCTCAGTCTGTGTCGACTCACTGACTCGTACGTAAGTGCGTGGTTGTGAATTTGTGAGTCCATCACAATACTAATACGACCGTCAATAATAATAACCACCACTTCCGATCATTAAAAATCAGTTGAGTAACCAGTTCTCTCAGGGATTCGTGTTTTAAGGGTCATTATAGAAGGTATGGAAATATTTTCCTCCTAACGTCTTCTTCATAGTCTTTCTAAAGTTGTATGACTAGGGTAAAAGTTCATCAAATATATATACCCCAAAAATCCTCAACTTGACCTTCCTAAAGGACGTAACTGAGGACCAAACTACCCTCAGTCGGGTCCCTAGTAACCACACTAATAAGCTCTTGTGAGGACTCCCCCATCTCTTTCCCAGTCGGATGTCGAGACACGAAAACTGGACCGGTGTGCGTGGGGAATTGTCAGTCACACTAACAGACTGGTCGATACCTCGGGACTATTTTAGTCCGACGATGTGGTGTCGGAGGTAGTCACTAGGGGTGTTTCACGACCCCCTCGACGGTCCATAGACGGAGATTCCCCATATAGTGACGACAGACGGGTAGAATGTCGTAAGTGTACCTGGTTCGGTCTACTCACGTCCTCTCAGGACTTCCCTGCGAGACTGAGTAAGTGAGTACACCGGCTCCTATACGGTGACTCCCCTTCCGGACTCCTTAATCCAATTAGTACTCCTCTTCCCGGAACTGTGTCGACTACAGTACCCTCGGTACTTGTGTCTCAGGGGTGAAGGGACGGGTAAGTGGACACTAGTGCACGCCACGTAGTATGACATCCGTAAGTACATTTATAAACTCAGGGGTAGACCTAAAACTTAAGAAACTTTCTTTCGTGAGACTCTCCTGACAAAAACAGAGACGGAAGGTTACGGCTCAGTCACGGTCCGTGGTACTCTGTGTCACATACGGTACCTCCCTCTTCTCCGTCCGTCCGTCCCTCCTCACCGGAGAGGGGTTCCGTCCCTCTTCTCTTATTTACCGGGAAAGCCAAGGTAAGTATGAGACGTTAAGGTCCCTATGTCTCTTGGGGATCGGTCGTGAAGTCTCGGTGGAACGAATCGGGGTGTGCAAGGTCTACGAGGGACACAGGGAGAGTGTCCGGAAACGTCAGTCCAGTCGAGGGGTCACAGTGGGGACTAAGATCAATGACTGAAAAGAACCGAAGGACGGATGTTTTCTCGGTCTTTCTAGTAAGGTTTTCTTTAACGAATCGAAACATAAAAGATACTAAAATCTTCGAAAAAGTACGGTCGTAGAGTGGATCAACATTATTGTTTTTACACTGAAGAAAATCGTGACATGGAAGGCTCCGAATTGCGATATCATTGAAAGTCTTCTTATCTAGAGGACGTAGAGACCCCGGAGTCTTGAAAATGGTCCTTAACGAAAATGAGAACCGAATATCGTTTTCCCCTTCACCCATGATTGATTCACCGGGGGTCTTCAAATGGTTTATTCACAGTCATGACAAGAAAGACATTTCTTCTAGGACAGGAAATCTTCTACCCATACCAATTCACAGTCCCGTCACCTCTTTACACCGACGACCCTTCCTTAAACCGACAAACTCCCTTATTCCTCCGTAGTGAGGTTCTCTATCGGTCTCATAGTCATGTGTCCCTTACACAGGTACACACAGGGAATATTTTCTAAAATTTTAGAGAATGTGTCCTTTTGACCCGTAGTCTGTACCTTAAAAGGGTCTTACTACTCACAGTCACACCTCCATCCAACCGAACTTAAGTAACCGGGTGTCCGACTTTACTGTCACAAAGTGTCGATCACGTCTCGTATCTCCTCTCCAGACAACCTTCCGACGGTGACACTTGCCTTGGTCGTACCTTAGGCAAGAAGGACACATGCGTGCTCCGCACCCGACACGACCCTCTCTTAGAACTCACAACCAAGAGTCACACCGAGTCTCCTCCCTAACCCTCCAGTAAATCGGACCTGAGGCGGAACCTGACTGACTTCGTCTTAAAACAGCTCACCGATTTTTATCTGAATGACGTGATCTCTTCATTCAGACTACCACTTAAAAAGTTTTGACTACTTAAATTGAAATATCAAGTATATGGAAAAGTGGTTCATTAAGACCAAGATGTTCAGATAAGATTCTTTTGTCAGTATTAAACCTGTTTCTAAATACCTCTTTTTATATATTATCATAATATCTACCATACTCTTTTTACTTTACTGGATATATAGAGTGTTATCCACTTACGAATTTAATTAACACCTCATAGGTACTTACAACGCATATAAGTCATTTTACCTCAAAAATTTCCTATTAATTATTGATTCTTCTAGGAGAATTAATATCCACTAGTCATCGTTCCATGTTTTAGTAGGTTGATACATTTTCCCTTTTATACACTAAAGTGAATACTCCACGAATGTTTATCGGTCTAAGATAAAGTTTAGGATTTTCTACTACGACCCTTTCAAGACGTGAGTTATACGGTCGGAGGACTCTTTAGACATACGTCCAGTTCTTCGTTGTTACTCTTGACCTGTACCTTGTTGTCTGACCAAGGTTTAGTCCTTCCGAAAGGTTACCACCAATGGACCCTGACCTCCTGGCCTTTACCTCTCGATAAAAAAATAATAAATAAACATTGACTAACTAACGAAATGTTGTAACCAAACTAAGGACAGTATGTAGTTGTACTTAATTGGTATCGTCATGTATACAGGGAAGGGATGGGGTGGGGAGATCCAACGATGTAGTGGAGTCAAACTCAAGGAACTCAGTTTTTCGTTTAAAGGTAACCGACAGATAAGTGTATACCATCACATATACGAAGGTACGATGAGAGAGGTAAGTAGAGTGGGAGAGGAAGGAGAGGGGGCGGGAAAAGGTGTTCAGACAAGAGATACAGACAGAGACAACGACGAGAGACTTATCCAAGTAGTCATGGTAGAAAGAACTCAGGTATTTATACGTAATTATATACTATAAACAAAAAGAGAAAGACTGAATGAAGTAAGATATATTATCCGAGATCCAAGTAGACGTCCTCCACCTCTCAATAACAAATTACCCACGCCTCAAAGTCAAACCCTACTACTTTTAGACCCTTCCTCCCACCACCACTCACATATTGTAACACTTATATGAATTCCGGTGATTTTGCATACGAACTTTTACCAATTTCACCGTTCCAAATACAAAAAAGACAAAATGGTACCATCTTTCTGGGAAGGGGGAGTTCACGACACCCTACACACTCCTGGTGTCACCCTTGACGTGACACTCCAGAAGTGCCGACGTCGGTCCGGACGAAGAAATCCTTCTCCCGTCGACATAAGAGTGTACTTTCTTTTATTTCCGACACCGATACTCTCTTCTGCAAAATAGACATCTCCTCCCGACTTAAAAAAAAAGAAAAAAATTACGTACCTTCGTATCTCTTCTTAGTTGTAACATTGTTCTAAATATACATCCACTACTTTTATACCCAACAAAAAGGTAGAAATTTTATTTTTTAGATATTAAAGGGGTTTCCTATATCTCATCTTCGAGTCTTGTTTTCAATAAACCTTTGATGCTTTTAGTATGACTACAAACAGTTCAGATACGGATCGATTTATTTGATGAACTTTGACAAGGTCACCCCACCCCCCTTCTTTTTATTAAATTTTTACAAAAGATAGAAACAATAATCTCACTCTCAACAATCATTTAATAACACTGAATATATGTTGTTCGTCACGTTTTAAATTAGGTGTATTATACCATGCAGGGAAACCTTCAGTAGAGGAACTCTTGGGGGAGATTCCCCGATGGTGACGTCTCTCGTGTAGAAGTCTGACGTCTCATGTAGTCTTTGAACCAATAACAACGAATCAACGATTCAACACAGGTTGAGAAACGTTAGGGTACCTGACGTCATACGGGCCGAAGAGACAGGAAGTGATAGGTGGACCTCGAACGAGTCTGAGTACAGGTAACTCAGTCACTACGGTAGGTTGGTAGAGTAGGAGACATCAGAGGAGGAGGACGGAAGTCAGAAAGGGTCGTAGTCCCAGAAAAGGTTACTCAGTCAAGAAGCGTAGTCCATCGGGTTCATAACCTCGAAGTCGTAGTCAGGAAGGTTACTTATAAGTCTTAACTAAAGGAAATCCTAGTTGACCAAACTAGAGGAACGTCAGGTGACCCGAAAGTTCTCAAAAGAGGTCGTCGTGTCAATCTTTCGTAGTTAAGAAGTCGTGAGTCGGAAGAATTACCAGGTTGAGAGTGTAGGTATGTACTGATGACCTTTTCGGTATCGAAACTGATTTACCTGAACAGCCGTTTCACTATGGAGACGAAAAATTATGTGACGAACCCAAACAGTATCGAAAAGAAGGTTCCTCGTTCGTAGAAAATTAAAGTACCAACGTCAGTGACAGACGTCACTAAAACCTCAGGTTCTTTCATGTTGAACCTCCGTCAGTGCTTAGTAGATCCCGGTACAGAACACTTGTCCACCCACCACGGTACTTATACAAGGGAAGGAAAAACTCCCTACCAAAAGGAGTATCCAGGAAACTTACTCCTAATCCACCACACCCTTTGGAAGGTAAAAATAAAGGTGACAATTTCCGAGAAAGGGGTACAACACTCTTCCCTTGACGGTGGTGGGTTTGGACGGTAATGAATAGACAGTTCCAGCAATCGTCGTTCGTTGTTTTTGATTAACCTTGAGTCTCTAAGGGACCATCAGGTCACCAATCCGGAGAAGTGAAACTAACGGTCTGGACCCAAGTTAGGGGTCAGTGTCTTGATTCTAGGGTGTTCGACGTGTCGCGTCGGTTTTTCTTTTGATTTTTGAATGACATTTCATTAAATCCGTGATGTCTTTGAATCACATTTCAATAATCCTGTAGGTGCCCTATAGGTTCCTCTGTCTTTTTGTTCCAGTTTGTTATCCACTCTTTCCCTCCGACGAGTCGACCCTCCACTTATCCTGGTCCAGTGAAGGGGAAGGCCCCGGGACCTCGTCCCGAGACGGTAGTTGTGCGCGTTCGACGACGATGGAAACTCTCGTAGGAGAAGGTGACAAAGAGACGTAGAGACCAGTGTCCAAGATGTAGGACCCGTCCACCTCGGTTTTAACCGGACCGAGTCAGACATGGACGACGGTCCCTGAGACCCGGTCCCGCATAGACCGTAGAAAGTCGTAAACATTACCGTACACTCGAGACGGAAGGTAACTCTGAAGTTTTCCCTCTTCCCCAAAGTCTCCGACTCCTCGGTTTGGCTACTGTCTATCGGTCCAACTACTCGTGTACGGATAGTAAAACAATTAGGGACGGGCTCAGGTCATTACTCGACCACTAATAGGGAGTTACGTCGCTCACCGGTAGTCAAATGAGAGCCAGTAAATTCGTAAAAGACGTACCCCCTAACAGACTCCAAGGTTTGATACACGACTACTTAATGACCCTAAAGTACATAGCACAGAAGTAGACCACATTAGTCTGACCATCTACTCCGACGAACGGGACACCTAATACGAATCATATCATCTCCGCCTCTCACCCTCTCTCTCATTCCATCCGTCGTACGGTCCTGTCGACGACGGAGATCTCCAGGGAAAATTTCCCGGATCATCTCAAGGTTTTTGTGTCACTGAAACCTTAAGGTTATTAGTCTGACCGACAACCCGAAAAGGGAAAACAATCATCTCTTCCATGTCCCCAAACCGTACTGAAACCGTTCTTACACTATACTGTGGCAGGACAGTGACCCAACACCGAGTAGAGTCAGGAGATTAGTATCCGTCTTCAGATGAGAACTCACACTACTGATGAAGACACAAAGCAGAAGTGCAGTGAACACGTCATGAGGTCGACGTCCGACTGACTGTCGAGGTCTGTGGTCACAGGGACCCCTGTCTCGTGACCGTCTGAAGTCCCCTCAAGTGTGTAGGGACCTCCGTCATGTCGTCTCCCATTTGTCCACAAGTACCGTCCACTTCCGTTTGAAGAAGACTCTCAGATCTGTCGTCCACCCTCTTTGCGTAATCAGTTCCAAAAATTACGTATGTGAAAAGGTCGTCTCCACAAGTGAACAAGGTCGTTGTGTGATTCTTGACGTAGTCCTCCAGGTAAGATATTACGAATTTTTTGGTAGGGTCAGTGCATCTCACCACCCGTCACCGTCGACCTTGGAGGTCAACACTACACACAGGGGTCACCAAGTCTGATGTGAACCTCTTCGAGACGAAACAAACTAAGGAGTGCGTGTCGTCCCTGGAAAATAAAAATTGTCTTTGGAAAAAAAAAAGGGAGGGGACGTACTTCAGAATGAGTCTTTGGGTTAGATACTTAGTTTATGTTTAAGACAAGACCACCGACTTCGAGTGCGTGAGGTGTACCTAAGGTCGGGAACGTCCCTGGGGACTCGGGGGTGGGATGTCGTCACGCCGAGTCACACTGTCGGGAGGTCCGTACCCGCACTGTGGGTGACAGACAGAGACGGAGCTTCTCGACCTGTGGTAACTGAGGAGATCACAGAGTGTGTCCACCAGTCATTTATCTATGCTAATCACTGACACTGTCAAACTTCCTTGTAGGTCGGCAAAGACGTGACCTCCTCAGTCCCTTCGTATTTGGGCACATGAGGATTAGGGTAAGGACAAATTTACGAAATATATGTGGCACATCAGTATCCTTCAAAGACCGTATGAGTTCTAAACTCTGATAAATAGATACCTCCTCTGATCCACAATGTCTTTATTTGAGACACTCGACGAAATTCGGGTAAACCTTCCATCGACCCCACATTTATTACGATGAGTGATTTACTTCAATATAAGTTTAGACTCATATAGGAGAAGATGGACTTCCTCGATCGCTTCCCACCCTTCGAAGTGTAGTACTGACTCTTAGCACGGCGGACCACCCCTTCCTCCTTCCCTTTGAGAGTTTTGTCGGAATACAAGAACACAAGAAGACACGTCGGAATACAAGTTAAACCAACCAATAAGAAGAAATAAGAATATGATACTTATTTCCTTTTTCAAGACTTTCGTTCTTTAGCTTCTTTCGTTCTAATAGAGGGGATCTAAAACTGCACTTTCTCTCACATCACTGCCACTGACTATGTATCGTCAATCCACCCTCGGCTCGACCTTCCGCGAGACACTCCAGTCGACGAAACACGGTTTAATTCTAAACGACACTCAGTTCACAAACGGCTGTCATTCTTTGTTTGATATAGAGTATGTAAATCAAGGTCTGTGGAAAAATTTTTTCTTAATAAGGAGTGAGATTCCAACGTATGTAAAATCAAATGATTGTTCCGACATACAAATACTATTTACGGAACTCATAGGAAATATGTACCTCTCACTTTTTCAACCGAATTTCGAGTTGTAAGTCTTTTACTTCTAGTACCGTAGGCCAGGGTAGTGAAGTACCCTTTATCTACCCCTTTGTCACAGTCTGAAATAAAACCCCCCGAGGTTTTAGTGACGTCTACCACTAACGTCGGTACTTTAATTTCCTGTGAATGAGGAACCTTCCTTTCCATACTCGTTGGATCTATCGGATAAGTTTTCGTCTCTGCAATGAAACGGCTGATTCCAGACAGATCAGTTCCGATACCAAAAAGGACACCAGTGCATACCTACACTCTCAACCTGACACTTCTTTCGACTCGCGGCTTCTTAACTACGCAAACTTGACACCATAACCTCTTCTGAGAACTCTCAGGAAACCTGACGTTCCTCTAGGTTGGTTAGGTAAGACTTCTGCTAGTCGGGACCCTAAAGAAACCTTTCTTACTACGATTTCGACTTTGACGTCATGAAACCGGTGGAGTACGCTTCTCAACTGAGTAACCTTTTCTGAGACTACGACCCTCCCTAACCCCCGTCGTCCTCTTCCCCTGCAGTCTCCTACTCTACCGACCTATCGTAGTGACGGAACTATCTGCACTCAGACTCACTTGAGGCCCTCAACCACTACCTGTCCCTCCGGACCGCACGACGCTAAGTACCCCAGCGTTTCTCAGCCTGTACTGACTCGCTTACTTGACTTGACTTGTCCGGTATAGAGACACCGGTAACCGTTGTGGAACCACTATACCAGGGCCCTTAACGTCGAGTCCTAACCAAACTCCATCAATAAGATTTCCAATCATTTGGACACAACTTCCAGTTTAGACATTTTGATTCCCTATTGAAGGGGCGAACCTCCACCGAACACCACCCACTCATCCATCCTGACACCGAAGTATAGGTAGTTCCGGAACTGAACGGAGATAACCCTAACTTCTTCCCGGTCAACTTTCCCGGACTCCCGTTCGTCAATCTCTCTCTTCCTTCAGTCCCAAACTTTTGAATTTTATGGAGGAAATAAACATTATTTCGTCAGCGACCTCTCACACCGAACGTAGACACCCACTTCCTAAGAGGACTATGTGACCTGGACTCTTAATCCGGAAGATCACTGGACACCACGTCCTGTGGTGGGTAAGGGAGACACCTTCCTAGTCTCGTCGAGACGTCTTTCTTTCTTTCACTCCCCGTTTAGTCTGCAATGGTCGGAGGTCTAATGGGGTCGAGACGAAAAGAAGGAATTCTCACGAAACCGATAAGTCCCAGAAGACACAAAGGTATGTTTAACATTTTAACAGGATTAAGACACTTTTTACAGTAACCATTAAACTATCCCTAACGTAACTTAGTCATCTAACGAAACCGTCTCCTCCCTATTTAACCCTCTAACCCTAACTGTATATATCTGATGACATATATTTTATTTACTGATTATTCCTAAATGACATATCATGTCCCTTGAGTTATGAGACAATGCCGGATATACCCTTTTCTTAGATTTTTCTCATCTACACATACACACACAGACACATAATATTTTGACTAAGTAAAACGACACATGGACTTTGATTATGTGACATTTAGTTGATATGAGGTTATTCTTAATTTAAAATTTTTCACTTAATTTTTTTTCGGTCCTCAATATGGGGGTTATCACGAAGGAGGTGTACCTTTTTTAGAAATCTACTTCCTTCTTTGTATGAGAACAAGAGGGAGACGGGAGTAGTGGTTTCGTAGACCCAAAGTCGAGTCTCAATAGGGTCTCGACTACATCGAAGGATTGGGTCCTCTGGTCTGTCACAGATAAATCTTCGTTCGATGTGGAAGGTTACAAGAATCATGGTCCAAGTAAAACCCTTCCCTTCCCTTTACTTTTCACTATGCTATTGGGACCCCCGAATATGTCTTCTGTCAAGTAGAATGGAAAAGTTAAGACGTAACGGACTCCAGTTTATAATACTTTCGGTTATTCTTTGAATAAAAGTATACTGATTCAAACTACGTTTGACAGTTGAGACGTCTCGGATATCGAAATTCACCTTGGTATCAGACGTCACTCTTTCATATGTATGAACGGAACATATGAGAACTTATATCGTTATTGAGTCCTTAGCTTGGGTCCAGAGGGTGGAACGTCCGTCTAAGAAACGGTAGACTTGGTGGTTCCTTCGGGTCATTTTCCTGGTGAGGAAATACTTCGTTTGAAAGACAATTATTACTTTTCATTATATCCCACCCAAAGATTAGTATTTGGTGATTTATAAAGGACACACACGGAGAGTAAATTTGGTGTCCTAGTACGGATCAGACGTAAATATTGAACTGACCAGTTCACACGTAAAGTCAGTCACTCTACCCGGAGTAGTCATTTTGTGATCCTAATCGTTTTGTACTTAACAATTTACACGTCTTTCAAATAGTTTCATCAGTTCATAAATTAAGGAAACATAATTTTAAAATAACAGTATGAGTTATGTATGTTTAAATTCAAACGTTTGACATAGACATTTGATTGAGACACGGGGTGTTTTTTCCTAAAAGGTCCTACTTGACGACCCCCTAAATGAGTCCTCAACGACGGACTCCTCCTCCACCTCATCTCACCTTCTTCAGTTCACTCTTCTGACCAGTATCCACAGGGGTACTAGTGGGTACTTTCCTCGCCGATCAGTCACTTACTCTCTACGTCCGTCTTCTTCCGGACAACTCCGTCCGGGTCCCAAGAAGTCTTTTCCCGACGATTTGTCCTGTCGTGGAGGGTCGGAGTCGACAGTGCGACACCTACAAGGACCGTGAAAGGGGAACGACGACGAAGTTCTGGACGGTTGAGGTCACTACCAGACGAAGAGAAGACCGGAGCGACAGGAGTCAAGAAACAGAGAATGTGTCGAAATAAAGAGGTCTCGAACGAATCTCCGAGTCAAGGGAACAGTCATTTCACCCCGGTTAAGTATCAGAGACGGATGAAGTACCTTACTAACACCCCTAGTCTACTCTACATACAATTTCGTAAAACAACTGACGTTCTACGACATATTTACAGTCCACAATATTTAGTAATTGGTCAGATAAAAAGTCGGTTTCGTCAAAGACACGTGTAAAATGAATGGGAGACTTGTTAAGAGACAGTTTATCGTTTATATTTACGGCTACAAAGAAGGAAGAACCTAATACCACCAAGGAAACGTTGAAATACTAGATCCGACTTAGAAATTCATGAGGAAACCGAGTATTGAGAAGGGGACTTGTGGGTACGTTCTAGTATTAGGTATTTTGTGTCTCCGTTATTGAGGAAAATTAACGGTCCTCAAGTAGTAAACGATTCAAGATTTACGTCAGTGAATCTGTAAACGGAACTTTTCGGGCTGAGGCAAATAAGACGTCTCGGCTCTGACACACTTTGATCCGGGAGGACGGCTCCCTCTTCAGCAGGTTCAGTTCACCGGACTACCGTTTGAGATGCCCCGGTTCATAGAACCTAGTTTACAACGGGTGTACATGGTCCACTCACGACGGGACCCAGACTACGAACGACTCTATCTGTCCTCTTCGGTCTCCCGTCTACCATATAGGTCACACGATACCCAGTTCTTCGATCTTAAATCTTGTGGACGACAAAATATTTTTTCCGCTTCAAAGTTTCTGACAACTGGGTCAATTATCTCAAAATAAGACCCCTATTATTTCAAGTTATGACCCTTTGATTGTTGTAAACTATTTACCTAATTATCAGTCCTTATATCAATCCAGTTTTTCTACTGGCTGACCTACCATCCGACGAAAGAACACAAAGACAATATACCCTTTTCTTATTCACCGACCTAATGGATTGATTCGGTTCAGTCACTACCGACAAGTAGTGGGTCGTCGGGGACTTACCCACCGAAAAGGGGCTGTCTGCAGTAGGGACAACTGTAAAGTCGTTTGGATTTGGTCACTACGGAGTCGTGTCTACCTCGGTAAACACGTGGGTCCGCACGTACGCACGATTCAGTGAAGTCAACACAGACTGACGTTGGGTTACCTGACATCGGACGGGTCCGAGGAGACAGGTACGCCTAAGAGGTTCGTTCTTATGACCTCACCCAACGGTACAGGAGGAGGTCCCCTAGAAGGACTGGGTCCCTAGTTTGGACGTAGAGAATCCAGAGGACGTAACCGTCCGTCCAAAGAAATATCCTACGAAAAAACTACTTTTCATGTCAACAGTCAACCCTTCAGACAAGTGACTTGTTGTCATATATAATAAAATTTTATACCTATGTTAATTTTCCAGAAGGGACCACAGAGTCTGTCATTTCTGCTAAGGACGTAACGTCCTCTGACCCCAAACTAGGTACCCAGCCCTTATAGGGGTCCTCTTCCTTTACCGTTGAGAGGTCAAAAGAATGGACCTCTTAACGTACCTGTCTTCTCGGAGCGTCCGATGTCAGACACCTCAGTGTCTCAGTCTGTGTTGACTCACTGATTGTGTGTTGATTTTTTACTTGATATAGGGATAATCTTTACTCCTACTCAATTCGAGATTATTCTTTTTTGTTGTACCTACCGTGTATACACAAAGATAAGGAAGTCTTTCTGAAAAATTTTCCTTTTCTGAATAATCTTGGTTATGTAATATCATGAGGATCATTATACTACCGTCTTTAGTTGTAAGAGTTCGTGATCACATTTTTGTCCTTCTGACTTCATTTCCCTCTTTTTCGTTCTTCCAAGTCCGGACAATTCAATTTTTGTCGAATTCTTACTATTCTGAAGGTCAAAGGAGTCTCTTTAACAAGTTTCTGACTATTCCCCGAACCCGAATTTACCTTTTCTTGTAATTTTCTGACTTGGTTTTTGACCTCGTGTCACATTAATCGTCACAAGTTTCTGTAAACCTTTTGAATCCCTTCCTGTAAAAATTCCACGTCTTTTTCGGTTCCCCTCACACACACACATGTGAATTTCCGGTAAAGGGGGAGATATGACCACTGTCACAATGCAACGTCTAACTCCAGTAAATGTCGTCCAATCTACAACCTCGTAAAAACATAGTCTTACAGGGTTTAGTCCGTTTTTAATCTTCTGTCCGACCATTATGGCCTCAGAGGATCTTTTTTCGAAATGATGTAGTAAGTTTTCTTTTATTAATGTAAATTAATTTGTTATGTACGTTTTCACTTCGTAGAATGTACATCGTTTCGGTAATCGATGTACTTTTCATAGTATTACTCCTGTACAACTTTAAGACCGATTAATCATTAGTCACACAATTGAAGTCAGTTTAAATACTACCGGATAGTCGTGTCTTGTCACTCGTATAAATATCTGAGTTACTTTTTCAATTCTGATTATAATTTTAACAGAGAGTTCATATTCATGAAATTTTAAGAAGTAATTTGGTTCACCGGAAAACTCCAGTAAAACACAAAACACAGATTAATAAGTCGGAGTCGTAACTGATTCGTTTCTGTAAATATTTTTATCTTGGCTTTATGGACAACGTGTCACGGTTCATAGGATCCATATACGTAAACCCCCAGGAGTATCATTGAGAGGTTCTATCCCAAAAACTTAGGATAAAATGTTTACTCCCCTCCTTTACGAGTCGTTTAAACTATTAAACAGGTTCACGTGTCTCGACCATTTCCCTTCTCGGTCTTAAATGAGAGACGAGACAGGTTTGAGACCACTTGTTGGTAGGGTCGGAAACTCCCTGACAGGACCTAAAGTCGTCACTTTTAGAACGTAGGACGTTCTGAGGAGTCAGGACCTGTTTGACCCAACCAACCAGTGGTATGGTATTAAGGAGACAAAATTTTGACTGAAAAAGAGAAAATCTTAAGAGTTTACTAACCGTTGTCTTCTTTCCATCCGTGTCCATCAAGATCGATACGCTAGTTTGACATATTTACCCTACTGTGGAACCGGATTGATTTACAATTTCTTTGGTAAGACAACTTTGTTCCGGTCCTTCTTTTCGGAAGGGTAGAGTCGGAAGACACTTGATCGTCCCTCTACCGGGGACACTGGCTCTGGATTAAGACGGGGTAACAAACTCGAGTCAGTTTACCCTCGTCATGTACCTACTATGTTTCAAATTGATATATAAAATGGAAATCATCGAAAAATTTGAAGTCGTCTAACAAAAGTAATTGTATCGTGTCGATGTACTAAATTGAGTGGAAAAATTGATCTTCACGTTCGTATGTAAATAAAGAATTTTCTTAAGTCCGTCTACTAAATCTTTGAACTTTTTATGGTATTTACCAAGTCTCAATTCTTGTATAATCTTAATCTATAAGATGGAGCTAACGTAGCGAAAGCAACAAAAGAAGACCCTCTCAAGTACACCCTCATTCGGACCTAGCCCTAGAGAAACTTATCCCACAAACTACTTCAAGGGTCTAATGCAAAGACAATAAGTCACAGTGAATTTGAAAAAGAGATTGTTTTGTCGTATTTTATAACTTTTTTTTTATCTATTACTTTTATGAATGAAGGTAAACTCATCGAACCTTTTTGTTCAAAATTTGTAAAAGTAAATCTACCAATACATAAAAGTGGGTAACTGTACCAACTGTGTACTCCAACTCCCCTTGGACTCTAAAAAGACCGGAAAACCGACTTAAATTGTTTTCACTCAAAACTTTCAATTTCAAGATATTCTTGAACTCTTTAATAAAATAGACCCTCCTAATATTCTCATTTATACAGTAGTGAAAAAAGAGTTTCTCTTTGTGGGAGGGAGAATTCAGTAGTCTCGTAGAATTTGTTTCTCGTACCTGTCCGAGGTGGTCGGGATCACGATTTGACCGGTGTCAGAGGACAAGACTCTTTAGTAGACTCTTCGTCAAGAAAAAGAAAAAAAAAAAAACGAAACCCCCGTATTTCAAAAGTATAGTGTGTAAGGTCCTGTGAGTAAAAGTTCTTAAAACCGGACAAACTTTGTACGAAACAAGAACCAGACTATTCCCTTTCTCGAAAAGAGGGAAGGAACCGACAACCGATCGAGAGAACAAACAAGACAAACTTAGGAAAAAGAGAAAAAACCAAACACATCGATTAACCTTGGGACTTCTTTTACCACTTACGAAGAACGAAAAATTTTTTATATGGTACGAGTCACGAAATAAAACGTAATCCAACTTAAACTTCTACCTAGGGTCTATCGTTACTTCTCTCTCCTGTAGATGTGAAATCTACTTCTCAATGGATTCTCTCACTTTCGAGCTAAACATTCATGGCCTATTAGAGAGACTCCCCAGACGGGACACTTAGGGAGGAGATCGTGACAAAGGACTCGGTCGTCTTTGTGTGAGTCCGGAAATCTGACTAAAAAATCCTTCGGTTACGTAGAAAAGGTAATAACTTTAGATAAATTAGGTTTCGTTTATATAAACTAGTCTTTGTCCCTTTGGTCACGTTCAAGTAAAAAGAAAGATTACTCCAGTTTACTGCGAAGAAATACAATTGTAGACAACCGTATGTTTTTCAATGACTCATGTATAAGACACGTTCTCTTGACCCTTGTATGTTTCTATGGTAGTTCTGTAAATGTTAGAACAATCACCTTCGGTACAATTTTCTTCCGAAAGTCATCCTCTAATTACCTCTGAGTCACATCACTTGTAGATCGGAATAGTATATATCACGTCGGAACTCGTCACACCCCTCACCCCTACGACTGAGAGGTGTGTGAGTGTATACCGAACATATCAGTCTAGGAAAGACAAGTGCCAAGGTGTAGGTACTTAAGTTGGTCGACACCTAGCATATCATGGTAGTCCAAATGATAACTTTTTTTAAACACATATTCACCTGGGTACGTCAAGTTTGGGTACAAAAGTTCCAGTTGATATAACTACTTAAAGAGAGAGAGACTTCGAATAATTACCAACACAGTTAAGTATTAATTTACTTTGAGAGTGAAAGTATTTTCTTCCTTATTTGTTTCGGGTTTATGATCAACACCCTTATCATTTCACCACAAAAAAAACAAAAACAAAAAAAAATTTCTTTCGTAATAATCAAAGTTCGGGACATGTATGGTAATTTTCTGTTTGTACCTGTTTATTAGTTTTAGCTTCAACAACTTTTTATATTAAGTGTTATTGAATCAAAAGTAATAACATATTATTTTGTAAAAGACCTGGGACTTTACTTCGGTCAAAATGAGTAAATCTTAATGTAGATCACGTAAACACTTTACTATTTGTGATTTCATCCTCTTCCCTTACTCCCCGAAAAAGACTGACTTTACTTAAAAAAAAGACTTATTTACTGTAGGACGTAAAAGTAACGTACGATTATTATATGAAAATCCGTTACTATCTCAATAGGATCAAACCTTTTTGGTACACAAAGGAATTTCTAAGTGGACATATAAGTCGGGGAGAGGACAGTCCACCCCAGGGCTCATTTGGTGTAGTCCCCATTCGACTCAAAGAAGAGTCGACGTAGGACTCCCCTTCCAGGAAGTGTCATTTCGTTAGTTCTCTGTTCTCTGTCACGACGGGTGGGTCACTCCTTCGCACTGTACATCCCTTGGTGCACGACTTTTATCGAATTGAGAGTCTATTATTTGTCGTCCCTTTCCCTCCTACTTCACAAGGATCTCATTTCTGTAGATATTTTGGAATTTTCTCTGGATTTTGGGACCCATTAATCAGTCACAAGATCCAGACCTTTGGAGAATTCTTGTTGAAAGGTCCAACGAGCTCTACTGACGGAGAGTAGGACAACGAACATAAAAGGAACCTAAGAGGTAGGGGAAGGGAAAGGAAAAAGTTTAGTGGACCTCTAAATCGCCAACCCTTTACCTCATCCCTCGGGAGACCTTCAGGGAGTCCAGAAACTACAAGATTAAGTACATACTAATTCGTAGGATGGTCGACCCAGAACATCTAAAGTTTACGGTAAAGAATTAGTGTAATTTTCTTTCGACGAGACTAGTGTTAGAGAAACAAGGTGTCATCTTAACCGAGACAGTCACACGAAAGGGTACATCGAAATGAACTCGTGTCGAAGACTCAAAAGATTCTAGGTAAAGAGTCTCGTCAGTGTGGTTTAACTTGAAAATAAAAATTGAAAGTCTCTTTTTTTTAAATTTAATTTTTATATATTTAGTGTATCTATAAGACTTAGATTGGACAATGCTCGGATCATCTTTTGGAGAAGTCCCTGTTTTAGATCAAACGAGTGTCAGTGATTTAGGTCAAACGGTGGAGACTAAAATCACTTAGTTTCTGAATTGCACGAAGACAACATTGTTTGGTCGAAAAGGAAGTCCAAACACATATTGGGAGACCGGGAACCGATCGGATACTTACGAAAAAAAAAAAAAAAGGTGAACCACTTTGTTTAGATTAACCTTTTGAACAACTACCTTCTATGAAATATTAATCTCCCAAAAAAAACAACAACAACAAAATTCCTTCCCGTCCAACGTCGGGAGTGACCCTCCGGAAGTACAAAATTACTGAAGACGAGTGGGTCTGTGTACGACTGAACCCCTCTTTAAAAAGTTCTCTCAGTCGTCAGGTGGAGCCACTAACACGACCCAAGGAAGGGTGATTGAAGTCTTTGCCGGGGTAATGGAAAATAACAGAGTGTCTTATTGGTATCGTTACGACGTATTAATTGACCGCGACGACCATTTAGCCAAAATAATAATTAAACTCTCCGACTGAAACCGAAAGAAGTGTGTCACCGTTGTGAAAGTATCTACAAAGTAAAAGAAGAAATTGACATCGTGAATATTTTGCCTTTCTAATGAGTCTCCTTTACGAAACGGTTCTCACTTACTTGGTTTTGACAAAAGAAGGTTGCTGTCTCTCACGGGTCGGGTAGGTGTTAGAGAATGAAACGAAGGACCCACTTCGATGTCTCCCTCGGATAGTGGGACCTCCTGACAGAGTACTTGACCGTCCCTTGTACGAGCCGAAAATTGGACACGGACCAAAATCAAAAGTTCGAAGAAACAAGGTAACAAACAGAGAAGAAGTGCTGACTAGTGGACAAAAGTTCGGAAGTTTAGATCCGAGACGGAGACAGGTGGTGGTCCCCTCCCCCGGAGGCACTGTATTACTCCACATGACATGTAACCACCGTAGAGTTATTTTTGGTCAACTCTTGTGTAAGTTCCCCTTTTTTATCCCTTAATCCTTCCTTTTTATCACGAAATTTCTTTCGAAATGCCCTTCCTCCTTAGGTCTACCGTCTCCTCGTCCTGTACCGAGAGTGGGGGAGGGTGTCTATGCAGGTCTTGTGTGAATGTGTACCTTGTCAAACGTGTCTTATAGATGACTTATGACCGTCTTCTGGAGTCTGAAGACTGTCCCGTTCTTTTGGAGGTGTATTAGTCAATCCCACTTTCTTTTCTCTCTCTCTCTCTTTCCTCACCATTGTTCTGGACACGGGGTCCCTCCCCCGACACTTCCTCCTTTCCAGGGGAGTTACCTGTCCTTACGTTTCGAAGTCTCCTCTCACGTCGTTGGTCCAAGATCTTCCGTTTTGTCTCTCACTGGGTGTGAGGGACCGTCATCTACGAATACGCGACCGGGTCCGTCCCCGACCCACGATTTCGAACCCGCAGTCTCCAGTATGGGTCCCTCTTCTCACCTCAACCGATGTACGTCTGTTGGACATCTCCGACCCTATAACGCTGACTTCGACGTGTCCCTTCTTCCGACCCGGGAGTCCTCCGCTCCTGGGTAACAACTCGCGGTGCCTTCCTCTCCCCGTCCTTGGTGGTTACCTTGAGGAAAGGGACGAGTACGAGAGTCCGTCGTCCTACGGTGGATTTTTAAGGTCCCCATCCGTACTCGGTCGTGGTGGTAACACTCGAAGTCTCCACCCGTACCTGGTGACTCTCTCGGCCCTCGTCTACGGTCAGTGACGGGGACGGTAGGTCCCTCGTACACACCCGTCGCGCGTCCCCGGTTAGTGTCCCCGACGACGACCCTCTGGGTGTTCGACCACGGCTAACGATGGGGCCACATGACCTCGACAACGATCCTCTGGGTGTTCGGCCACGGTTGACGATGGGGTCACATGAGCTCGACCACGATCCTCTGGGTGTTCGGCCACGGCTGACTATGGGACCACATGAACCTCACTCACACCCGACGGTTTGGAAACAACAACAACAAGTTAGTGGTTCAGTACAGACTGAGAGACGTTGGGGCACCTGACGTTGTGCGGTCGGAGGGGACAGGAAGTGATAGAGGGCCTTAAACGAGTTTAGGTTCAGGTAACTCAGTAACTACGGCAGATTGGTGGAGTAGGAGACGGTAAGGGAAGAGGAAAAGGGAAGTCAGAAAGGGACACAGTCCCAGAAAAGGGTACTAACCGATAAACGGAGTCCACCGGTTTCATAACCGTATGGGGTGTACTTCCCATATTCTCGGTCGTGTGCGACTCCTTCCTCTGTCTTCGTAGGTTTGATTTTCGTCGGGGAGCTAAGGTCTGTTCTGTCGTCTCATCCTGAGGTCGAGTACAGGACAGTACTGTTGTGGTTTTAGTGTTGATTCACGACTTGTTGGTAGTCGTTTTTCTGACCTTGGAGGGTTTTCTCTATAAAATGTAGGTCTCTGTTTCGGTGTTGTTCTACCTCGTTCTCAGGTCTCGGGGTCCAGTCCGAGGGGTCGGATTGTCAGACCGTAGTCCTCCTTTTCAGGAGTCTCGTAAACCGAAACTTCCGACGACCCCGAACTCCCGTCCTCGAGGTGTCCTGTCCCCGTTTCTCTGAGGTGAGAACCCCACGTGTGTTCCGAAGTGTACGTGACCCTGGGTACCGTTTCGTCATTGTCCTCGGACCTGATCCGGGTGGACACACCAAGAACCTCCCAGAAGACCTCTCCTCCCCCAGGTGACACCGAGTGATACCCCCGTCCCTGTGACCACCACCTCCGGGGTCCCTGATAACTAGTGACTCGAAAGAACCTCCAACGTAAAAATCGTGGTTCTAGACTGGGATGGATTGTCGGACGTCCGAGGTCACGACTCCGCGGAGTCCGGTTTGTCGGTCGTTTCCCCTTGTGCCGGGGCGGGTAGTCGCCTGTCTGACGGATTTGAATATGACTGGAGTGTCCGTAGAGATTTGTGTGGGAAACTGTGTAGACTCACTCCATGGTGGAGTGTTTCCAGCCTTCCCAGTAGTAGTTTTTTAGATGTTAGTTACGACCTCTCCCCTATCTCTTTTCCCTGGGAGGATGTGACAATCACCCTTGCATTTAGTCATGTGGTGACACTTGTCATACCTTTAAGAAATATTTTGTATTCTATCTCGATGGTATACTGGGTCTTTAGGATGAGGACCATATATAGACCTCTTTTGACATTAGGTTTTTCTATCTACGTGGGGGTGACAAGTGACGTCGCGACAAATGTTATCGGCTCAGTACCTTCGTTGGATTTACAGGTAGTCGTCTCCTTACCCATTTCTTCTACACACACACACACAGACACACACACACACACACACACACAGACACACACACACACACAGACACACACGCACACACACACAGACACACACACAGACACACAGACACACACGCACACACACGCGCACGCACGCACGTATATATATGACCTTGCAATGGTATCCTTCTACTTTATTAAGGTGAACATCGTTGTACCTACCTGGATGTCTAATATTATCATTCTTCTGTTTCTAGTATACTATGGTGAATATTCTATTAAATTTACTTGAATAAATGTTTTGTCTTTGTCTGAAGTTTTTGTTGTCATACCAATGGTTTCCTCTTTATCTCCCTCTTTCCTATTTAATCCTCAAACCTCAATTGTATATGCGTGGATGATGCATATTTTATCTTCTAGTCGACCTGGATGACATATCGTGTCCCCTAAGATGAGTTATAAGACATTACTGGATGTACCCTTTTCCTACCCCTATACGTATACACATTGACTTAGTGAGTCGACCCGTGGGCTTTGGTTGTGTTACAATATTTAGTTGTTGTGAGGTTATATTTTATTTCCAATTAAAAAAAAAAAGTTCATTTGAAATGACCTCGTATTGTCTTTTTCGGGTGTAAGGAAACGGATCGATTGTGAATGACTCGTCACTGACACCGTCTCATGCGACGAATGACACCCTCGTGTACATTTTAAGTAAAATATCAGGGATTATAAGAGTGGAAGTTCCCCAGGTTCCTTGGGGACTACCGGGTTGTGGATTGGGGAGTAGAGCCGGGTACGGAAGTAAGATGATGTAACTGTACATTACACAAGGTCCTTAGGTTTCTTTCCTTGGAGTAAAAACAGTCAGTGTCTCTTCTGTCCTATAGAAGACACGTTTCCTTTGTCATGTAAATTTCTGTCTCCGACGTCTGTTAATTCACACTGGTCCTTTACGTTTATTCAGTCAGATTAGGTTCGTACCCCATCCTAATACAAGCCAATACATGTAGGTCGGATCTTTCATATCGGCACTAGAACTTCCGTCACTCCGATGACTTCTGGTATTCGTCCCCACAGCGCATCAATCTCTCATATCTCTGTAAAGAAGATCGTCAAGACACTCTGTACCTGATCCCGCGTCGTGACAATGTCACCAAATCGTCACCTTTACTCCCGGACGTGGTACCCCAGTCATCCCAATTTCTTCTTTCCTCCCTCCCGAAGGCCCAGGTACATCCTCCCCAGGACCTGTCCTACCCCTGTTCCCCTTCAAATGTTTCTGGAAATCCAAAGACTAATTGCATCAATCTAAACTACTCCCATCACGACGGTAAATACCTTAAATCCTTCCTGTCGTTACCTCTTTCTTCTGAACAAGTGAGATCCTATCCTTCTAAGATTCACGGAGGTCCTATTTGTAAGACTACGACGACCCATCAACCTGTACGTCCGAACTCGTGTCCCCCTCCAGACTTGGTCTCAGTCTGTACACTCGCAGAAATCTTAACTACAGTTTTAACTTCAACTCACACCGATCCATCCGGGCCCCTCGGATACATCTCTCCTTTTCAGGTGTGCGTTTCGGAGTCCCGGTAGTCTCAACTCGCTTATCAATTCCCCTCGGGGGACTGTGCACTTGTCACTCGGTGGTCTCCTGCTCCTTCTCCCGAACGTTTTACTGTCGAAGTACGTTCTCACTCCACTGTCTCTTTAGTATGTAAATCCCATCTCCGCACAGGATCCTTGGTCTTGTCAACGTCCCTTCACCACCCTTGTCTCTGGGTCTCCATTCATCCTTATCCTCACTTAATCTCGGTTGACACCTGTTCAGTCAGTGCATCGACCAGCCCGTCCCCGTACTTGTCAGTCCCTCTGGATTTACTCTTCTGAAATCAAGACGAACACAACTCCTTTCGGGGGCTCCCGACCTCTAGGGCTTCCTTTACTCCGATTTACCTTCATCTACCCCCACCCCTCCGTGAGTACTGGGGACCCACGCAGGAAGAGGATTCCCCGGAGTCGGGGGAGGGGTGGGCTGACTCGGTCCGGAAACAAGGACACTACAGTTCACGGACAAGAAGACGGGTCATTGCGACCGACAAGAATCAGGTGTCGAAGACTGTACGCTAAACTTCTGTGCAAAATACCTTGTCTGTATTAGGTTCCCCTCTTTTTCTCTGTCTCTCACGACTCGAGGTCTAAGTTCTTACTTATACACCTACTGGGGCAGATGGCGTGAAAGAACTTCTCGAGAAAGGTCTTCTTCACAGTCTTCTCCGTCATCAGATGGATGTAACGAGACGTCCGGTGTCTTACTGAACCCGTCTTCGCCTGGCTCCTTCCTGTCGGACCCCGACACGGCACACAAAGTGACCCCATCCACTGTCCGACACAGAGACTGTCACCTTTTAGTTCGAGGGGCCTCACACCAGTGGTCTTGGTGTTTTATGTGTAATAATTAACCTATGGTGTCAGACTTCGACAGAGGATCAGAACGAAAGTGAACAATCGTCAACAGAGGAAACTAGGGTTTCTTAAAAAGATTCACTTCCTTTAGTGAGTGGTTTTTTTCGGTGACGTCTCCTCCACCTAGGGGTGCGTGTCGAAAATCCGGATTCTTGCTTGTCTCTGGCGAGAGGAGGGACTCGTTCACCCCCGGAGGTCCGGGTCCACCCTCCCATCATTGTATAAAAGGTGTCAGTCCCTTCCTGAGAGTGAATAAACAAAATTTACTGTCAAAAATATTTTGTAAAAATTTTGTGTTTACCGTACATACCATTACTCCAAGTGGGCACACGATGGACATAAGGGAACATGTCTTGAAAATGTAAAAAAATATAGGGAAAATGAAACCTAACACAGACTACTCTTGACTCAACAACCGGAGACACTTTAAAAACCGAGAACTCTTTCTTAGGAATACTTAACAGACCCTTAAAATATATAAATTTCTCCCTCTAGACCCCGACAATAAAAATTTGTGAAAAAAAAAGTATTATGTATAAGACTCATCTATAAATATTTTATACAAAGAAAGTAATACACAAACATTCTAATCTCAATTTTTATTTATACGGAGCTACGTATCAAAACTCCATTATACTAAAAAGGAAAAATTTTGTCGAACTTTTACATGATCACAAATTTTTATTTCTAAAGGTAAAAGAGGTTAAGACAGAAGATTGAACGAACAAACAGATCCAAATTTGGATATCTTTTGTTCAAAACAAACACTCGACTGATACTTCTGTAAGACCCCGGGGCCGACGTCTGGGAAGAAGGGAGTGACTGAAACAGGTATTGACACCTGCGTGACGGTCTGTAAATACCGACATGGCGACCCCTATTTCAGAGGAGACGGACGAGTACCACGGACGACTTCACAAAAGGAGTCGAGGAGGAAACCCGGACCTTCTTTGGACTCGTAGACCTCAGAGTTTGAGAAAAGTAACACCCAGAGAACCAGGAGTCGAAGTGACCTTCGAAATACCTAGGAGGTTAGGGAGGGTAGTGAAACATCTACCCCCACCTCCTCTCTGTCCCTCTCCCGAACGGGTGCCAGTGTGTCACTACAAAGCCAGTTGACACCGGTGTCACTATATCATATTGGTTGTTGACATTCTAGAGTCATGGGACTCCGCTCTGTGTGACGAAAACCAATACTCGGACGTCTATCTGACTATTCCGACTCGAACCGACACGTCGACACGACTGGAGTCGAACCCGGTTGAGTGTGCAGGCGAGGTGCACAGGGGTAGTCGGGTAACCTGGATCACCCGATCGGGTCTAAACTAGAGACCAGTGACCGTCTCCGTCTCTCCGGTTGGTTTATTCGCTTAAAATCCAGACTACAACCAATTGTAGGACACCGGGTTTCGGGTCTCGGTCCCTAATCTCCCGTAAAGTCTCAAAGTACCGTTTTGTACACCTACATAGCACAATGACCCATCTCTCGTCTCTTGACTTCGTAGTACTGTCGGTGTCGACTTCGAGTCGAGACGTCTGGAGATCGACCGACTGCAAGGCAAAAGGTCTCACGGAGCACCGACTTGAGACTCGACCCCTTCTCGGGTAGTCGGTATAAAAATGTTCCTGACTCGTGAGGTATAAGAGACGGTCATATCAGTATATAAAATAGTTCATTAGTTCGAACGGAAAACATAGAGGTGTAAAACTTACCTTGACTGGACGACAGAGGTGTTATACGGTCCTTTCATCCGGACACATTTCGTAATTCTCCTTAATTAGATTTATCCTAGTAAGTAAAACATGTTCAAACGGACAGTCGTTCTAAAGACTAACCAACGGTGTCCCTCTTTTACACGTCTCAGGATACACTAGAGTTTATGTCGACAAAAAATACCAGAGTGAATTGATTACAAGAATATTAGTTCATGTCGACATATACCGGATTCGTTTTATCACAGCCGGTGTTTATGTGAGACCGAGAACTCTTTCTGTGGAAACAAAGTGACGTAAGGCGTACTTCAGCAATAATCGAGAGACTGGTCTGTTTAGTCATTTCGAAAAAGGGAATGACACTGTGGAGTTAACAGTAAAATTAAAGAAACGCAGTGTGATTGACGTAAAAATCACACGTGTACATCGCACTTTAGTCAACTTCAGGAAGATCATAATTTTTTTTTTTGTTTGACGACCGACACTGTTAAGATTACATTAAGATTAATATTCGGGAAAGAGACCTCCAATCTCCTAATCATTTTGACGGACCGTATAAAGTGTTGTAAAATCAAGGAAATACACACAAACTTTACTCTTGTTACACTAAGAACAGTTAAATGAAAATAATTTCATGAAAACAAATCAAGTAGATTTCTCTTTAACTCTTCTTCATAGATGATTTTATAGTGTACTGAAGTGTTTACGTAATATTTAACGAGGACCCATTACCGTATACTTTTACACTTCTGCGTCTTTTGTTTTTGTGTGTCCTCACTTACCTAGACGGTGAAGAGGGACATGGGCAGGTTACACTTCGTTCCGACTTTGTACAGACAAGGACATTTACTGGGCCTCCAGAATGTTCATTAGTATGATCTCCTCGTATACGACGTTCTATTACACAAAATAAAAACGGAAATTCATTTTTCCTAGACTTTACTTTGTTAGAAGTAAAATGTATGATTAGTGGGGGGGTCTGAACTTCGTTTGATCTTTAAGACTCTGTATGAGTAATGTACTCATTGACCAACCAACGTTTCTGAGCTAAAATGTTGTTTGACGACGACTCTTAAGTATACACGTAGTACCTTTCATAAAACTTAAGAGAGTGGGTCATATAACAACTCTGCATGTCGTGACTCACCGGAGACTCCTCGGACTTGACAGGTCGTTCACACGACTTCTGAGTCTTTGGGGTACGAGGTAGGAGTCTTCCATGTCAAGGTGAACTTTACCTTCAAGTAGTTACTATAATTACTACATGACTCGTAGACAACAATATGTGACGGACCATCCGAAGAATCACCGTAAATAGAATGAATCAGAGGGGTTTTTTAGTCGTTTCCTTTATGAGAGGAGAAAGTACCTCCCTTTGATTCCAAGTCTTCCCACTTCATCGAAAACTTAGTGAACTGGAGCTACGTACTTCTTTTCACTCCGAAGATTTGGACTGTGTTAGTTCATTGTGACCTATCTACTGAGACTTCGAGTTTCTGTTTAATCGTGATCTCTATGTTCATTCCTTCAGTAGTAGAAGTAAAAGAAATTTTTATTATACTTTAAATGGAAGACCATTTCCGTTTTGATATCCTAGTCTCTTCTCTAGAGAACAACGGTTCCTGACCTTCACTTCCTCCTTTGACTGTTGTCTCCGAGTCGAACCCCTTTGAAAAACCCTACTATCGTTATAAGAAATAGAACTGACTCCACCACCATTATCCTGACATACAGCTTTAAGTGTCTTGACTTGTGTTCTCCATCTATAATGATACACATTCATAGTGGAGTCATTTGAACGGAATTTATTTATTTTAGATCACCTTACCACCAGTTCATTGAACCCTCTCTTGTACGACTTACTCTACTCTTGTTCTGCACTTTTCTTTGGTTCTTGGGACCCTTTCTGGATGTATATCGACTCAACACTTGCTCGTGACTTTCCCCGGTTCTTTACCCTTTGGTCCTACGACACTACACCTGTAGTTGTCTTCTACCATAACGTTTTTCCTCTCCCCAGTTGTCTCCCTTTTGCGATGTCTCAGGATCTAGTGCACCAACAGGTAATACTCTTGTGACCACAGAAAGTACTCTCGTAAAGTGTACCACAGTCTACTCTTCGGATCATTATAAGTTTACCCACTCTCCTCTAGTTCCACCGCCTACCTACACCTCGAGTGGTGAAGGGTTTTTATCTAGTTTTAATGTACACCTTGTTAAGAGTGTCTTATGGGTGACTTACGACCGTCTTCTCAACTATTGTTGGTTTTGTGTTCTTTCTAATGGTACATTGACCCATTTCTATTTTCAAAAAAAAATTTTCTATCGTAGACACGGAGACCCTCCCTCGACACTTTCACCTCCCCAAGGGGGTGAGACCCTCGGAGGAAGTGTTACCCTTCTCTAGTCACCCCTGTCTGTCCCTCGAAGTCTCCTCTCACGTCGTTGATCGAACGTCCTCCGTCTTACCTCTCTATGGTCGTATGGACCAAGACTGGTGGAGGTACGAGATGGGATGTGAGTGACGGAGCTGACAGGAGTCACACGTGACCGGTAAAGAACTACCCCCCGTACTAACCACACCGTCACTGGTCTCGGACGTGACCTACAAGTCGTCCTGGAGGAGAAACTGTAGTGTCTGGGAAGACGAGGGTCAACAACCTTATCTACGAGGGACTAGATAAAGACTCGACGACCAACCCCATCTACCCTACCCTCGTGCATACGACCATCTCCTCGGTCACTCATAAGGAGGTGTCCTCCACAGGTAGTCGTTCTCGAGTAGACGACCACGTTCACCCCCGACCCACGGTTTTCAGTCCGAAGTCACCTGTGGACTACTCTCCCCACCCCAACCGACATGTCTCAGTCGGACTTCCCCGATCCCACACCGGGTCTGGTTTTGACCCTCCTCACACGTTTTACCTCGCGTTCAGGTGGTGTCTTCGGGGTAACAATGGTGTGTGTGCACTCCTTCTCGGTCCCGGGGTGGTGTCGGCGGCGGAGGAGTCGTTCGAGTGGTACCCGTCCCGAGGTGGAGACGTTGATGACCCTTGTCGTTCGTCAACGGGGTTTGCACCTCCGTCCCGACTTAGACTCGGGACAGAACACTGAAATACTACAACCACCTATATACGACAATCACGGAAACATTCAAGTCACGGACACCCTGTAGGTTCTTCTAATTACAAGGACACCGACAAGGACACCCACTCCACCCAGACCTCAATCGTCGACACCTGTAACCCCGGTACACGGGTCCCTCCGGTCCGACCCCGGAGACCATTTACAAATCGAGGGCACTGTACAGGTCAACTCACTGATACACTGACGATCATGGACCATGCGTCTAGACACGGATACGTAGACACGACCACCGAAAGACTCCCTGTATCCCCGGTTAAGGAACCTAAGGGTACCGACTCCGTCCTGACTACCGTCACGGTTCTTATCCCATAAAACACCCGGGTGTGTTACGTACTGCCTGTTGTAGTGTCTGAGTCTTCCGTTCCTAACGTCTACCGAAAACCTTCCATCCTTTCCGTTCCTTTATAAGAGGAGACTTTGGAGACGATTTCGTAAACTGATACCTAATGTTGTTTGTCCTTTTAAGATTTTCTTTACCCTTATGGTCTGGTGGAATGGACGGAGGACTCTTTGGATATACGTCCAGTTCTTCGTTGTCAATCTTGGTCTATGTCTTGTTGTCTGACCAAGTTTAAACTCTTACCTCATGCTGTTCTGTTAAATAACAGTGGGACGAATAAATTGATATAGGTCTCATAGAGTACGTTTTACGGTCCGACATACTTCGTGTTCTATGTTAGTTCGAATGGGTCTCTTTATAATTGTTGGATTCTACATATCTACTATGGTGGGAATACCGTCTTTCACTTCTCTTTGATTCCTGGGGGAACTACTTTCACTTTCTCCTCTCACTTTTTCGACCGAATTTTGAGTTGTAGTTTTTTGATTCTAGTACCGTAGGTAAAGGTAGTGAAGTACCGTTTATCTACCCCCTCTTTTATCTTTGTCACCGTCTAAAATAAAAGAACCCGAGGTTTTACTGAGGTCTACAACAGACGTCAGTACTTTAATTTTCTATGAACGAGGAACCTTCTTTTCGATACTGTTTGGATCTACCGTATAATTTTGTGTCTCTGTAGTGACACGACTGTTTCTAGGTAGATCAGTTTCAATACCAAAGAGGTCATCAATATTTCTTCCGACTCATAGTTTCTTAAGTAGGAAATCTTGACACCACGATCTCTTCTGAGGACTCTCAGGGAACTGTCGTTCCTCTAAGTCGGTTAGTTAGGATTTCCTCTAGTTGTGACTTATAAGTAACCTTCCTGACTACGACTTCGAGGTTATGAAACCGGTGGACTACGTTTCTCGACTGAGAAACCATTTCTGGGACTACGACCATTACTGACTCCCGTCCTCCTCTTCTCCGACTGTCTTATTCCACCGACCTACCTTAGGAACTCAGTTTCCTGTACTTAAACTCGTTTGAGGCCTTCTATCACTTTCTGTTCTTTCGGACCCCACGACGTCAGGTGGGTCCCCAACGTTTCTCAGTCTGTGTTGATTCGTTGACTTGTCGTCGTTGTTCTTGTTTTGGAGATGTTCCCTCGTAGGGACGACTTTGAGACACTGACAACAAAGTTTGGTGATTCGTTCATTACATCTGTTCTCCATTTGTCCATAAATTAAGTCTACTGGTAATATAGATGATGACACCCTTCTTAAGAAATCTTTTTTACCCCATCGGGAGTATCAGTTGTTCTCAGGTTTTACGTCATAATTCACATTGGAGTTTTTGTTGTATTACTAACACTAAACAAACGTTCCGTTTGGTAGGTTGTGGTGTCCTTAGGTTCAGGTACGGGGTTGGCGATTACGACTTCTTCTACGTCCACTTACCAAGATACTTCTGAATGTTCTGGAAGATTTTGATTGTGGTTTTTCTCTACAGGAAAAGGAGAATCCCCTGGCCTTTCGTTTTGTGCCTTCAGTTCTCCTGGACCTCTTTTTAGTTCAAACCGGAACCACATGTTTTGCTTCGTCCCGTTTACGATTGTCTTAAAACGGTTCTCTTACGTAACAGTATCGTTTGTGGGAGAAGGTTGTTGTGTTTTCTACTGAGATGTGTAGTCAAGACAAGTCAGCGAGTTAGCACAGACTGAGAAACGCTGGGGTACTTAGCGTCGTGCGGTCCGGAGGGACAGGTAGTGGTAGAGGGCCTCAAGTGAGTCTGAGTGCAGGTAGCTCAGGTACTACGGTAGGTCGGTAGAGTAGGAGCCAGCAGGGGAAGAGGAGGACGGGGGTTAGGGAGGGTCGTAGTCAGAAAAGGTTACTCAGTTGAGAAGTGTACTCCACCGGTTTCCTGACGTCAAAGTCGAAGTCGTAGTAAGGAAGGTTTCTTTAGGGTCCCGATTAGAGGAAGTCTTACCTGACCAACCTAGAGGAACGTCAGGTTTCCTGAGAGTTCTCAGAAGAGGTTGTGGTGTCAAGTTTGCGTAGTTAAGAAGTCGTGACACGAAAGAACTGAGATGTGTACCTGTAGTGGTTTATCAGTTATGACTTTAGTCTGACTTATATAAGAAACGTCGACTTTTACCTCTTCGAGACATAGTAATTGTTTTTGCTCTGACCTTCGATTAATACCGAGTCTAGTACTTGAGGAATAAGGTTTTAAATACGAATTTAACTTCTTTCATCCCTTCTGACTGTTTAAGTTCCCTAATCTAGACTATCTCACGGACGTCTTGATACCTACCTCTAAACATTGTAACATGTTCTCCGTCACTTGTTTTAGTAGGGCTTCTTTTTCTGTACGTTGTTCCGTGTTACCAACAGACTCCTCCGGAATGATTATGGACTCGTTTCTTCCTCTTCACTTTCTGTTTCCTCTTTTGCTTTCTATCCGGGTAGACTTACATCTCAAGGTTTCTTGTCGTTTCTCTGTATTTTTTCGGATGAATTCACTTGTTATGTTTTTTTATCTTTTTTGTTATCTTTTCTGATCTCTGGAGAAGTTCTTTTAATCTCTATGGTTCCCTTGTAAAGTACGTTTCTACTCGTGTTATTTCCTGTCTTACCATACCTTGATTGTCTTCGTCTTCTATGATTCTTGTCTACCGTTCTTACGTGTCTTGATATGTTGTTTCCAGAGTCACTGGGTCTATTGGTGTTTAAAGACTAGTAAGTGGATCTCAGTCTGTAGGATCTCACACTTCAGGTCACCCGGAATCCTTCGTAATGATGTTTATTTCAATCGCCTCCACTACCTTAAGGTCGACTCGATAAAGTTTAAGATTTTCAATTACGACAACTTTACGACGTAAGTTATATCATCGTGTAAACATTGTGAGTCGTCACCGGTGTCCTGATCTTTTCAAAAGTAAGGTTAGGGTTTTTTCCCGTTACACTTTCTTAAGAATTTGACAGTGTGTTGACGTGAGTAAAGTGTACGATCGTTCCAGTACGACTTTTTGGAAATTCGTTCCGAATTTGTTATGTACTTGGTTCTTGAAGGTCTATATGTTCGTCCTAAATCTATTTCCTCTTCTTGGTCTCTAGTTTAACGGTAATAGTAACCTAGTATCTTTTTCGTTCCCTTAAGGTCGTTTTGTAGATGATGACGAATTAACTGATGATTTCGGAAACTAACACACATAGTGTGTTTGACCTTTTAAGATTTGTTTTTCCCTTATGGTGTTGTGGACGTAGGACTCTTCGGACATACGTTCAGTTCGTCGTCGTCAATTTTGTCCCGTACCTTGTTGTCTGACCAAGTTTTAACCCTTCCCTCATGTAGTTCCACCATATAACAGTGGTACGAACAAATTGAAGATATGTCTCATGTAATACGTTTTACGGTCCAACCTACTTCGTATTCGACCTCAGTTATAACGGACCTCTTTTTAGTTATTTGAATCTATACGTCTATTGTAGTGGGATTAGTGTCTTTTACTTCTCCTTGATTGTTCCGAGAACTACTTCCATCTTCTCCTCTCATTTTTCCGTCCGAATTTTGAGTTATAAGTTTACTGATTCTAGTACCATACACCAGGGGACTGAAGTACTGTTTAACTACCCCTGTCTTACCTTTGTTACTGTCTGAAGGAAACCTCCGAGGTTTTAGTAACGACTACCACTGACGTTGGTACTTTAATTTTCTACGAACGAGGAACCTTCTTTTCGACACTGTTAGGATCTGTCACATAATTTTTCGTCTCTGTAGGGAAACGACTACTTCCAGGTAGATCAGTTTCGATACCAAAAAGGTCATCAGTAAATTTCTAAACTCCCAACCTGTGTTTTTTTTCTGACTCCTGGTTTCTTAACTACGAAAACTTAACACTACGACCTCTTCTGAGAACCTGTCGTTCCTCTAGTTTGGTCAGTGAGGATTTCCTTTAGTTAGGACTTATAAGCAACCTTCCTGACTACGACTACCGACTTCGACTTTGAGGGTTACGAAACCGGTGGATTACTCTTCTGGATTGAATAACCTTTTCGGGGACTGTGACCATTTCTAACTCCCGTCCTCCTTTTCCACCCCCCATGTATCCTACTCTACAACCTACCGTAGTAGTTGAGTTACCTTGTTCTCAAACTCGTTTGAGACCATCTGACATTTCCTCTCCCTACGGATCACAAGACATTACGTTCCCACCGTTTCTAAACCTGAATTGACTCCCTGACTTATAGTTGGAGTTCAACCGTGAACGGTTCTCGTAAACACTTGTCGATTTGTTATTCTTGTTCCCATCATTCTCTTTGGGTTCATCCTACTATCCACAACGTTCTCCCGTAGTCTCCCGTCTGTGTGACTTTGGTTGAGTTTCTTTTGATCAGTTAGATTAGTGTGATCCTGGTGTCGGAACAGATTGAGTTACTTTGATTCGGTACGGGCGTCCCTTTGGGTTCTGCCCACCCAGTACCACCTCTCCAGACTGTCTTACACCAGCTGACCTCTTCCCTTAACGTTTGGTGAAGCCATAAGAACGGAACTCTTGGGGTACTTGTCATACTTTTCCGTTTTACTATCCTATGACTTTCTCCTTGAGGGGTCCAGTCATCCACGATGACCTCTAGTCACCTCGTTATTGAGGTCTTTCTTACTTGCCTACCTCGGTTTCGTTTTTGTTATGGGTCGACACCTACACTGACCACTCTCTTCGTTCCAGACTACGACATTTCTCGTCATAACGTATTCTTGGACCTTACAGTCCAGGTACTTAGTTCCGTTTAACCTTCACCAGTTTGCTCTACCGTTCTCACTTACAGCTGTAAGTTCCTTAGTTGCTTGATTTTACCTGACCTTACCCACTTAAATTGAGTTTACTGGTAATATAGATGATGACACCCGTCCTTAGGGAGTCTTCTTTACCTCATCGGTAGTACCAGTTGTTTTCTCAGGCTTTACGTCATGAACCTACGTTAGAGTTTTTGTTGTCTTGCTAGAGACAAGCAAAGGTTCCCTTTGGTAAGTTATAGTGTCATTAGGTTCGGATACGGGGTTGGTCATTGTGACTTCTTCGACTTCAACTTGCCAAGATACTTCTGGATGTTCTAGAAAATCTTGATTGTGGGTTTTTTCTACAGGAAAAGTAATATCGCCTGACCTTACGTTTTCATCCTTCAGTTCTTTGTGGACCTCTTTGTCCGTTTAAACCGGAATCTCATACCTTACTTCGTCCCGTTTCCGATTATCTGAAACGGTTCTCTTGCGTGACCAGTATCGTTTGTGGGAGAAGGTTGTTGTGTTCTCTTCTGAGATGTGTACCTGTAGTGGTCTACCAGTTGTGGCTTTAGTCTAACTAATATAAGAAACGTCGCTTACTACCTCTTCGAAATATGTCACTCGTTTTTATTCTGGTCCTCGACTGACACCGAGTCTAGTACTTGAGGAATAATGGTTTAAGTCTGAGTTTAACTTCTTTCATCCTTTTTGGTGATCTGGTAAGTCCATACTGGATTTAGTTTAGGGAATGCTAATATGTCACCTTCACTCTTTATCTAAATTCCCGGATCTAGACTATCTATCTCACGGACTACTTGATACCTTACTCCAAGCACTGTAACATGTCCTCTGTCCCTAGTTCTGGTAGGGGTACCTTTTCTTTACGTTTTTTCGTTTTACCGACAGACCCCTCCGGAATGTTTATCGACACTTTTCTTCTCTCCGCTTTTCGTTTCCTCTTTCCCTTTCTATATTCGTAGACTTACGTCTCAAGGTCTCTTATCGTTCTTCTCTATTCTTTCGGAAGGAGTCGATAGGTACGTTTCTTTATCTCCTTTTGTTGTCTTACCCTTTCTGATCTCTAGAGAAGTTCTTTTAATCTCTGTGGTTCCCTTGTAAAGTACGTTTCTGCCCGAGCTATTTCCTGTCTTTACCATACCTGGATTGTCTTCGTCTTCTATAATTCTTCTCCACCGTTCTTATGTGTCTTCTTGACAGGTTTTTATAGAAGTACTGGGTCTATTAGTGTTACCACACTAGTGAGTGGATCTCGGTCTGTAGGACCTTACACTTCAGTTCACCCGGAATCTTTCGTAGTGATACTTGTTTCGATCATCTCCACTACCTTAAGGTCAACTCGATAAAGTTTAGGACTTTCTACTACGACATTTTCGCGACGTGAGTTATACGGTCGTTTAAACCTTTTGGGTCGTCACCGGTGTCCTGACCTTTTCCAGTCGAACGTAAGGTTAGGGTTTCTTTCTGTTACGGTTTCTTACGAGATTGATAGTGTGTTAACGTCAGTAGAGTGTACGATCATTTCATTACGAGTTTTAAGAGGTTCGGTCCGAAGTCGTTATGCACTTGGTACTTGAAGGTCTACAAGTTCGACCAAAATCTTTTCCGTCTCCTTGGTCTCTAGTTTAACGGTTGTAGGCAACCTAGTACCTTTTTCGTTCTCTCAAAGTCTTTTTGTAGATAAAGACGAAATAACTACTACGGTTTCGGAAACTGACACACCTAGTGTTATGTGACACCTTTTAAGACTTTCTCTATCCTTATGGTCTGGTGGACTGAACGGAGAAAACTCTATAGACATACATCCAGTCCTTCGTTGTCAGTCTTGACCTGTACCTTGTTGTCTGACCAAGGTTTATCCTTTTCCTCATGTAGTTCCGACATATAACAGTGGGACGAATGAATTGAATATACGTCTCTTGTAGTACTCTTTACGACCTAACCTTCTTCGTGTTCGACCTTAGTTCTAACGGCCCTCTTTATAGCTATTGGAGTCTATACGTCTACTGTGGTGGGAATACCGTCTTTCACTTCTCCTTGATTTTTCGAAGAACTACTTTCACTTTCTCTTCTCACTTTTTCAAACGGATTTCGAGTCGTAAGTCTTTTGCTTCTAGTACCGTAGACCAGGGTAGTAAAGTGCCCTTTATCTACCCCTTTGTCACCTTTGTCACAGTCTGAAATAAAAACCCCCCGAGGTTTTAGTGACGTCTACCATTGACGTCGGTACTTTAATTTTCTGCGAATGAGGAACCTTCTTTTCAATACTGGTTGGATCTATCGTATATGTTTTCGTCTCTGTAATGAAGCAGGTGTTTCAAGGCAGATCAGTTCCGATACCAAAAAGGTCATCGGTAAATACCTACACTCTCAACCTGATATATCTTTCGACTCACGACTTCTTAACTACGAAAACTTGACACCACAACCTTTTCTGAGAACTCTCAGGGGACCTGACGTTCCTCTAGGTTGGTCAGGTAAGACTTCCTCTAGTCGGGACCCTAAAGAAACCTTCCTTACTACGATGTCGACTTTGAGGCCATGAAACCGGTGGAGTACGCTTCTCAACTGAGTAACCTTTTCTGAGACTACGACCCTCCCTAACCCCCGTCCTCCTCTTCCCCTGCTGTCTCCTACTCTACTGACCTACCGTAGTGACTGAGCTACCTGCACTCAGACTCACTTGAGGTCCTCTACCACTACCTGTCCCTCCGGACCGCACGACGCTAAGTGTCCCAGCGTTTTCAGCCTGGGCTGACTCGCTGACTTGCCTTGACTTGAGACACCTCTGACTTGGGACATGACGACATCGACAACTGGAAGTTGTGAGGGGCTCCCTCAAGTGTCACCTCACTCTGTGAGACACGAGGACCCTTAGACCACCCTGTCTAGAAATCCATCAACATATAAAAATCCTTATGTAAAATACTAAGGTTAGGGACAAAGAGTAGACTTTGTCGTGATTTAGGTAAGTACCACTGTAGTCTAGGATCCTCTTTTTGGAGTATATTTCATTCACGAACTAACGTAACTTGAGGGGTGGTCTTGGAATATATAACTGGAAGGGGGGTTATGGACTACCGAGTCTCCCATTTCGTAGACGGACGTTACGTCCTCTGGACCCAAACTAGGGACCCAGTCCTTCTAGGGGACCTCTTCCGTTACCGTGGGGTGCTGTCATGAGAACGGACCTTTTAGGGTACCTGTCTCTTCGGACCATCTGATGTCAGGTACCCTAGCGTCTCAGCCTGTACTGACTCACTGGAGTGGTGATGGAGAACCCTCGTTAGAGAGTCTCGATAGACAAACGACAGAGGGACCGAAGTCAGGAGTAAAACGGTGTTTTATTTTGAATTGGACGTTGAGAGTTCAACACGTAGAAAAAATCATCTGTTATTGTTGTCATAGTGTAACTATTTGAACGGAGTTTATTTACTTTAGATCACCTTACGTTGTCCTTCACGAGAGTTCTACCGCCTCATCTTCTTACATGTGAGTAGAAGACGGTCTTGTGGTTTTAGTGTTGATCAACGATTCGTCGGTAACCGTCCTCATACAACCTAGGGTGGTATTTTTCTATGAGACACAGGTGTCCGTTTCCTCTTCGGGGTTGTTCTGTCATCCTCCCCACGTCAACGTACAATTTAGTTTAGAGTCTGATGGTTTCTGTGAGCCTCCCGGGTTTGTTTTACAACCACGTGTTCCTGGTTCCCTTTCCTCGTCACTAAGGGGTGTTCTCTAACTCGGTCTAGACGGAAACTCACAGAGGACGTCTCCGTACTCCGTACCCAGTCGCCACTGGACGGAACCCCTGTCCCGGAGACCGACGTCGTCTTGACCTCCACGTCGAACACCGGAATTCAGGAGAACCTCCTCCAGTGGTAATCGAGGTGATATTTGACGGTTCATCTACTGAATGTTTGATCTCTTGTTAATATGGTTTCTTCAAGAGTGTCACAACGTTTTCGAGATCCCGGGTGTTGTCTAAAGGGTTGGACCCCTAGGTCGTTATCCTGACTCTTGGAGGTCCCTTTGTCTGAACCTCCGGTTTTGTTTTGGAACACCCGTGGTCCTGAGTCCTCTTTCCTCGTCACTAGGGTGTTCTCTGTCTCGCTCTGAACGGAGACTTACAGGTCCTCAGAGACCACCTCCACGCCCGACTGTCACCAGACGACGACCCATACCCCGTGATCGATGTTGTCAGGACCCTCCACGTCTCACGACCGTATGAAAACTACCTCCAGGGTAATGACGGTAATAGGGATGGTATCAAACCGGAGCCCAGTTTGATGTCCCTCCCTTGTGTCGGGGTGGGTAGTCGTCTTTTAACCTAATTTCTAAGTGATTCGTACCGGAACGGGTAGTCTGGTTCTGGGTCAAAATGAGTGTCGGTCAGGGAGGGTGGTCCTTCGAAGGTGTTTGGAGAATGGAAGTAGATAGTCTCCCGTCTGTCTTACTTTTGGTGTCAGTGTCTTTTGATTGGTTTGACTAGTGTACCTAACGTGGGAACAGATTGAGTTACGTTGATTCTCAATACGGCACACACTGTCTGCCGAATACCACCTCTCAAGAGTGTTTTACACCAGGTGACCTCTTCCCTTACCGTTTGGTGAATTCGTAAGAACGGAACTATTGGAGTACTTGTCATACTTTCTGTTTTTCTATACTGTGACTTTCTACTTGAGGGGTCCAGCCATCAACGGGTTATACGATGACCTCTTCTCACCTCTCTATCGAGGTCTTCCTTACTTCTCCGACTCGGTTTCGTCTTTGTTGTGGGGTGGCACCTACATAGACTACCACTTTCATTTCAGGCTTCGTCATCTCTTGTTATAACGTGTCTTTGGACCTAACAATCCAGGTACTTAGTTCCATTTAACCTTCACCAGTTTGTCCTCTACCGCTGCCGTTCTCACTTATAGCTGTAAAATCCTTAGTTACTTGATTTTACCTGGTCTTACCCTTTTAAATCAAGTCTACTGGTAATGTAGATGATGACTGTCCGTTCTTAGGGAATCTTCTTTACCTTATCGAGAGTATCAGTTGTTTTCTCAGGTTTTATGTTTGAGTTTTTACTGTCTTACTAGAGACAAGGAAAGGTTACGTTTGGTAAGTCATGGTATTAGTTCAGATACGGGGTTGGTGAGTACAACTCTATCGACTTCAACTTACCAAGATACTTCTGGGTGTTCTGGATCTGGATTTTTTTTTCTACAGGAAAAGTAGTATCCCCTGACCTTACGTTTTCATTCCTTCAGTCTATGGATCTCATTGTCCGTTCAAATCGGAACCTCATGTTTTACTTCGTTCCGTTTCCGATTCTCTCGAAACAGTTCTCTTGAGTGACTAGTATCGTTTATGGGAGAAGGTTGTTGACTTCTCTGTTGAGATGTGTATCGATAGTGGTCTACCGGTTGTGGTTTTAGTATAACTGATATAAGAAACGTCGGTTTCTACCTCTTCGACATACATCAGTCGTTTTTGTTCTGACCCTCGACTGACACCGAGTCTGGTACTTGAGGAATAATGTTTTGAGTCTGAATTTAACTTCTTTCATCTCTTTTAATACTCCGGTAAGTCCATACTGGATTTAGTTTAGGGAATGCTAATTTGTCACCTTCACTGTTTGTCTAAGTTCCCTAATCTAGATTATTTGTCTGACAGACTTCTTGAAACCTACCTCCAAACATTGTAACATGTCCTCCGTCACTAGTTTTGGTAGGGGTTCTTTTTCTTTCCGTTTTACCAACAGATTCCTTCTTCTCTTCCTTTTCCGTCTCCGCTTTTCCTTTCTATATGGGTAGACTTACGTCTCAAGGTTTCTTTCGTTCCTCTCTATTCTTTCGGAAGGATTCACTTGTTACGTTTCTTTAGCTCCTTTTGTTATCTTACCCTTTCTGATCTCTAGAGAAGTTCTTTTAATCTCTATGGATCCCTTGTAAAGTACGTTTCTGCCCGTGTTATTTCCTGTGATTACTATACCCGGATTGTCTACGTCTTCTATAATTCTAGTCGACCGTTCTTATGTGTCTTCTTAATAAATTTTTTTTTTTTTTCTATAATTACTGGGTTTATCGGTACTACAACAATAGTGAGGGGATCTTGGTGTGTAGAACCTCTCACTTCACTTCACCTGGAATCCTTCGTAGTGTGGTTTTTTAATTACCTCCACTACTTTAAGGTCGACTCAATAAAGTTTATGATTCTCTACTACGACAGTTTCACGACGTGAGTCATACGGTCGTTTAAACCTTTTGAGTCGTCACCGGTGTCCTGACCTTTTCCAGTCAAAAGTAAGGTTAGGATTTCTTTCCGTTACGGTTTCTTACAAGTTTGATAGTGTGTTAACGTTTCATTACGAGTTTTAAGAGGTTATGTCTGAAGTTGTCATGTACTTGACTCTTGAAGGTCTAAAAGTTCGACCTAAAATTTTTCCGTCTCCTTGGTCTCTAGTTCAACGGTTGTAGGTAATCTAGTATCTTTCTTTTTGTCTTAAGATCTTCTTGTAGATGAAGACGAAATATCTGTTACGATTTCGGAAACACATCTAGTGTTATTTGACACCTTTTAAAAATTTCTCTACCCTTATGGTCTGGTGGAATGGACGGAGGATTCTCTAGATATCCGACCAGTTCTTCTTTGTCTATGTTGACCTATACCTTGTTGCATGACCAAGTTTTGACCCTTTCCTCATGCAGTTCCGACATATAACAGTGGGACGAATAAATTGCAAATACATCTCACATAGTACACTTTACGTCCCGACCTACTTCGTGTTCGACCTTAGTTCTGACGGTCGTCTTTATAGTTATTGGAGACTATACGTCTACTGGGGTGGGATTACCGTCTTTCGTTTCTCCTTGGTATCTCGGGGAACTACTTCCACTTTCTCCATTCACTTTTTCGATCGAATTAGAGTCTTAAGTTTTTTTGACTCTAGTACCGTAGGTCAGGGTAGTGAAGTACCGTTTAACTACCCCTTTGTTACCTTTGTCACTCTCTGAAATAAAAGAACCTGAGGTTTTTAGTGACACCTACCATGACGTCGGTACTTTATTTTTCTACGAACGAGGAACCTTCTTTCGATACTGTTTGGATCTGTCACATAATTTTCGTCTCTGAAATGAAACGACTGTTTCCAGACAGATCAGTTTTGATACCAAAAAGGTCATCAGTACATACCAACACTATCAACCTGGTATTTCTTCCGACTCGTGGCTTCTTAACTACGAAAACTTAACACCACAACCTCTTCTGAGAACTCTCAGGGAACCTGATGTTCCTCTAGTTTTGTCAGTTAGGATTTCCTTTAGTTAGGACTTATCAGTAACCTTCCTGACTATGACTTCAACTTCGAGGTTATAAAATTGTGGACTACACTTCTCGACTAACTAAACTTTTCTGGGACTACGACCTTTTTTAACTTCCATCCTCCTTTTCCCCTACTGTCTCCTGCTCTACTAGCCTACCGTAGTCACTGAGTCACCTTTACTCAATTCGTTTTCGAGGTCCTCTATCACTTCCTGTCCCTTCCGACCACACGATGTCAGGTACCGAACGTTTCTGAGTCTGTGCTGACACTGACTTGTTGTTGTTCTTCACCTTACCACCAGTTCATTGAGTCCCTCTCTTGTATAACGTACTCTCTTCTCGTTCTACACTTTTCTTTATTTTTTTTGGGACCCTTTCCCGATGTGTATCAACTCAACACTTACTCGTGACTTTTCCCGGTTCTTTACCCTTTGGTGCTAAACATTACAGTGTCTGTAGTTGTCTTCTGTCATAAGGTTTTTCCGCCTCCCTAGTTATCTCTCTTTTACAAAATGTAGGGTCTAGTATATCAACAAGTAATCCTCCTGTGACCACAACAAGTACTCTCGTAAAGTGTACCAAAGTCTACTGTTTGGATAATTATAAGTTTACACACTCTCCTCTAGTTCTACCGTCTTTTCTACCTACACCTCGAGTAGAGAAAGTTGTTTATCTAATTTTAATGTAAATGTCTACCTTGTTAAGAGTGTCTTATTGGTGCGTTGAGACCGTCTTCTAAAGTATGCTGGTTTTGTGCTCTTTCTGGTACTACATTGACCCATCCTATTTTCATTTTTGTTGTCGTTATTGTTTTGATCCTACCCTAGACACGGGGACCCTCCCTCGACACTTACTCTTCTCCAAAGGACCATCGAGTCGACCGTTTCTTAGACGGACGTTACGTCCTCTGAGACCATACTAAGGACCCAACCTTTCTAGACGACCTCTACCCTATCAGATGGGTGAGGTCATAGGAACCCGAAGGGACCACCGAGTCTGTCATGTCTTAGGGGGAAGTTACACCCTCTGGACCCAAGTTAGGGACCTAACTCTTCTAACGGACCTCTTCCCTTGTCGACGGGTGAGGTCATAAGACCTAACCTCTTCAGGTACCTGTCTCCTCGGACCGTACGATGTCAGGTACCCTAAAGTTTCTCAGTCTGTACTGACTCGTTGAAAATTAAGTGAAGGGAACGGAAGTGTCTACTTCCTCGGAGGAAGTAGACATCGCTTTACTCGACCCTGTCTGTCCCTAGAAGCCTCCTCTCATATCGTTCATCGAACGTCCTCCGTCTTACCTCTCTATGGTCGTATGGACCAAGACTGGTGGAGGTACGAAATGGGACGTGAGTGACGGAGCTGACAGGAGTCTCACACGACTATTAGACGTGACCTACAACTCATCCCGGAGGAGAAACCGTAGTGTCGCGACAACACCGTCCCAGACGAGGGTCAACAACCCTCCTCTTCGGGGACTAGACAAAGACTCGACGTCTCAACCCATCCACCCAACCCTCGAAAAGGACTCTCTCCTTGGTGACTCATAACGATGTATCATCGGTAGATAGTCGTTCTCGTATAGATGACCAAACACCCTCGACCCACGACTTGTCGAAGTCACCAGTTTACCCTCTTTCGACCCCAACCGACGTGTCTCTGTCGGACTTCCCCGATCCCACACCGGGTCTGGTCTTGACCCTCCTCACACGTTTTACCTCGCGTTCAGGTGGTGTCTTCGGGGTAACAATGGTGTGTGTGCACTCCTTCTCGGTCCCGGGGTGGTGTCGGCGGCGGAGGAGTCGTTCGAGTGGTACCCGTCCCGAGGTGGAGACGTTGATGACCCTTGTTCTTTCGTCAACGGGGTTTGCACCTCCGTCCCGACTTAGACTCGGGACAGAACACTGAAACACTACAACCACCTAAATACGACAATCACGGAAACATTCAAGTCACGGACACCCTGTAGGTTCTTCTAATTACAAGGACACCGACAAGGACACCCACTCCACCCAGACCTCAATCGTCGACACCTGTAACCCCGGTACACGGGTCCCTCCGGTCCGACCCCGGAGACCATTTACAAATCGAGGGCACTGTACAGGTCAACTCACTGATACACTGACGATCATGGACCATGCGTCTAGACACGGATACGTAGACACGACCACCGAAAGACTCCGTGTATCCCCGGTTAAGGAACCTAAGGGTACCTACCCCGCCCTGACTACCGTCACGGTTCTTATCCCATAAAACACCCGGGTGTGTTACGCACTGTCTGTTGTAGTGTCTGAGTCTTCCTTTCCTAACGTCTACCGAAAACCTTCCATCCTTTCCGTTACTTTATAAGAGAAGACTTTGGAGACGATTTCGTAAACTGATACCTAGTGTTGTTTGTCCTTTTAAGATTTTCTTTACCCTTATGCTCTGATGGAATGGACGGAGGACTCTTTGGACATACGTCCAGTTCTTCGTTGTCTTGACCTGTACTTTGTAACCTGACCAAGTTTGAATCCTTTCCAGATATTGTGTCGACAAATAACATCAGGACGAAGAAATTGAAGATACGTCTCACGTAATACACTTTACGGTCCGACCTACTTAGTGTTCGACCTTAGTTCTAACAACCTTCTTTATTGTTGGAGTCTATACGTCTATTATAGTGGTATTACCGTTTTTTTCGTTTCTCCTTGATTTCTCTTTCTCGGAGAACTACTTCCACTTTTCCCTCTCACTTTTTCGACCGAATTTTGAGTCGTAAGTTTTTTGATTCTAGTACCGTAGACAAGGGTAGTGAAGTATCGTTTATCTTCCCCCTTTTTACCTTTGTCACCGTCTAAAATAAAAGAACCCGAGATTTTAGTGACGTATACCACTGATGTCGGTACTTTAATTTTCTGTAAAGAGGAACCTTCTTTTTGATAATGTTTAGATCTGTCGTATAGTTTTTGATCTCTACAGTGAACTACCTGTTTCCAGATGTGTCAGTTTCGATTTCAAAAAAGTCATCAGTACATGTCTAAACTCTTGACCTAGTATTTCTTCCGATTCGCGGCTTCATGACTACGAAAGGTTCATACCCCGACCTCTTCTGAGAACTCTGAGGAAACCTGTCGTTCCTCTAGTTTCGTCAGTCAGGATTTCCTCTAATTGGGACTTATAAGTAACCTTCTTGACTAAGACTACGAGGTTATGAAATCAGTGGACTACCCTTCTCGGCTGAGTGACCTTTTCTGGACTACCCTTTCTAACTCCCGTTCTACCTACCGTAAAAATTGTTTGAGACTTTCTATTACTTCCCGTCCCTTCGGCCGACGTCAAGGACCCCAACGTTTCTCATCGTTGACTTCTTGTTGATTTGGTGAAGTTCCCTAGTCGGGACAACTTTGAAACAACAAATTTGGTGATTCCTTCCTTGATTTGGCTATCTCGTCAACCCTCCCACTCTCCTCCGTAAGTCACCAGTCTCCATAATCACATTCTAAGGACATCAACTCTAACACAACTACTCTAAATCCCACACCAGGAGTCTCATCCTACCTCCACTTTCAGTAAAGTGGGTTAATTGAATAAACAAAAAAAAAAATTATTAGGTATACCGTATTTTAAGTGGGAAAATTTTACATGTTAGGTCACCAAATATATATAAGTGTTGTGACACGTCGGTACTGATGATAGGTCAAGATCTTAATTTATGTATTTAAACTAACTGATCAAAACGGAAGTATATGATATCGTGAAATTTTTTACGAGGTAAACGAAGACGACGTCGAGGATCTCTGACTCTCCGTATTCCTTTTAAAAGTACTCTTTTATAACTCATACTTCTTAAGACGACTTGTATAAATAATATGAACTATGTGAACCGGTTTACCTCTGTACGGAGGACAGCTAAGTGGTCCAAACACTAACACCACGACACTTGGGAAAGTCACCTTCCGTCTCCTGTTTCATCCTTCTGTGTGGGACCGAGGGATCGTCTTGAAGGGAACTTCTAGTCCCGGTCCTCTGACCCCCAACCCCCTCACACCGGGAGTCGAAGTCGTCAGGGGTCCTTACGATCCCGTGTCGGGAAGACGTCGTCCAGAAACCCCTGTCTATTTGGGGACTGTGGTGTGAGTCGCTACCCGGACAGAGTGGGAGGACCATCCTCAGGGTCACCTCCAGTGGAGAGAGTACGTGACGTGGACAAGGGAAGGTCCTCATGGTACCTACCTGATCAGAAGAGGGGGAAGGGAGGACCCACGCCCCCCGAGAGGAGGAGACCCGTTCACAAGAAAACGAGGGTCTTCTGAAGGATATTGAGTATTAATAAATCTTCGTTTACACTGGATGGGACTCGACTAAACTCCAACAAATATAAGAAATTGAGTAAACCACACTTATAAGTTTGTATAGTGTCATCTTTAAAACGTAACCCACAATCCGTCATATACTATTAACCGTACTTTAACGGAAAGACTTTTAGGACTTTTAAGACAAGAATACGTGTCATTTAGATCGGGGTTCTTAAAACCTATTCCCTCACACAATTCAACGAGTAAGTACAAGTTGAGAAACACTGGGGTACCTGACATCGGGTGGCCCGAAGAAACAGGTACCCTAAGAGATCCGTTCTTATGATCTCACCCAACGGTAAGGGAAGAGGTCCCCTAGGAGGACTGGGTCCCTAGCTTGGACACAGAGGACGTAACGTCCGTCTGAGATATGGTAGACTCACCGGGTGAATAAAATATCGGTGACGAGTGACCCATCATGAGTGATGCATGTCCCGGAATGAGTAAAGGTATAAGGGATACTACGAGACGTACAGTGTCCGGGAGTGACTCGGACTAACTTACGGTAAGACCGCACACGAGAGTGACCCGATCCCTAACTACTGTAAACAGAATCGAACCCGTGACTTAATTGTAGTGGTCCGAACTTTCAGTGTCATGACGAATGGTCCCTTTCTGTGAGACGGTTGACACCGATTGACACTCGTGTCGTCCCGGGACTCCTTCTTTGCCACCGGAGTACGGTAAGACCGATAAGTACCTTTCCCGGTCCACAGTGGTCTTCCACCCTTTCGAGCAAGCGGTTCCGGTCGAGTACGATGGATCTACCTGATAAGGAACGGAGGTACTAAGTTTTCTCTTATTTGGCTAAGAAGGAACTCCGGTGTTTTACCGTACTTGTCCGACACATCCATCTTCTTAAAGAACAAATGGGACTTTGTCTCTAAACCGGAGATCCCATCTCTAACTTCGGATGTTTCGACCTTTAACTTTACAGACGAATCAGGTATCTTACGGGACGTAGTTCCGAAACCCCGGTGGGGGATACCTGAGAGGTACACACTGAAATTACACTATACTAATACTTTGATAGAGATCGAAGGGGACGAGGGGTTTAGTTTCGGTGTTACTTATTTTCCTGGGGTATTATTAAAGACATATAAAACCATTGTTTCCTTTACTGACAACTACTATTATTTTTGACGATAAGTATTTAAGCGTGGGAAACAACGGTAAATATTTTGTCTGGAAAATAACATTCGAGTAATCATCGACTTGAAATAAAACAGTTTCCTTTACCTCAGTTCTCTCTAATACAAAGTAGAAATTATACCGGCAAGTTGTTGTCACGGTGATAGGACTCAAAGTCTACTTAAATTAACTTTGTATTACTTGTTTTAATCAACAAAATACGTTAATCTTAGGATAAATTTATCCAATCTTTTACTTATCCTACTCTTTACACAAACTGACTAAAAGGAGTTCTACCTGAGAGATCCGGAGGAGACGGAGGACCAAAAGAGAGAAGTGACTTATTCTGTGATTATAAAAACCTTAAGTTCATATTAAAACTGAACGGTTCAAAAGGGGGGTCCGTTATCTTTCCCGTCACCCTTGGTCAGTGTCTCTTGATTCCCTCTTTTGTCAGAAGATCGAGTTACTCCTTGTCAGGGAACGTGTAGACTTGAGGGAAGGGAAGACTCCATCCTTTCTCCAATAATGACTCATCACAGATTGGTTTCCATTCCTCTCTACTATACTCATGTCTAGAAGGGAGACGCGGAATTATTGAAACACTGAACCATACATAGAGAACTGTAAACCTGGAGTCAAAGAGGTAGTCATGTTGCTCTTATTATTTTAGGTAAAGAACTCTGAATACCACCCTGAAGGGACCATCCGTTCCCTACGTCCACACTAGGGACAAGCCCCTTGATTCTAGCGTGTACGGTACCCCGTTGATTCGGACTCGGCGTTGATCTCTCGGCGCGTGAGATCTCGGACGTACGGTGTTGATCACTCGGGTACCTGAGTGTGTACCTGAGAGGTACACACTGTTCGGGACCACAACGTTGTCCTGTCAGGTGCGTGGTGTTGTTCTTCGGGACCGTGGTGGTGTTTCTCGGACTGACGATGTCACTTCTGGGTTGTGTCGGTTTTAAAATTTTTTATTATTATTATTTTTCTCACGACGATTCACACCGCACTTACATATATTCCATAAACCGTATAACGGAACGAGTTTTCACCCTTGACGACGACGATAATGACTAGAAGAAATGGTAGTAGTTGTAGCAGTAGAAGTAGAACTAGCAGTCAGAAGGTCGAAGACCCTGGAACTACACAACTTCTGGTAGTTGTGGAGATTAAGTATAACCATATGTATCCGAAAGGTCCATGATGGGATGAATTGACCTTCTCTACTCTAGTGTTCCGATTAAGTGAGCCCCCCCCGTCTTCCCAACCGTGAGAAGAACCCCTCTCACTGTCATCGACCATTCAGAACTATAACCCCTTCTCCTCGTGTTACACTTTGGGGACGTCTCCCAGTGTATTTTAAGAGTAGTCAAGGGGGTAGACACTACACTCCCTTAATCCGGTAGGGGTACCTGGAAAGGTCGAGACTTCACGAATACTAAGATGTTGATGACGCCGAGAAGACGGATTACCTCGTGTAAGGTCACTCGGTCGGCAACGGTCCTTTCACAAGGCTGAACGTAGTCTCGACGACTTCGAAGGACGACTCACAAGGGAAGGTCGTGGTGACAACTGAGTTACGATCTTACACCGAAGGACTCATTGTCGCCTCCACTCTTATTTCTGTTTACTCTAAACCGTGTCGGAACCATTTGTCTCGGAAGGGACATATCTTGTCGAGACTGACTCTCCTCTGGTCCCTTTTAATTTTTTTTTTTTTAATGAGTAAAACGGTACCAGAGTAGTCGAACTTCCAAATTTACCTAAGAGTCACTTTTTTCATTTTGACCATAATGAAAATTGATGTTCTACGATAACGTTACAAGGTCAGAGGACAAAGACTCTCAGGGTTCCCTATAGAGTCTACGTGAGCATTTATGTAGAACCACGGGGTACCGCTGACAGTAAACGAGACAAAGAAGAGGAATCCTTACAGTCAAGGAGTCCACAGTGACGGACGTCCAAAGACATCGATGACTACTACGGCTTCGACAGGGTGTAGTATGGGTCTTTCGTCACACCTGCGACGGTGACAACATTACGATTTCTACCTCACTCCACGACGACCGAGGTCGTGACCGGCTTCAACCCCTAGAGTCCCGGTCCTGTCTGTGGCGGTAAGAATCGACTCCCACTGACGGTGGTTATGGGACGAGGTCGGGACGTGAAGAGGTTTCGTCCTCCTTGACAGTAGGACGGGAAGTAGGGAGGAAAACACCGAGAGACCAGGGGTCTGATCACGTTGAAGTACGAGAAGTGGAGGGTTCCTGTGACAAAGATATGTGACGGAAAAACCCAAAACAAATATTGTCAGGAACGAGAGTACTCCCCGATCCCACGGTGTTCCGACCGACAACCTCTGAGACTTCCTACACTTCTTGTTTTTAAGTGAGTATAATGAAGTCGTGACCGCCGGAATAACGTCCCTATTCTTCTACGTTTTGAGTCAGTACCCCGACCTGGAGTGTCCCGAGGTCCTTCTTAGACCGGAGTACCTTTACTTACACTGACCGTTGTCTTTACAAAAAGAACCCTGGACTAATAGCATAACACTGGGGTGGGAGTCAAGTCAAACGGAAGGAGTGAAAAAGAGAGTAGTCGTTCGTCGAGGGACTGGGAAGGAGACGACGGTAAGACAGAAACGACAACCGGACACTAAAAATAATCGAAGACGAGGGTCATGGTGACTAAGAGACGTTCCCAGGTCTGGTTTTAGTAATGATCTTTTATTCAAAATACTCCTGTACCTAAAACCAAAAAGAACAAATAGAGATCATGAATTTTTTCGTCGAGATGGTGAAGTATTTACACATCGGAACCCCGTTCAATGAATCCGTAAGACACGGAACGAAAAAAGATTGGAAGTTTTACACCTGTTTTTATCGTTACGTAAATAACCCAACAAAATTCTTAATTTATCTAATTTATGAATATTTCATAAACATAATCACAGACCGTGTCTGATACAAGTCATCTTCGTAAACAATTTATTTAAATTTTTATTCCGTAGATGTGTGTCAACCGTGAGTCGCTCATAAACTACTTATTTAATTCGTGTAAGGAACTTCTTAGTCTAACTGAATTAACGGGAACAAGTTCACGAGAACAAGGTCCGACCGAGTATATCAGGGAATCGGAGATAACTGGTGGAGACCCAGTCGAAACGGAAGGTTCGGTAAACGACCCGGTCCTCAAACCCAAGTGCGATGGTTGTTTTACTATATACATCTTCCTTGGGGAATTTTTCCCAAAACCTTCACTGTCTATCCGACCCGTACGGATAGACCAAGTGACATTTCTGAAATAGGATATCAGTTTTGACAAGGAGGTGAGTTCACCGATTCAATGAATGTATAGGAATGAGACCACCGAGTCTACCATATCTTAGGTGGTCACTATGTCCTCTGGTCCCAAGCTAGGGACCCAGTCCTTCTAGGGACCTCTTCCCTTGTCGATTGGTGAGATCATAAGAACGGACCTCTTAGGGACCTGTCTCCTCTGACCGTCCGATATCAGATACCCTAGTGTTTGTCGACCTGTCCTGACTCACTGATTTACGTGTGTGTTATGTGTACGTGGGTTAAGGAAGGAAGCCCGTTGAGAAGGGGTCTTCCCATGAGGCAGAGGGACCGACTCTACGGGTGCCACGAGAGGAACCGGACGGTTACCCGAGACAGAAGAGAAAGTGAGTCACGACTTAGCTGGTGACTCGGAGAACACTATATGAGGAAGGAAAACAGACAGTAAGAAATTTGAAGAAGTCGAGTCCCTGGAAGTCCCAGATCTTCTCTCTGGAGAAGATGGCACGTGATGACACGTAAGTATACGTATATGCACGTAAAACTACGGTTCTACAAGGGAGAGACTAGGTTTCCTTGAACCTAAAATATAAAAGGTCGAACCTTCGGTGGACTCTCGACCTCTATTGTAAGCACCCCGACGGTTAGTCTATTACTCGTCTCGCGAAATAATAAGAACGGGAGACCGAGGATTCTCTCGACTCAAGGTGTTCTCCAGGATTCAATAGTCCCACCTTTAAAAAGTTAAATTAAAAAAGCCCCTCAACTCAGGGACTTCAGAGTGTTCGACTTTACCTCGTGACCTCCCTCGACCGTTCCCTCAGAGGTAATACACTTACCCGTCCTGTCCATTACTCTCGTCTTCACTCGAGATGTCTCCCGGTGTCCCTCCTCGCCTTCCCTTCTTCGATAATCGAAACTGACACCGTAGGACCTTACTGACGATAGACCTACCGATTTAACAATGAAAGACCTTTAACCGCAAATTAGTAGATACTGAACTTCGGATCCCCTGGGGTGGTCTGGTGAAGGTCCAGGGAATCCCGTTACCAAGGGGTAGTTAGATGTACGGTCATAGTAGATCCCCCAATAAAATAAAATAAAATAAAAAATCCCCCAATAAAATTTTATCTATGAACCAAGTGTGAGGTTTGGAATGTACGTTTAGTATTAGAGGACCGCAACCCCAGGTCCTTAGAAAACTAAGAAATTAGATGGTGTCGACCAGGGTCACATCTGGTAGTACCCGGTCAGACCCTTGAAACGTCTTTTACCTATAACTGTGAACCTTTTTCGTACCTGGTTTCCTTTTCGTAGTCGATACCATCAGGTTCTGAACCCTATTCAGTAAGTTAGGGATACTCGAAATGAAAGGAGACAACAGTTTACTCTTGTCATTGTGAACGGAACAGATAAAGTGTCTCAACAAAGTTGTTCCCGTCTATTTATGTACCTTCTCTTGACTTTTTGTCTTAGGTTTAGATACCGTATTTCGAGTATTTTAATGAACACACGAGAACTATTTAAACACTACTTAGGATACTTTGTGTATTAGGACACTCTTACGGAGGAGACTAGGACGGGGCACATGTTTTTTTTACGTATTCGTTCTGTTCAAATCAATTTGAGATACGAAGAGACTAGGGTGGTAATTCTTCGTCAATGGAGATTCTACTTCTACCTTCTTTACTTGTATATGAAAATGGAGATAGGATTGGGATTTCGAATGATTTTAATATTATTTTACAAAAAGAAATCACTGTTTTTTATTATTACTGTTCAACTCTCTCTTCTATTATAATTTTTATCTGTGATCTTTCGGTTCCCTACCGGTTTATAAACCATCTAAACTTCCTCGACTCAGGATTCGACCGTCATCCCCTTTCGGTTCTTCTTTACGTTGAATTGTGTATCTTAGAAAGATAAGGGTGTTCCGAGTCTTTCCTTACTAAGGTACATGTAGATTTTCATCCCTACACCCACCTCATTTTCATCTTTTTAACAAATTCATTTTTAATTCTTACGTTACTTGTGAGGACTTAAGAGGAGTTTCTGAGTCTTTAACGACTAAGGTACAAACACATCTTCATATTCACTTCCGTCTTGATTTTTATCCTATTGACGAGTCTCTAATTCCTCTGGGAAAAGGTCAAAGAATGTCTGTCTGTCAGAGCAAAGACGAGGTTCCTTTCTAACCTTTATACTAAAGACTTCTCGTATTTTGTCTTGCCACCCGATCTCCTGTTCTCCGTAATGACTCTTGTCTTTGTACAACCTTTGTTCCCCTAATTCATCTTCACTATTTGACTGTTTCTGAGACGGAATAAGGAAGTGAATCAAGAGTTGTACGGCCTTTAAGTTGAATTCAAGATGTCGGTCCTCTCATTTGACATTGGGTCGCCTTCTTTCGAGTTCTAATTCTGTGTCCTCTGAAGAGGGGTTTACCGGTTCTGTAAATTGGGTTGTCCTTTCGGGTCTCAACGGTTAGGGAAGGGGCCATGTGAGTCGAAAGTTTGACAAAAAACAAAAGACACACACACACGTGTGTACACACACACTCCCTTGTGGTCTCGTACGGATAGACCAAGTGACATTCCTGTTTTACACCGGGTGACCTCCTCCCTTACCGTTTGCTGGGGTCCTATGAACGACGATCTTGGTGCACGTGACATAGTTATCCAGTTTTCTATAATGTGACTTTCTACTCAGGGGGTCCAACCTCCCACAGATTATACGATGGCCCCTTCTCACCTCCCGTTGATGATTATCGAGGTCTTTATTACTTCACCGACCCGGTTTCGTCTTTACTGTGAGTCAACACCTACACATACCACTACTTTCATTTTAAGCCACAACATTTATTGTCATAACGTATCCTTAGACCTTACAATCCAGGTACTTAGTTTTATTTAACCTGTACTAGTTCGTTCTTTATCGTTCTCGTTTGTATTTTTAGAATCTTAGTCACTTGATTTTACCTACCCTTACCCACTTAAGTCTATTGGTAATATATTAATTTTACTGGTAATATAGATGATGACTCCCGTTTTTGGGGTATCTTCTTTACTTCATCGGGAGTATTAGTTGTTCTCAGGTTTTACGTCATGAACCCACGTTGGAGTTTTTACTGTCTTACTAGAACCAAGTAAAGGTTCCGTTTGGTAAGTTGTGGTACATTAAGTTCAGACACGAGGTTGGTGACTACGGTTTCTTCGACTTCAACTTGCCAAGATACTTCTGGATGTTCTGGAAGATTTTAATTGTGGTTTTTTCTGCAAGAAAAGTAGTATCCCCTAACCTTACGTTTTCATCCTTCAGTTCTCTATGGACCTCATTGTCCGTTCAGACCGGAACCTTATGTTTTACTTCGTCCCATTTCCGATTGTCTTACGATGGTTCTCTTATGTGATCAACATCGTTTGTGACAAATAGTTGTTGTGTTTTCTGCTAAAGTGTGCACCTGTAGTCGTTTACCGGTTATGACTGTAGTAGTCTGACTAACGTAAGAAACATCGGCTTCTTCCTCTGCGACATAAGTTATTCGTTTTTGTTCTGGACCTCGATTGACACCGAGTCGAGTAGTCGAAGAGTATCGTTTTAAGTCCGAATTTGATTTCTTTCACTCTTTTTGGTGATCCGGTCAGTCCATACTGAATTTAGGGGACACTTATATGTCACCGCCACTATTTATCTAAGTTCCCTAATCTAGTTATTTGTCTGACGGACTTCTTGATACTTGCCTCCAAGTTATAATATATCCTTCGTCGTTTGTTTTGGTAGGTTTTCTTTTTTCGTTCTTCCGTTTCACTAACAGACTCCTCCGAAATGTTTATCGACTCCTTTTTTTTCTTCGTTTTTCGTTCCCTCTTTTCCTTTCCATGTGGGTTGATTTACGTCTCAAGGTCTCTTATCACTCCTCTCTGTTTTTCCGGAAGAAGTCACTTCTCACGTTTCCTTATCTCCTTTTGTCCTCTTTCTGATCTCTAGAGAAGTTCTTTTAACCTATATGGTTTCCTCATAAAGTAGGTTTCTACCCGTGTTATTACCTGTCTTTAAATTTCGAGATTATCGTCGTCTTCTATAGTCCTTCTCTACCTTTCTGATGTGTCTTCTCTACATGTTTTTTTATAGACTACTGGTGCTACGACACCAGTCAGTGGGTCTCGGTCTGTAAGACCTGACACTTCAGTTCACCCGGAATCCGTCGTGACGACAGTTATTCCGATCACCCTCACTACCTTAAGGTCGTCTCGATAAATTTTAAGACATTCTACTACGATAGTTTCACGACGTGAGTTATACAGTCGTTTAAACCTTTTGGGTCGTCACCGGTGTCCTGATCTTTTCTAGTTAGGAGTAGGGTTCAGGATTCTTCCCGTCATGATTTCTTACAGGTTTTGTGGTCTGTTAACATGAGTAGAGGGTACGATCATTCCAATACGAGTTTTAGGACGTACGATTAGAAGTCGTAATGCACTTAACTCTTGAAAGTCTGTAAGTTCGACCCAAATCTTTCCGTCTCCTTGGTCTCTAGTTTAACAGTTGTAAACGACCTAGTCTCTCTTTCGTCCCCATAAGGTCTTTTTGTAGAAGGAGACAAAATGACTGATGTGATTTCGGAAAAGGACACACCTAGTATTGTTTGACACCTTTGAGAATTTCTCTATCCTCATGGTCTGGTAAAATAGACAGAGGACTCTTTGGACATACGTCCAGTTCTTCGTTGTCAATCTTGACCTGTACCTTGTTGACTGTCCGAGTCCTACCTCTTTCCTCATGTTGTTTCGACAAATAATAGTGGGACAAATAAATTGAAGATACCTCACATGTACTACACTCTACGACCCGACTAACTTAACGTTCGACTTTAGTTCTAACGTTTCTCTTTATAGTTGTTGGAGTCCATACACCTACTATGGTGAGATTACCGTCTTTCGTTTCTCCTTGATTTCTCGGAGAACTACTCCCACTTCCTCCTCTCACTTTTTCGGTCGAATTTTGAGTCATAATCTTTTTGTTTCTAGTGTCGTAGGTCAGGGTAGTGAAGTACCGTTTGTCTCTCCCTTTTGCGTCTTCGTCACTGTCTAAAGAAGAAGAACCTGAGATTTTAGTGAAGCTTATCACTGACGTCGGTACTTTAATCTTCTACTAACGAAGAACCGTCCTTTCTCGTTTACGTGGTGAAATGGCTGTTTCCAGGTATATCAGTACCAATACTAGAAAGGTCATCAGTACATACCTACACTCTCGACCTGGTCATTCTTCAGTCTCGTAGCTTCTTGACTACGAAAGTTTGACACCACGACCTCTTCTGAGAACTCTCAGGGAACCAGTCGTTTCTATAGTTTGATCAGAGTTTCCTTTAGTCGGGACTTAGGAGTGACCTTCCTGACTACGACTTTGAGGTTATGAAAACGGTGGACTACACTTCTCGGTTGAGTGACCTTTTCTAGGACTACGACCCTTTCTGACTTCCGTCTTCATTTCTCCCGTTGTCTCCTATTCTACCAACCTACCGTAGTGACTAAGTTACCTGTACTTGAACCCGTTTGAGGTCCTTTACCACTCCCTGTCCCTTCGGACCGTACGACGTCAGGTGTCCCAACGTTTCTCAGTCTGTACTGAACCGCTGACTCGCTGTTCTCTTTCAATTTTTGTTTGGAGAGTGAGGGGTTATTTTTGATGGTGATTATCGGAGTCCTTTTATTCTTGTTCTCCGATGCTTTTCCTTGTAAGTTTCTTGGATTCTTTCAAGAACTTTTAACCATACTTAAATTCAGTTAGAGAATTTTTTTTTTTTTTTTCTTGTTATATTTCCTTTCTTTTTTTTTTTTTTTTTGTGCTTTTCTTGGTCAGGACCTCAAATTCGTGAGTGCGTTAACTTCAAGGTCTTTCTCCTTTGTCTCCACTTCTTTAGTTATCCTTTTACTAAGATCTTTTAACAGATATTGAATACTTGTCCTTAAAATTTAACATACCCGTCTGACTCATGGGTTGTGAGTGACAACTCCTTTTTTTTTTCTGTGTACTTTCAATAAAATCTTAAAGTCTTAACACCCATGTTTTTGACTGAACTTCGAAATTATAAAATATGTCTCAGTTGGTCATCTTACTGTCCTTTGAAGAGTTATCGTTATTGTCCTAGATTTCATTATCTCTCATTTTTTTTTAATAAAGGTTAGAACTTATAGTTTGGTTTGATGGTTAAATCAAACTATATCTTTCTATAAAAAGTCTGAATGTTTTTGAATTAATTAAATGGAGACAACACGGGAAACATTATTTCAATGACCTCTTACCCAAGATATCTTTATTGTCTCAATGGGTTTTTCTCTTTCTGTTCCAAACGCTCATAAGAAACAACGAAGAAGTCAAATAAGAGGTAGATAGGTGTTCTCTGACCGGTGACACCTGATGTACTGGACTCGAGAGAACGGTGACTAAACGTTGACCTGAACTCGTTATCCCCGAGGGTCCACTGCGATCATCATTTCTTGGCCAGACGGTTACGTCCTCTGTATTCTCTGCGCCTAAACTGGGGACCCAGTCCTTCTCAGGGACGTCCTCCTATACCATTGGGTAGGGTCATAAGAACGGATCTCTTAGGGGTACCTGTCTCATCGTTCCTGTCCGAATCAGGTGTCCTAGCGTTTCTCAACCCATACTGACTTCACTGACCCGTACGTGTGTGCATGAACTGGTTATCTCCCGAAGGGACCACCGAGTCGACTATTTCTTAGGTGGACGTTCAGTCCTCCGGGTCCAAGCCAAGGACCTAACCCTTCTAGAGGACCTCTTACCTGTCGTTGAGTGAGAGTATAAGAACTGATCCTTCAGAGTACCTGCCTCTTCGGACCGTCCGGGGTCAGGTACCCGAGTCTTCTCAACCTGTACTGAATCACTGATTTAATGTAACTGGTTATGTCTACGACCGTCTTCTAGTCCTACTTCTTTCTCTACCATTATAAGTAAAGGGTACAAAAGAGGGGTGACCCGAAGTCGACCTGTCTCCGACATAAGATGGATTCTGAAACTGAAAGACACCCACTGGAGGAGGGTACCGAGATCGAGAATGTCCAGGTCTATTCAAAGGAGGGAAACGATGATACCTCAGAAGAGGGTGACACATCGTCTAGATCTCTAGTTGGTCAGGTCTGAACTTGTCCAGTTTCCGAGACCTCCTTTTGTTGGTTTAAGAATTACATGAACATCCACAACTCCTTCTGCATATAACAGTGGGAGGAATAAATTGAATATACGTCTTATGTAGTACGTTTTACGGCCTGACCTACTTCGTGTTCGACCTTAGTTCTAACGGTCCTCTTTATAGTTATTGGAGTCTATACGTCTACTGTGGTAGGCACACCGTCTTTCATTTCTCCTTTATTTCTCGGAGAACTACTTTCACTTTTTCCTCTCACTTTTTCGACCAAATTTTGAGTTATAAGTTTTTTGATTCTAGTACCGTAGGTCAGGGTAGTGAAGTACCGTTTATCTACCCCTTGGTTACCTTTTTCACTGTCTGAAAAATAAAACCCCCCGAGGTTTTAGTGACGTCTACCACTGACGTCGGTATTAATTTTCCGTGAACGAGGAACCTTATTTTCGGTACTGGTTGGATGTGTCGTATAATTTTTCGTCTCTGTAATGAAACGACTGTTTTTAGACATACCAGTTTCGATACCAAAAAGGTCATCAGTACATACCTACACTCTCAACCTGGTCTCTTCCGATTCGTGGTTTCTTAACTACGAAAGCGTGACACCATAACCTCTTCTGAGAACTCTCAGGGAACCTAACCTTCCTCTATTTTAGTCAGTTAGGATTTCCTTTAGTTAGGACTTATAAGTAACTTTCCTGAGTACGACTTCGACTTCGGGGTTATGAGACCGGTGGACTACACTTCTTGACTGAGTAACCTTTTAAGAGACTACAACCCTTTCTGACTTCCGTCCTCTTCTTCCCCTGTCGTCTCCTACTCCACACTGTAGTAACTGAGTTACCTGTACTCAAACTCGTTCGAGTCCCTCAACCACTACCTGTCCCTTCGGACCGTACGACATCGGGAACCCCAGCGTTTCTCAACCTTGTACTGACTCACTGACTTGTTCCATAACTCCCTTCTCTATGTGTCGAGCCCTCGTCTAGACTTAATCACAGTTCTGGTATTTATCGTTCTTCTACCTTTTTGTTTGTCATGTTTATTATTTAGGTCCCCTTTTTTTTGGGTTTTTCAACACGGTTCCTCCTTTGCATTAACATTATGCGATTTATCAAGTCGACATTATGAGTATATTAGTATTATTAAATTGATTTTAGTCAGATTGGTTTTAACGGTATACTGAATGACCCTTATCTCCATCTATCCTTTACCACACACCTTCCAACCACTCTCGACCACTATCACCACCATCGTTTACTCTAAATGTAGGAGTAGAAGGAGTCACCCTTCAGTCATTTATTATACGTTTTGCATTTTTGGTTTCTTTGGTGTCTTAATATTTATCGTCTTTATTAGCTATTCGTCTAATAAATTTCAATACGGTTTTCTTAGTTGATTTTCTCCATTTTTCACAATAGAGACCCTCTTCCCTTATCACTTCACCTCTTAATAAGTGACACAAAACGAAATTTTTTTTTAATAAATCAAAACCGACACGAACCAGAAACAACGACACGAACCCGAACAGTAACGACACCGAAGAGAACACCTCGTACCCGAGATCCCACGAACTCGAAACATTAAGGTTAAGGGTCTGAGGTCTCGTGTCCGAGACAACACCGCGTGTCAACGAGGTAGTGTACATCCTACATCTGGTCCCTAGGTTGGGTACAGAGGATGCAACCGTCCGTCTAAGAAATGGTGACTCGTTGGTCCCCTCGGGGACCTAAATCGAAAAATTGTTCTGTATCTCTTGATAACAGAGTTAATACTAGTGCACCTGAACACTATTTTTTGAATAAAAAGAAATTTTTCCCCCCTTTCATTTAAAGATTAAGAAAGAAACGTAAGGGTAGAGTTCATGATATTATTTTGAGGGATTTAAGAGTACGACGGAAAGTCTTCTTGTCTTGAGTTCTGTTTTTTTTAGATCCTCCGTCCTCCTTCTCCTGTTCTTCTGAAATAAAACCCCACCGACTTCTGGGAGGTCACTGTCTCACCCCCTCGTCTATCTTAGACGTGGGTTCCTTCGAGTTTCATCTTTATTAGTTTCTGGGTTTGTTTTGTCCGACTTGACAAGATCTGTAGTTCTCCATTGGGGTATCCTTCCTCGGGACCTAACATGTCTCAGTCCAAGGAAATCAAGCCGGAGTTTGGACGACGGTTCGAGAACCGTTGATTTTTGGGTTTGACCCTGTTCTTGACAATGTATCAGGAATACTAGTCTCTCTTAATACTTTTCAAGGAGTCCCCTCCGTCTTCTCGAAAAGAATCGTCATTTTAGAGTTTCTTTATAGAGTACACCCCGAAAATCTCCTCTGTGAGTCACTACATCCACTGTTCTGCGACCCTTCATATCCCTTCTCAACGGACCCCGAAGGAAACTGATTTCGGACTCCGTCTCTCGAGACGTCCCCAATTCATCGGACCTGCACCTCAAACTAGTCTCTCCACGGGTTCCTATCGATACCCCAACTGATTATAGTTTCTGTCTTCTTATACAAAAAATTTTAGAGTCTTTGTATCTCTGACCACTCTTGTCGTTTACTTCGTCTAAAACCCTCGTCGAAATTTCGATCTTTTCATTTCGTTCTTTCACTCTCCTCGTAGGACACCCAAAATCCTGTTGGTCCGACTCCTTAACTAAATATAAAATCTTTCTCGAGACGAAGGGGTTCCTGATCTCTTTCTGTTCGTTTCGGGGTCCATTGGTCCTTGATCAGTGACTTCCGAACTCGGACGACAGAACCCTTATTTCGTGTTCCGAGTCCCATCGAATTAACACGGGACGCACGGAAGAGTCACATAATAATACGGGTCTCAAAGATTCGAACCGTCTTTTCAACAGTACGGAAACTATACGAACGTAAAATTTCCTTCTATACTCTTTTGTCTCTCGGAATTAGAATGTCCACGACACCTTCGATTCTCCTCCGGTTCAAAATAGGACCAAACCTCTACTCTCTCCGAAAACCTAAATTCCGAAATTACTCCACTTCCTACAGTTATGACCACCACCGTGTCAGTCAGTTCCTAAACCCCTGTCCTTTCCAATGTCACCCTCGTACCAGTCCATACCGGTCTCGTAGTCGACAAACTTCCTTCAACTCTCTATTCTTATCTTTGGTTTCCGTACGAAACCTCTCAGAACTTACGGTCTGGTCTCTCGTCGTCCATAGACCACCGACCCGGTCGGAAGTCCCTGGTCCCATTCCGACATTTAAGTTTTCATCCCACCATCACCACCATATACACACAATTCTTACTCTGAAGAGAGAGGAGGAAAGGTAACGGATTTATGGTTCAGATTACAGAACTCATCGGGATGGTGTTAGAGGAATTGTCGACAATTGTGACGACCTTGAGTGTGATACTCAGGTCCGTGACATGACCCACGAAATGTAAAGAATAGAAAACAGTTACTTTACCCATAACAAAAGAATGTTAAAATATCCTTTACTTCCGATTATTTTAAACCCGTAAAACGAGTTCCAGTGTCTCGATATTACTACTTTGATCCAAGTTTTGGGTCGGGGAACGAAAGGCAAGTAATAATCGTGAAATTACCGAAGGAATCTCGGTCTTGCTTGATAAAAAAATAAAATAAAAAAAATCATAAGAGTGACTTCGATTTCTAGTCAAGTCTCTTTCAGGAGTTTTATAAGGAGAACCCGGAGACTGACGGTGTCATCCTACGATCCTTCTGACCGAACCGAGTCCATTCTCCCTGATGAAGGGACCTCTGTCCTACCCCGAGTCAACACTCCTCAGAGGGGTAGACGGTGAGTACAGAGGGGTAGACAAAGAGACGGGGAAGGGTCCGGGTCCTTCGAGTTGTTCCTGGGAAACTTCAGAAAGAAGACCCCAGTCCCGAATCTTTCCGTCCACTCACTGACGGACGAAGGACCACCCTCATACCCTTCCTCGGGTCGAGACAAGAACCGAAGATCTGAAGATCAATCTCGTCTCTGATCCGGTAATATCACGTGAAATTGAAGGGACCACCGAGTCTACCATTTCTTAGACGGAGGTTACTTCTTCTAGACCCAAGGTAGGGACCTAACCCTTCTAGGGGACCTCTTCCCTTACCGTTGGGTGAGGTCATAGGAATGGACCTGTTAAGGAACCTGTCTCGTCGGACCACCCGATGTCAGGTATCCCAACGTTTCTCAACCTGTACTGACTTCCGCCAATTGTGAAAGTGAAAGTATCAACTAAACGTTATTAAATAATCGAAACCTATACCTCGTATCCCTAAGTTTTAAAAACTCCAATAAGAGATGAATTTCAATGATAATTTATAACCGATATAATAGATATGACATGTTATATAGGAATATAGGATGTATAATAAAAATATATCATCAAACAAAAAATTGAGAACTCCCGTCACTCTCTTGACACTGGAGGTACCACGATTCAACTACGCCGACTCTTAAAACCGTGTCAGTTTCCACAGATAGTCACCTCCGTACTCACGACCTTACAAGACGAAAATCAAGGACTCAATCCTACCCCCACCCTCAGTCACCACGTCTCAAGAGTCCTATTAAGGATGAGGGAACATCCTTCGGACCGGTGACCCGATCGGACTTCAGTGCCTCATCCGTTAATGTGTCCAAAAGAGGGATGGAAAATAATACCACAGATTTTAAAGTAATAATCTTCAGATATATGAAAAATGGAAAACTTACAGGATAATTTTACGTCGAGGGGTACCGTTTCTGATATATATACAATTTATGGATAATTGACTGAAGAGTCGATCCTTATAGACTCTCTTTATTAATACCCTTTGATCTCATTGTCGAAATTCCCCTTTCCTACCTCCACCCGAACTTCTTATCCCAATGATTGTCGTTGTCTCCACCTTTGTATAACTTACTTCTCAAAGTTCCGTGAATCACTGTCGATATGTATTGGTATAGTCGCTCCTGTCCAAGATCTCAAATTTCTCTTGTTTTACGTAAGTAGTTTTCTCAAAAAAAAAAAAAAATTCGGTCCTTATCGATCCCTTAGTAAATGGGTAGGTAGATGGGTATGAAGTTCGGAAATTGTTCCCGAATGAAATACGGTCATAACCCGGACAACGAGTTTCTCGATGAATCTACTAAATCTGTACTAGAGAAAGGAGATCCTCAAAGTTCAGACTATCGTCTTCTCTATATACATTTTTACTAGAGATTTGTTCTATCACAATTCCGAGTGTTTTGTCTCTGTCGATTTCGTGAGGTCCTTAACACTCCACCCGTTCGGGTCGGTGTGAACCGTTTTGAGGGATGTCCTCCACCGTAGACTCGGTCTGGAACTTCTCACCCATCATAGGATCTTACACATCCAGTCACTTCCTGTAGGTCTGTATCCTTCCTGTACTTCTTTCTTTTCCTCTGTCCTTTACAGTCCCGTATGACCCCCCGACCCTTCACGGATACACTGAAGTGTCTCGAAAACTTTCCTTCTAGTCTCTATTTCGACCTTCCTGGAATCGGAACTGAGATTCCCTGTGTCTTCAAACCAAGTCCTACCTGACACAAGGGTCCTTCCCCGACACAACGACAATCCGGACCCCTTCCAACTCTTCCCGATCACTACCACCGTCCTTAAACACTCTATCTCTCATGTTACTTTCCCTCTTTCCTTCCCACGAATCTCAATATGTCTGGGGTCACCTTAAGGGACGAACATAAAAACGAAACGACTCTTTAAACCTCGTTCGATAAATCAGACGACATAGAAGTGAAAAGGGTAGAGATTTAGAAAAAGAATTTTTCTTTTACAAATTGTATTGATCGGGATTTTGTAAAGGTCTTGAAGACTCCGACTTCCGATACCGAGACACATACACACACGTGTCCACATTCAGCAAGTTAGTACAGACTAAGAAACACTGGGGTACCTCACATCGAACGGTCCGAGGAGACAGGTACCCCAAGAAGTCCGTTCTTATGACTTCCTCCACGATAAGGGTAAAGGTCCAATAGAAGAGCTGGGTCCCCAACTTAGGTCCAGAGGACGTAACGTCCGTCTAAGAAAATAGTAGACTTGGTGACGAGACATCGTGAGAAGTTTAAATAATCGTGACACTCAGGGTCTCCCCCGTCTTCGTCACAGTCAAGGTTGAGACGACCCGGGACAGACGGTCTGTTACCCGTGTAGAGAGACCCACCACCTTCACTGTACTAATCGTCCCCTGTTTCAGTAAAAAGGGTGAGTACGATATCTAGAACTTATATATCGTTTCAAGACCAGAATCTCACCCCTAACTTGGACCCGTCTCGAGTCAACCATTTCTAAGGTGGACGTGTTTATCTACCTTTTTATATGGGTTCAAGTACCTAACCTTGTTAGTTATATCACTTTTACTCATATGATGTGTTTCGTTAGATAGTTACGTTAGGGATAGTTCGGTGGTTACCATAAAAAGTGTCTTGATCTTGTTTATTAAAGTGTTAAACATATCTTTATGTTTTTTGGAGTTTATCGGTTTCGTTGGAACTCTTTCTTCTTACCTTGACCTCCTTAGTTGGACGGACTTAAGTCCGAAATGATGTTTCGGTGTCAGTAGTTTTGTCATACCATAACCGTGTTTCTGTCTTTATATCTAGTTACCTTGTTTTATCTTTCGGGTCTCTATTTAGGTACATGGATACCTCTTCCTTTACCGTTGGGTGAGGTCACAAGAACGGACCTCTTAGGGTCCCTACCACCTCGGACCATCCGATGACAGATACCCCAGTGTGTCTCAGCCTGTGCTGACTTCACTGAATCGTCGTCATCGTCGTCGTACCTGTGGAATAGAAGCTGTTTTCTCCGTTCTTATATGTTACCTCTATTCTATTAGAGAAATTGTTCACCACGACCCTTTTGACCAGTTGGTGAACATTTTCTTACTTTGATCTTGTGAAAGATTGTGGTATGTGTTCTTATTTGAGTTTTACCTAATTTCTAGATTTGCATTCTGGTCTTTGATATTTTGAGGATCTCCGTTTGTATCCATTTTGTAAGAGGCTGTATTTAGTGTCGTCCTAGGAGATACTGGGTGGAGGGTCTTATAACCTTTATTTTCTTTTTTATTTGTTTACCCTGGATTAATTTGAATTTTCGAAAACGTGTTGTTTCCTTTGATATTCGTTCCACTTTTCTGTCGGAAGTCTTACCCTCTTTTATTATCTTTTACTTCGTTTACTGTTTCTTAATTAGAGTTTTTATATATTCGTTGAGGACATCGAGTTAAGGTCTTTTTGTTTGCTGGGTTAGTTTTTTACCCGGTTTCTTGATTTGTCTGTAAAGAGGTTTCTTCTGTATGTCTACCGATTGTTTGTGTACTTTTCTACGAGTTGTAGTGAGTAATAGTCTCTTTACATTTATTTTTGGTGTTACTCCATGGTAAAGTGCGGTCAGTCTTACCGACACTAGGTTTTCAGATGTTCGTTATTTACGACCTCTCCCACACCTCTTTTCCCTTGGGAGAATGTGACAACCACCATTACGTTTGATCATGTCGGTGATACCTCTTGTCACACCTCTAAGGAATTTTTTGACCTTTAACTTGACGGAATACTGGGTCTTTAGGGTGACGACCTGTATGTGTGCCTCCTTTGGTCTTAACTTTCTCTGTGCACATGGGGTTACAAGTAGCGTCGTGACAAATATTACCGGTCCTGTACTTTCATTGGATCTACAGGTAGTCGTCTGCTTACCTATTCTCTCGACACCATGTATATGTGTTACCTTATAATGAGTCGGTAATATTTCTTATGTAAACTTAGTCAAGATTACTCCACTTACTTTGACCTCGGATAATATGTCTCACTTCATTCGGTCTTTCTTTTTGTGGTTATGTCATATGATTGTGTATATATACCTTAAATCTTTCTATCATTACTATTTGGATATACACTCTGTCTTTTTCTCTGTGTCTACATATCTTGTCAGAAAACCTGAGACCTTCTTCCACTCCCACAGTAGACTCTCTTATCGTGACTTTGTACATGTAATAGTATACACTTTGTCTAGTAGTCAGGTCCAAACTACGTACTCTGTCCACGAGTCCCGACCACGTCTACTGGGTCTCCCTACCCTGCCCCTCCCTCCACCCTCCCCCCAAGGCCTACCCCTTGTGTCCATTTGGGTACCGACTAAGTATAGTTACATACCGTTTTTGGTGATGTTATGACATTTCATTAATCGGAGGTCGATTTTATTTATTTATTTATTTTTCTTAGGTGGACGTTACGTCCTCTAGGGCCAAGTTAAGGACCAAGTCCTTCTAAGGGGACCTCTTCCCTATCCGATGGGAGAGACCATAAGAACCCGAAGAAAACACCGAGTCGACCATTTCTTGGGAGGACGTTACGTCCTCCGGACCCAAGCTAGGGACCCAACCCTTCTCGGGAACCTCTTCCCTTTTCGATGGGTGAGATCATAAGACCGGACTTCTTAAAGTACCTGACATCTCAGGTACTGCAACGTTTCTCAACCTGTGTTGACTCGCTGAAAGTGAAACTTGGACCAGTCCCCTTGCGAGCCCTACTTCGTACGTCAGTCTCATGGTCTCCAATCCCCGGAAACAAAGATTGACTGTTTAACCTTTTTTGGGATTTGCAGGTTCTTCTTCTTTAATTATTTCATTTAATACCTTCTCCATCCGAGACTTTATAACTCTGGTACCATAACTAGATACAAATAAATACTTCATTATAGTAAAATTATCTCAGTTAATTCTAAAATTATGTCGTACAGGGTCTACCGTGATCACCATTTCTTGGGCGGACGGTCACGTCCTCTGTTTTTCTCTGTGCCCAAGTTAGGAACCCAAGTCTTCTAGGGGACTTGTTAGGTGAAGTCATAGGAACGGACCTCTTAGGGTACTTGTCTCCTCGGACACCCGATGTCAGGTATCCTAGTGTTTCTCAGTCTGTGCTGATCTTCACTAAATTGTACGTGTGTCCATGTCATATTCGTGCAATGGCTATAGACATACAATAAAAGATAATGTTAATTAGATTTCTTACTTTACCGTTGGATGAGGTCATAAGTACGGACTTTTGGAGTACATGTCTTCTTGGATCACCCGATGACAGATACCCCAGTGTTTCTCAGCTTGTATTGAATCCTTGATTTTGTTGTTGCTTTAACGTCAATTATGTCCAAATAATAGAATGTTTTCTACGTAACGAGATGAACACATTTCTTAGGACAAGTAAGATGGAGGAGATCCCGTACCTAGGTCAGTAAGACAGGAGAAAGTGGTAATAGGAAAGGGGAAAAGGAGACCTATTAATGGTAGTGGAATTTCTACAAGGTATGAGACTGAATCGGTCTTTTGACTTTTCTTATATTTTTTAAAGAACTGAAGAGGTAAAGGATGGTCAATCGTACAGTACAGAGATGAAGGGAAGTATTGTTTTGAAAAACTTTGTAAATATAAACGGAGACACAGGGAAGATGACGAAAGAATTTAAAGACTGGTACAAAAACTCGGATGAGAACACTTCAGTAGTTACGGTTTAGACCGATATGAAGTAGTTAGTTTACGACTCAAAGGAGAGGAGTATAAATTGGAAAGTCGTCGGAACAAGGTCGACTAGTGGTGACAATTGTTGTGAAGGGAATAAACCGAAGACCTTGTTGTTAGGGAGGACCAAAAGGGGAGTGGAGAGACCACAAAGAAAGAACCTACTTAAAAGTCTAAGGGGATTAAAATGAGTGAAAAACAAAATGAAAATATAACAAAACGAGGTCCCAAATCAGGGTCTTTTAAAAGAGAAAATATATGAAAGATATTCACTAAAGTAGGTCCAGATACCAAATTTATAGTTGATATATATCACTTAAAGTTTTACTATTAAGGTCAGAGTTGTGTCGTGACGAACGTACGAATTCACCGTAGACTTCTTTAGTCGACCCCGACCTGGTCTACCACCTTATCTTCCTGCACACGAATAGAAGAGGACGGTCTCGTGGCTTAAACTTTGATCGACAACTTGTTGACAGTTGTCCTTCTATGACCTTGATCGGTTTTTTTCTATGAGGTGTAGGTTCCTGTTTCGTCTTCGGTGTTGTTTTGTTATCCTTCCCATGATAATACTATTTTAGTTTAAGATATGGACGGTCCACCCGTTGAGTGTTTGACCTCTTGTTATTATAGTTTCTTCAAGAACGTGACAACACTTCCAAGATCCGGGGTGTAGTCCGAGGAGTCGGACCCCTAGGTCGGTTCCTGACCCTTAGGGGTCCCTTAGACTGAACCTTCCGGTCGTCCTAAACTAATGTCTCTAAGGTATCCTGACCCCTTTTGTCTGAGAACCTCCCATGTTTATTTTAAAATACGTACGGTCCTGAGTCCCCTTTCCTTGTCACTGTGGTGTCCTCTGACTCCGTCACTCACAAACCCCCAGAGGACGTCTCCGTACCCAATCGTCACCGGACGGTCCCCCTGTCCCCGTGACGGTCGTCTCGAGTACCCTCTACGTAGAGAATCTCAAGTGGTTATCGGGATGACATCTTCGGATATCTAAGGTCCTGACCCAGTAGAGTCCGATTTGTTGATTGTCCCTCCCTCGTGTCGGGGTGGACAGTCGTCTATTAACCTGACTTCAAAATAATTCTTGAAATAAGCCTTCTGGACCCAAACTAGGGACCCAGCCCTTCTAGGGGACCTCTTCCTTTACCGTTGGGTGAGGTCATGAGAACGAACCTCTTAGGGTACCTCCCTCCTCGGACCACCCGATGTCAGGTGCCCCAGCGTTTCTCAACCTGTGCTGACTCGCTGAAGTGAAAGTGTCGGGACTATCTTACTAGAGACAAGGAAAGGTTCCCTTTGGTAAGTTATAGTGTCATTAGGTTCGGGTACGGGGTTGGTCATTGTTACTTCTTCGACTTCAACTTGCCAAGATCCTTCTGGATGTTCTAGAAAATCTTGATTGTGGGTTTTTTCTACAGGAAAAGTAATATCCCCTGACCTTACGTTTTCATCCTTCAGCTCTTTGTGGACTTCTTTGTCCGTTTAAACCGGAACCTCATACCTTACTTCGTCCCGTTTCCGATTATCTCAAACGGTTCTCTTGCGTGACCAGTATCGTTTGTGGGAGAAGGTTGTTGTTTTCTCTTCTGAGATGTGTACCTGTAGTGGTCTACCAGTGGTGGCTTTAGTCTAACTAATGTAACAAACGTCGGTTTCTACCTCTTAGAGATATGTCACTCGTTTTTATTCTGGTCCTCGACTGACACCGAGTCTAGTACTTGAGGAATAATGGTTTAAGTCTGAGTTTAACTTCTTTCATCCCTTTTGACGATCTGGTAAGTCCATACTGGATTTAGTTTAGGGAGTACTAATATGTCACCTTCACTCTTTATCTAAATTCCCAGACTATCTATCTCACGGACTACTTGATACCTGTCTCCAAACACTGTAACATGTCCTCTGTCTCTAGTTCTGGTAGAGGTACCTTTTCTTTACGTTTTTTCGTTTTACCGACAGACCCCTCCGGAATGTTTATCGACACTTTTCTTCTCTTCGCTTTTCGTTTCCTCTTTTCCTTTCTATACGGGTAAACTNATTCCCAGACTATCTTACTCACGGACTACTTGATACCTGTCTCCAAACACTGTAACATGTCCTCTGTCTCTAGTTCTGGTAGAGGTACCTTTTCTTTACGTTTTTTCGTTTTACCGACAGACCCCTCCGGAATGTTTATCGACACTTTTCTTCTCTTCGCTTTTCGTTTCCTCTTTTCCTTTCTATACGGGTAAACTTACGTCTCAAGGTTTCTTATCGTCCCTCTCTATTCTTTCGGAAGAAGTCGCTAGTTACGTTTCTTTATCCTCCTTTTGTTGTCTTACCCTTTCTGATCTCTAGAGAAGTTCTTTTAATCTCTGTGGTTCCCTTGTAAAGTACGTTTCTACCCGAGTCATTTCCTGTCTTTACCATACCTGGATTGTCTTCGTCTTCTATAATTCTTCTCCACCGTTGTTATGTGTCTTCTTGACACGTTTTTTTAAAAGTACTGGTTCTATTAGCGCTACCACACTAGTGAGTGGATCTCGGTCTGTAGAACCTTACTCTTCAGTTCACCCGGAACCTTTCGTAGTGATACTTGTTTCGATCACCTCCACTACCTTAAGGTCAACTCGATAAAGTTTAGGACTTTCTACTACGACACTTTCACGACGTGAGTTATACGGTCGTTTAACCCTTTTGAGTCGTCACCGGTGTCCTGACCTTTTCCAATCAAAAGTAAAGTTAGGGTTTCTTTCCGTTACGGTTTCTTACGAGTTTGATGACGTGTTAACGTGAGTAGAGTGTACGATCATTTCATTGCGAGTTTTAAGAGGTTCGATCCGAAGTCGTTATGTACTTGACACTTAAAGGTTTACAAGTTCGACCAAAATCTTTTTCGTCTCCTTAGTCTCTAGTTTAACGGTTGTAGGCGACCTAGTACCTTTTTCGTTCTTTCAAGGTCTTTTTGTAGATAGAGACGCAATAAGGAATAACTGAAATTCCGGTTTCGGAAACTGACACATCTTGTGTTACGACGACGACGGCGGCGATTCAGTGAAGTCATCACAGACTGAGACACACTGGGGTATCTACCGTCGGGTGGTCCGAGGGGGTAGGGACCCTAAGAGGTTCGTTCTTGTGACCTCACCCAACGGTAAAGGAATAGGTTACGTACTTTCATTTTCCACTTTCACTTCAGCGAATCAGTACAGAGAATCACTGGGGTACCTCGATGGACCGAGGAGACAGGTACCCTAAAAGGTCCGTTCTCATGACCTCACCCCACGGTAACGGAAGAGACACCTAGTGTTATTTGACACCTCTTAAGACTTTCTCTACCCTTATGGTCTGGTGGACTGGACGGAGAACTCTTTGGACATACGTCCAGTCCTTCGTTGTCAATCTTGACCTGGACTTTGTTGTCTGACCAAGGTTTATCCTTTTCCTCATACAGTTTCGACATATAACAGTGGGTCGAATAAATTTAATATACGTCTCATGTAGTACTCTTTACGACCCGACCTCGACCTTAGATCTAACGGTCCTCTTTATAGTTATTGGAGTCTATGCGTCTACTGTGGTGCGAATCCGTCTTTCACTTCTCCTTGATTTTTCGGAGAACTTTCACTTTCTCCTCTCACTTTTGCAACCGAATTTCGAGTTGTAAGTCTTTTGATTCTAGTACCGTAGACCAGGGTAGTGAAGTACCGTTTATCTACCCCTTTATCACCTTTGTCACAGACTGAAATAAAACCCCCCGAGGTTTTAATGACGTCTGCCACTAATGTCAGTACTTTAATTTTCTGGGAATGAGGAACTTTCCTTTCAATACTGGTTGGACGACGACGACGACGACGATTCAGTGAAGTCAGTACAGGTTAGACACGCTAGGCTCTCTACCGTCGGGTGGTCCGAGGGGGCAGGGACCCTAAGAGGTCCGTTCTTGTGACCTCACCCAACGGTAAAGGAATAGGTTACGTACTTTTACTTTTCACTTTCACTTCAGTGAGTCAGTACAGACTGAGGATCACTGGGGTACCTGACGTCGGATGTTCCGAGGAGGCAAGTACCCTAAAAGGTCCGTTCTTTTAGGTCCTCACCCAACGGTAACGGAAGAGGTACTGGTTGGATCTATCGTATAATTTTTCGTCTCTATAATGAAACGGTTGTTTCTAAGCAGATCAGTTCCGATACCAAAAAGGTCACCAGTACATACCCACACTCTCAACCTGACACTTCTTTCGACTCGTGACTTCTTAACTACGAAAACTTGACACCACAACCTCTTCTGAGAACTCTCAGAGAACCTGACGTTCCTCCAGGTTGGTCAGGTAGGATTTCCTCTAGTCAGGACCCACAAGTAACCTTCCTGACTACGATTTCGACTTTGAGGTTATCAAACCGGTGGAGTGCACTTCTCAACTGAGTGACCTTTTCTGGGACTACGACCCTCCCTAACCCCCGTCCTCCTCTTCCCCTGTTGTCTCCTACTCTACCGACCTACCGTAGTGACTGAGCTACCTGTACTCAAACTCATTTGAGGTCCTCAACCACCACCTGTCCCTCCGGACCGTACGACGTTAATTACCCCAGTGTTTTTTAGCCTGTCCTGACTCACTACCTTGACTTAACGAGTGGTCTTATTCTGGGTCAAAAGGGGTGTCGGTCAGGGAGGGTAGATCTACGAAAGTGCTCGGAAAATACGAATAGGTAGTCTTCCGTCTGTTTTCTTTATTCTTGATGTTAGAATAGTCGGATGTCTTGATTATGGTGTTAGTGTCTTTTGAAGGTTTTTACTTTTCTTTATCCTAATACAAGGTCTACTTCCTTATTCTATTTAGAGGTCTTTTTGTTAATTTACTTCATCTCTATCCGTCGGTTGGTCTTTTTCTTAAATTTTATTACTATCACTTATACTAAGTCCTAGAGATTTTTTCTTACCTCCGTTTCTAAACTCTTCTACGTTGTTTACCATCGATTTCTGGATCTTCTTCATTTCTTGTTTGTCTCTACTTGTTATGTATCCTCCTCAGTTATCGTATTATTGACTCCGTCTTCTTACCTATTCACTGGGTCTTCTGTCTTACGACCTTTAGTTACGACGTTTTGTCTTATAAAATTTTTTCCTACTTTTCTTTACTTCTGTCGGATTGTCTGGAGGCTATGTTGTAACTTTTTCACTTTCACTTTCACTTCAGCGAGTCAGCACAGACTGAGGCACTAGGGTACCTGAAATCGGATGGTCCGAAGAGTCAGGTACCCTAAAAGGTCCGTTCTCATGACCTCACCCAACGGTAAAGGAAGAGGTCCCCTAGAAGGGTTGGGTCCCTAGTTTGGACCCAGAGGGAGTAACATCCGTCTGCGAAAATGGAAGACTCGGTGGTCCCTTCGGGGCTATGTTTTAATTTATGTGGTTATAAATGTAATATCTCCAGGGTCTTCCTCTTCTCTCTCTCTTTCCTGAACTATTTTATAAACTTCTCTATTATCGACTTTTCAAGGGGTTGTACCGTTTCCTTTATCAATTGGTTCAGGTCCTTCGTGTGTTTCAGGGTCCGTCCTATTTGGGTTCCTCCTTGTGTGACTCTGTGTACATTATTTACCGTTTTTAATTTCTGTTTAATAATTTTCGTTGTTCCCTTTTTTCTGATGTTCACTTTTGGGTATTTCAATAGTCGACTAAAGAGTTGTCTTTGAGATATTCGGTCTTCCGTTATCGTATTATATAAGGTTCGCTACATTCCCTTCTTGGTTGTTGGTCCTTATGAGATGGGTCGTTCTGAGAGTAAGGTTAAACTACGGCTTTAGTTTTCGAAAGGTCTGTTCGTTTTCAATTCTCTTAAGTGACGATTTGGTCAAAATCCCGAAGGGACCACCGAGTCTCCAATTTCGCAGACGGACGTTAGGCCCTCTGGGCCCAAGCTAGGGACCCAGCCCTTCTAGGAGACCTCTTCCTTTACCGTCGGGTGAGGTCATAAGAACGGACCTTTTAGGGTACCTACCTCCTCGGACCATCCGATGTCAGGTGCCCCAACGCTTCTCAGCCTGTACTGACTCGCTGGAGTGAAAGTGAAAGAAAGTGAAAGTTTGGTCAAAATGTTGTTTACTATTTCCTTGAAGAAATCCGTCCTTTGTGTTCTCTTCCTTTGTTAGATGTTTTTTATTTGGGGTTTGTTAATTGTTTTACCATTACCCTAGTATGTATAACTATTAATAGAATTTACATTTACCTAATTTATGTGGTTGGTTTTCTGTATCTGACCGACGTACCTAAATTTTTGTTCTGGGTATATATACAACAGACGTTCTCTGGATGAAGTATGGATACCTGTGAATGTTTGACTTCCATTCCCCTGTCGTCTTCCGTAAAGTTTGTTTACCTTTAGTATTCTTTTGACCTCATCGTTATAAGTGTAGTCTGTTTTGTCTGAAATTTTGTTTCTAACAAAATTTTCTGTTTCTTCCTGTGATGTATTACTGACACCCAAGTTAGGTTCTTCTTCTATATACGTGGGTTGTATCCTCGTGGAGTCATACATTCGTTTATGATTGTTAGTATTTCCCTCTTTGACTGTCATTGTATTATTATCACTCCCTGAAATTATGGGGTGAAAGTAGTTACCTGTATAGTAGGTCTGTCTTTTAGTTATTCCTTGGTATCCGGAATTTGCTGTGAAATCTGTTAACGTGAACTAACTATTAATATCTCGTCAAGTAGGTTTCCGTCGTCTGATGTGTAAAAAGAGCTCACGTGTGTTTTGTAAGAGGTCCTGACGAGTGTAGGACCACTGTTCAGATCAGAAACATTTAAAGTCTTTTTAGTTTTAGTGTAGTTCGTAGAGAAGACTAATGTTACATTACTCTAATCTTTACTTGACTGATGTTCCTTTTTGAAATTCTTTGTGTTTGTATCTCACCGATTTGTTATACGATGATTCGTTGGTAACCTAGTGACTTCTTTAGTTTCTACTTTATTTTTTTTTATGGAGTTCTGTTCACTTTTACTTTCATATTATCAGGTTTTGAATACCTTACATCGTTTTCGTCAAGATTCTCCCTTCAAATATCGTTATGTTAAAATGGAGTTCTTTGCTCTTTTTGAGTCTATTCGTTGGATTGGAATATGGATTTTGTTGATCTATTTCTTGTTTTTTGGGATTCGATCATCTTCCTTCCTTTAGTATTTCTAGTCTCGTCTTTATTTACTTTATCTCTATTTCTTTTGTTAACGTTTCTAGTTACTTTGATTTTCGACCAAGAAACTTTTCTATTTGTTCTAACTATTTGGAAATCGATCTGAGTAGTTCTTTTTTTTTTCCCCTCTCCTGAGTTTAGTCATTTTAATCTTTACTTTTTATTTAATGTTGACTGAGGTGTCTTTAAAGTTCTTAGTATTTTCTGATGATACTTGTTGACATACGGTTATTTTATCTGTTGGACCTTCTTTACCTGTTTGAGAATCTTTCTATGTCAGAGGGATCTGACTTGACCCTTCTTTATCTTTCATACTTGTCTGGTCAGTGTTCGTGACTTTAACTTTGACACTAATTTTTTAGAGAGTTCTTTGTTTTCAGGTCCCGGACTACCTAAGTGTCCATTTAAAATAGTTTGTAAATCTCTTCTCAATCGTGGATAGGAAAACTTAGACAAGGTTTATTAGTGTCTCCTTCCTTTTGAAGGGTTGAGTAAAATACTCCGGTGGTAGTGGGACGATGGTTTTGGTCTGTTTCTATGGTGTTTTTTTCTTTTAATGTCCGGTCATAATGACTACTTGTGTCTACGTTTTGACGAGTTATTTTATGATCTTTAGACATAGGTTTGTTATGTAATCTTTCTGGTATGTAGTACTAGGTCACCCTAAGTAGGATCCCTACGTTCCTAAAAAGTTGTAGAAATTTAGTTAGTTATACTATGTGACATAGTTGTTTGACTTCTTAATTTTTGGTGTACTAGTAGAGTTATCTACGTCTTTTCCGAAAACTGTTTTAAGTCGTGGTTAAATATTATTTTTGAGAGGTCTTTCCCCCGTATCTCCTATGTATGGAGTTACGTTATTTCCAGTATATACTGTCTGGATGTCGATCGTAGTATGAGTTACCACTTTTCGACTTTCGTAAGGGAGATTCTAGTCCTCGTTCTATTACTACAGGTAAGAATGGTGAAAATAAGTTGTATCAAAACCTTCAGGATCGATGTCGTTAGTCTCTTCTTTTTCTTCCATTAGGTATAACGTCTTCTTCTTCAATTTGACAGTGACAAACGTCTACTGTACTATAATATGTGTCTAGAATTTCTACGGTGGTCTCTTGATGATCTTGAGTTACTTAAACCATTTCAACGTCCAAGTCAGTCTAGTCAAGTCAGCGAGACAGCATAGGTTGAGAAACGCTGGGGTACTTAGTGTCGTGCGGTCCGGAGGGACAGGTAGTGGTTGAGGGCCTCAAGTGAGTCTGAGTGCAGGTAACTCAGTCACTACGGTAGGTCGGTAGAGTAGGAGACAGCAGGGGAAGAGGAGGACGGGAGTTAGGGAGGGTCGTAGTCCCAGAAAAGGTTACTCAGTTGAGAAGCGTACTCCACCGGTTTCATGACCTCAAAGTCGAAATCGTAGTAAGGAAGGTTTCTTTAGGGTCCCAACTAGAGGAAGTCTTACCTAACCAACCTAGAGAACGTCAGGTTCCCTGAGAGTTTTCAGAAGAGGTTGTGGTGTCAAGTTTTCGTAGTTCAACGTCCAATGTTTTAATTATTTGTTTTTAGACAACGTAAAGATATGTGACTGTTACTTTCAAGTCTTTCTATTTAAGTTCTTCGTTAAGGTTAATGGTAACGTAGTTTTTATTATTTTATGGATCCTTATTTAGATCGATACGTACACTTTCTGGACATGAGGTTTTTGACATTCTACGACTACTTTAATTTCTTCTGTATTTGTCTACCTTTCCATATGGTGTGTAAGTACCTAACCTTCTTAGTTATAACAATTTTCCTGATATAGTGGGTTTTGTTAGATGTCTAAGTTGCGTTACAGATAGTTTAATCGTTGTAGTAAAAAGTGTCTTGATCTTGTTGTTTTTTTTTTAGAGTTTTAAACATACCTCTACGTTTTCTGAGGTTTATCGGTGTCGTTAGAACTTTTTCCTTTTGTCTCGACCTCCTTAGTTCGAGGGACTGAAGTCTGATATAATGTTTTGATGTCAGTATTTTTGTCATACCATGACCGACAATGTTTGTTGTCTAATTACTTTGTCCTATCTTTTGGGTCTTTACTCGGGTACATGGATATCACTTAAGTAGTCACTGCTTCCTCCGTTCTGATGTGTTGGAACCCTTCTGTCAGAGAAGTTGTTTACCACGACCCTTTTGACCGTCGGTGTACAAGTTTGTACTTTAATTTAGTAATGAATTAAGGTGTGTGTTTTTATTCGAGTTTTAACGGCCCTCGGTCACACTCCTTAGGGTGGGCACTGTTCCAGTACACCGTCTCTAGACTACCCGTTCCAGCTCAGTCTAGAGTCCAAAAGGGGGACCATAAAGGACTCGTACATGGGGGGTTTTGGTTTCAGACGATCGGAAACATGAGACGAAAAGGTGAGAGGACTGTGTGAGACCGTTTTCAGTAGAGTTCCGAAATCAGAAGACGTAAACTTTCCCACAAAGTTAGGTTTTTGGGGAGACTACCGAAAGATCGGACGGACGTCCTGAGCATGTCGACGTGTACACTAACAAACTCCGGAGGGCTGGCGCCCTTCGTGTCCTTCGAATTTTGTAGATCCTTACATCCCCGAAGGCTCCTCAGTTTTAGTAATCTTGTCCTGACTAATTTCCAAAGTAAACAACTCGGTTATGAACGACGGCTTAAAAGTATAGAAAATAACATCTCTATCAACCATATATCTTTTTGTCCATCATCTGGACCATAATCGCTGTAATCTAGAAACTCAATTCGTGAAAGAAACAATATTGGGTGACGTGGAAACGAGATGTCCTTACATTGAAATAAATCATGAAACTCCCACTACGTCTCATTTCTTTTTTGTGAAGATCCCTTTTCCTCAAAAGACCAACTATCTGTTAATAGGTCCTTCTCTCGGTATTTTTACAATTGTCCGGAGAACCGGTCTTCTACTATTACATTTGCTGGACTCTGGAAAACATATACCCTCCCATACGTTTTTCTTTCGGACCAGAGTTACTCCCAGTCCTGACGACGGGGACGTATTGAGACGTATAAGGTAATAAAGAAATACATGTTGAACCCCATATATCCGACTAAAACTTTCACCTCAGAAACCTCAGAACGTGGCTACGACCCGAAGGGGTACAGAAAGAAAAGAGGAGAAAAAGCCGACTTAAGGGTAGACCTCGCCCCCTCCGAGTGGTGCAGATGAATGAACGGGACCGACGATTCTAGGTGCGCTTTCCCTCGGATTCCACCCCATGGGAAGCTATAAGTTCACCCGCGACCACCGGATTGCATCTACCACGTTTGGAGAACAGAGCTCCAAAATAACCAAAAGGGGCATTTGGTTCAATAAGTCGGAGAAAAAGAGACGGATTTAAAGAATGATATGATAAAGAAGGATTAGATTAGAATATAAAAGATTTATGTATTCAAAAGGAGTGGATAGGCAGAGGGGAAGCTTAACGGGACCTAGGTGGATTTACAATGAGACCTGTGATATTGTGAGAATCTCCTTTTGTATCCGTCTTGTGAGAGACGGTATTTAGTGTCGTTGTAGAAAAAAGTTAGGTAGAGGGTCTTATTACCCCCCCCCCTTGGTTTTTATTTGTTTACCCTGGATGAATTTGAGTTTTCCGTTACGATTTCTTACGAGTTTGATGACATGTTAACGTGAGTAGAGTGTGCAATCACTCCATTACGAGTTTTAAGAGGTTCGGTACGAAGTCGTTATATACTTGGCACTTGAAGGTCTACAAGTTCGACCAAAATCTTTTCCGTCTCCTTGGTCTCTAGTTTAACGGTTGTAGGTGACCTATTAGCTTTTTCGTTCTCTCAAGGTCTTTTTGTAGACAAAGACGAAATGACTGATACGGTTTCGGAAACTGACACACCTAATGTTATTTGACACCTCTTAAGACTTTCTCTACCCTTATGGTCTGGGACTGGACGGAGAACTCTTTGGACATACATCCAGTCCTTCGTTGTCAATCTTGACCTGTACCTTGTTGTCTGATCAAGGTTTATGCTTTTCCTCATACAGTTCCGACATATAACAGTGGGACGAATAAATTGAATATACGTCTGATGTAGTACTCTTTACGACCCGACCTCCTTCGTGTTCGACTTTAGTTCTAACGACCCTCTTTATAGTTATTGGAGTGCTGACTCGGTGATGTGAAACTGAAAAGTGAAAGTACGTAACCTCTTCCTTTACCGTTGGGTGAGGTCACAAGAACGGACCTCTTAGGGTCCCTGCCCCCTCGGACCACCCGACGACAGATACCCTAGCGTGTCTCAGACTGTACTGACTTCACTGAATCGTCGTCGTCGTATATACGTCTTCTATGGTGGAAATACCGTCTTTCACTTCTTGATTCCTCGGAGAACTACTTTCACTTTCTTCTCTCACTTTTCAACCGAATTTTGAGTTGTAAGTCTTTTACTTCTAGTACCGTAGACCAGGGTAGTGAAGTACCGTTTATCTACCGCTTTGTCACCTTTGTCACAGTCTGAAATAAAACCCCCCGAGGTTTTAGTGACGTCTGCCACCGACATCGGTACTTTAATTTCCTGCGAATGAGGAACCTTCCTTTCAATACTGGTTGGACTGTCGTATAATTTTTCGTCTCTGTAATGAAACAGTTGTTTCCAGGCAGATCAGTTCCGATACCAAAAAGGACACCAGTACATACCTACATTCTCAACTTGATATTTCTTTCGACTCACGACTTCTTAACTACGCAAACTTGACACCACAACCTCTTCTGAGAACTCTCAGGGAGCCTGACGTTCCTCTAGGTTGTTCAGGTAGGATTTCCTCTAGTTAGGACCCGCAAGTAACCTTCCTAACTACAACTTCGACTTTGAGATTATGAAACCGGTGGACTACGTTTCTCGACTGAGTAACCTTTTCTGGGACTACGACCCTTTCTAACTCCTGTCCTCCTCTTCCCCTGCTGTCTCCTACTTTACCAACCTACCGTAGTGGTTGAGTTACCTGTGCCCAAACCCATCTGAGGTCCTCGACCACTACCTGTCCCTCCGGACCGCACGACACCAAGTACACCAGCGTTTCTCAACCTGTACTGACTCACTGACTTGATTGATTTGAGTTTTCGAAAACGTGTTGTTTCCCTTGTCGTTTTGTTTTTCTGTTGGATGTCTGACCCTCTTTTATAAACGTTTACTACACTGACTGTTCGTTAATCAGAGGTTTTAAATGTTTGTCGAGTACTACGAATTATCGTACTTCTGTTTGTTGGGTGAGTTTTTTTACCCGTCTTCTGGACTTATCTATAAAGAGATTTCTCCTGTAGTCTACCGGTTATCCGTGTACTTTTCTACAGCAATAATCTCTTTACGTTTAGTTTTAATGTTACTCTATAGTGGAGTGTGGTCAGTCAGACCGACAGAATTTTTTTAGGTATCTGCTGTTTATGACCTCTATCACACCTCTCTTTCCTTGGGAGGACGTGACAACTACCCTTACATTTAACGATATGGGTGATACCTCTTGTCATACCTCCAAGGAATTTTTGATTTTTATCTCGATGGTATATTGGGACGTTAGGGAGAGGACCCGTATATAGGTCTCTTTTTGTACCGGACATTTCTATGTACGTGGGGTCACAAGTGACGTCGTCGTCGTGACGAATGTTATCGGTTCTGTACCTTTGTTAAATCAACAGGTAGTTGTCTCCTTACCTATTTCTTCTATACGATGTATATATGTTACCTTATAGTGAGTCGGTAATTTTTTTTCCTTTATTCCGGTTAACATCGTTGTACCTATCTCACAGTATGACTCACTTCATCCAGTCTGTTTATAGTATACTGTAGGGAATATACACCTTAGATCTTTCTTTACTATGTTTACTTAAATGCATATTTTGTCTAAGTGTCCGAATCTTTTACTTGAGTACCAAAACGACACCCCCTTTCCTATCAATTCCTGAAACCCTTCCAGTACATGTGTGACGATATAAATTTTACCTATTGGTTGTTCCTGGATGACATATCGTGTACCTTGAGATGAGTTACAATACACGGTCGGACTTATCCATCCCCCAAACCCCCTCTTACCTATGTACATAGTATACCGACTCAGGGAAGGGACTAGTGGACTTTGATGGTGTCGTAAGAATTAGTCGATATGGGGTTATGTTTTATAAAAACCAAAATTTTTATATTTTAATTTTTTACAAAAAGTTTTTCTTTTTTTATTGTTGTTTTTTTCTCCGTAGACTTTTGAATTAAGGGGTTTACCTTAGAAACGTAAAGGGACCTGGACGAGGAGAATACGAGATGTTGGGTATTTTGTAAGGAGATAGGTGAGTCCAGTAGCCGTGAGGATCCAAAGAGATTATAAGGTGTCGTCTCGTAGTCATTTAGAACGACCATGACAGACTTTAGAGGTTTACGGTCGTTGTAGAATCTTGTGAAGGACTTAGACTTATAAAGAAGGATTTATAAAGAGTAGTGAGGTGTTGAGAGTAGGTCAGATTCGATGGTTATACTAAGATGTTCTAACGTGACGGAGGAGAAAGTGAAAGGGACATTTCGTTTGTATGAGTAAGAAAATTCTGTAAGTCGAGACGAATGTTGAGGGGTCACCGAAAATAGTGTTTCCTATTTTAGACTTCAAGAATAGTATGAGTGTTCTGCGACAGTAGACCGGGGACGACGGAGAGACTGGAGTAGAGGGTGGGAAAAGGAGACTTAGTGACGAAAGGTGGACATGATCGGAGAACAGACAAGGAACTAGTACGGGTCTTTTGCATACGTAATCCTAAACACGTAAACGATAAAGGAAAGAAGAGAGTCTAAGGATGACTCGAACAAGAGAGAAAAAAATCCATTAAGAGTTTATAACGAATTAGTTTCTCCATAAGAGACTGGAGAGTAAGTATTGTATTATAAAGAGGAAATACGACGAAATACAGAGTATAGTCATAGGTAATACACACCCAATCCTCAACACGGATTGAGAACTCCTCTAGTAAGGGGAGGCACTGTCACATTAATCGAGGGGGTCACCAGTCATCATATGTTGGATGTATCGGTATATACTGTATGTACGATCATGTGTCATCTCACGTCTGAATAAATAAATAAAAGACTAAGGGGGTGATATTACATTCAAAGAGATCCTACCCCAGAACCCTCGTGGGGACGTCCATCTTGTCATGGATGTTGTATCGTCTACGAGTTCTCAAGGAACTATATACTCGACTATATACGAAGTACATACACACATAATACACCTACGTACCCCCCTTTCTAGATTTTTCTTTGTGTGGTTTACAATTTTCACTAATATAGACTCGTCACCTTAATGTACACTAAAAGGGTGACAGAAGAAATAGGAAAGGATCCCGTACCTATAAAATTATTCTTATATAATAAAAAATGTTTCTACTTCCATAAAACCTTCGTCTATTTGGACTCTAACTTAGAACCAAAGTGAGAAAAAAACAACACATTGGAACCCGTTTGAATAATGGTAGAAACACAGAGAAATTTTACCTCTATGATAAATCTAATAACCCAATAACACTCCTAATTCATTTTATACTACAGTTTCGAACCGTATCGTAGACGGACTTAAATTCTGACATCATTTCTCATAAGAGAGAGAAGGAGACTTAATACTAACAAAATAATAATAAAATCCCCTCGTCTAGTGACTCTACATGTGTACTCGGGGTTTGGGACTCCTTGATGACCCAGATACAAATTGGGGTTCACAGGAAGGGACACCGACTACCCTCTGTAATTTTATCTACCTGTGGGTTCCGTCACGTTACACCACTCAATTACTTTCTTATTGGTTCAACCACGATAAACATAGAGTTACTTCTGAGTCGTAATTGTCCTAAAATTTAGAAAAATCTGAAGATAGGTTTTAGAAAAGAAGTCAGGTGTTTAGAAAAGAACACCTATCACCATCATTCTACCCGACCTTCTGTACCCTCCCTAAGATAGGAGACAAGAAGTGTCCCGGACCCTTATGAGCTTCCGGTCCACTTTCTTACTGACTTCATGATCCTCTTTTGGTGTCCTCAAGATTACAGACGACCTCCCTTCTGTTCGACGTTCCCTCGGACAGTCGTCGGGTGACACGGGTAGAACCCAGTTCTCTGTCTCGGTCCTCTTGAATAGATTGAGCCGGGTCTCTGAATCCCTGTGTTCAAGGTCAGAGTAGTACGGTACGATACACACACACGAGTCAGCACAAACTGAGAAACACTCGGTTACCTGATATCGGACGGTCCGAGAAGACAGGTACCTAAGAGGTCCGTTCTTATGACCTCAGTCAACGGTAAAGGAGTACGTCCCCTAGAAGTGCTGGGTCCGTAGTTTGGGTGTAAAGAACGTAGAGGACGTAACCATCCACTCAAGAAATGGTGATCACGGTGGACCCTTTGGGTAGGAAATCAAGTTTGTCGTCTCCCCTCTACACAGTAATTATTTAAATACCACTATAAATTGAACCAATACTGAGTACGAATACAGGTAATGTCGGTACTGGAAGTGACGAGTGGACGACCTAAAAACCTCTCCGGTACTCTCTTACATAGTCGGTTGTCGAGTCGTCAATTGAGACCGGTGTGAAGACCGGACTTAGGACGATTGAGGGTGGTACCCTTCGAACCAATGTAATTAAATCTCATTTTCTGAAATTCCAAGACAAAGGAGAGAGGAAATTTTGACCTTGTTTTGAATTCGTCCTGGGGAGGGAAACAGGAGACCGGGTAGAAGTAAGGGTACCCTAAAGGTCTCGGTAAGATTCGTCTCATACAAGGTTCGGGAATTCTAATTGTTGTTCTTCTTAATCTTTTTCTTATTTGTTTTGGATTTAAGTCGTCTTCCTTCCTCTATTATCTCAGTCTCTCCTTTGTTTTGTCTAAAAATTTTTTATCTTTTTTTAGTTATTTTAGTTCTCGAGCAAGAAACTTCCCCATTTGTTTCAACTGTTTGGAGACCGGTCCGAGTATTTCTTCTTCTCTCTCTTCTGGGTTTATTTGTTTTATTCTTTATTTCTTTAGTGTTTTCTATGACGACTTTATATTTTTCGTTATTCTTCTATAATACTTGTTAATGTACGGTTGTTTAACCTGTCAGATATTCTTTACCTGTTGAACGATCTTTAAATATCAGGTGGTTTTGACTTAGTTCTTCTTTATCTATTGAACTTATCTGGTTAGTGATTTTTAATTTATATTAGACATTATTATTGCTATTTTTTAAGGGATGTTTGTTTTCAGGTACTGATCTACCGAGGTGACCCCTTAAGATGGTTTATATGTTTCTTGAATATTACTAACAGGACTTTGAGAAGGTTTTCTAAATTCTCCTCCCTTGTGTGGGTTTCTGTAAGACACCTCGGTGTTAGTGGGGTTATTGTTTTGGTTTCTGTGATAATTTTCTCTTTCAATGTCCAGTCATAGAAACCACTTATATCTACGTTTTTAAGAGTTGTTTTATAATCGTTTGACTTGGATTGTTGTGTGTTTTTATAGTCTAGTATGTGGTACTACTTCACCCTAAGTAGGGTCCCAGTGTTTCTACCAAATGGTTTAAGTTAGTTAGTCACACCATACGGTGTAGTTGTTTTCTTTCCTGTTTTGGGTATACTAGTAGATTTATCTACGTCTTTTTCGTAAACTATTTTAAATTGTAGGTTAGTACTATTTTTTAGGAATGCTTTCATTCATATCTCCCTTGTATGGAGTTGTAGTCTTTTCGATAAATACTGTCAAGTCAAGTCAGCGAGTCCGCACAGGCTGAGAAACGCTGGGGTACTTAACGACGTGCGGTCCGGAGGGACAGGTAGTGGTTGAAGGTCTCAAGTGAGTCTGAGTGCAGGTAGCTCAGTCACTACGGTAGGTCGGTAGAGTAGGAGACAACAGGGGAAGAGGAGGACGGGGGTTAGGGAGGGTCGTAGTTTCAGAAAAGGTTCCTCAGTTGAGAAGCGTACTCCACCGGTTTCATGACGTCAAAATCGAAATCGTAGTAAGGAAGGTTTCTTTAGGGTCCCGACTAGAGGAAGTCTTACCTGACCAACCTAGAGGAACGTCAGGTTCCCTGAGACTTCTCAGAAGAGGTTGTGGTGTCAAGTTTTGTTTGTTATATATAATAGTCGATTATATTATGAGTTGTCATTTTTCGACTTTCTGAAGGACGATTTTGGATCTTGTTCTGTTCCTACGGGTGAGAGTGGTGTGGTGAAGAGAAGTTGTATAATAATCTTCAGAACCAATATCGTTAGTCTATTTTTTTTTTTCACAAGTCTACCTTTCCCTTCTCCATTTGTACAATAAGATACGTCTACTATACTATTGATACATCTTTTGAGATTTCTGAGGTGTACTTTTGATAATCTTGACTATTTACTTAAGTCTTTACATCGTTCTATGTTCTAGTTGTATGTCTTTAGACGACACAAAGAAATGTGATTGTCACTTTCCAGTCTTTCCCGTACATTAGATTGTTAGAGAAAATTTTAGCAATAGTTTTTTTATCTTTATTTGGTCTGTTTCCTTCACTTTCTGAATATACGACTCTTGATGTTTTGTAATTATTTCCTTTAATTTCTACTAAGTTTCTTTACCTTTCTATATATGGTGCAAGAACTTAACCTTCTTAATTATGACAATTTTACCGTCAGGATGAGTTTTATTAGGTGTCCAAATAACACTAGGGATAGTCTAACGGGTACTTTAAAAAGTGTCTTGACCATGTTTATTAGGATTTTAAATACACCTTGGTATTTTCTACGTTTTAAAGGTTTCGTCGGAACTCTTTTTCTTGTTAAGTCCTCCGTATTAAGAGGGTCTAAAGTCTGTTATGATGTTTCGAATGTCATTAGTTTTGTCACACCATAACCGTTTTTTTGGGTTCTGTATACCTAGTTACCTTGTCTTATCTTTTGAGTCCCTTTTTTGAGTCTATGGATACCAATTAATTAGAAACTGTTTCCTCTGTTCTTATATTTTACCCTTTTTCTGTCAGAGAAGTCGTTCACCACTCTCTCAGTTAAGGATCTGTCCACCTATTCTTCAGGCCCCAAGGGCTCCTCCTCTTTTCCCAGACCCCGAGAGGTTCACCTCTATCCCCAGACCTTAAGAGTTCCTCCTCCTTTCCTGTTTGTAGAAAAAAAGAGGTGTAAGGAATCAGAATCGGGCCTTGACTACTAATATGTTGTTTGTTGAGTCAAATTTGAGACATGATTTCCTAATATATTGTTGTTACATATCACAAACTCCTGTCAAAGAGGAAGGACTTTTGAAAGACCGATTAGGACAATAGAATTTTGCATTTAATACCCTCACCCAGACCATTTTAAAAGTGTTTGAACTCTGTAAGGAAACTAAATAACATTATTGATTAATTTTTCATATATTGAGGGAACGATTGATCGTTCCCCCCGTAAGAGGTAGGGGGAAGACTACAGATACAGTCTTCGAAAGAGACAGGGAAAAATATGAAATTATTTTGAGACGATATGTTTTCGAGAACCCACTAGTTTGGACCAGGGACCAGGGTTTCAATTCAGAAGAAGTCTTTAGTCGTTAGACTGTGTCAAATGGAATTCGATAGTCACCACGGCCCTTTCAACCTGTCAGTGTATATTTAGTCACTTCAATCTTGTGTGGGAGTGTGGTACATGTTTTTATTTGAGTTTTACTGAATTTCTGATTTTGTATTCAATACTGTGTTATTTTGAGGATCTTCTTTTGTATCCGTTTTATAAGAGACTGTATTTAACATGGTCACAAAAGAATCCAGTCAGAGGGATCCGTTATCTTTATTTACGTTTTTTATTTGTTTACCTTGGATTAGTCTAAATGTTTGAAAACGTGTCGTTTCCTTTGGTATTTGTTTTACTATACTGTTGGATCCTTACCCTATTTTATAAATGTTTTCTACACTGTTTGTTCTCGAATTAAAGGTTTTATATGTTTCTCGTGAATGTTGGATTGTTTTTTTTGTGTGTTAGTTTTTCACTGTCTTCTGGATTTATCTGTAAAGAGGTTCCTTCTGTATGTCGACTGGTTAGTCGTGTACTTTTCTACAAGTTGTACCGATCAATAATCTCTTTAACTTTAGTTTTGATGTTACTCCCATGGTGAAGTGTAGTGAGTCTTACGGTAGTAATTTTTTCAGATGTTTGGTGTTTACGGTCTCTCCCACATTTCTTTTCCGCGGGAGAATATGACAACCACCTGTACATTCAACCACTCTGGTGATACCTTTTGTCATACCTCGAAGGAGTTTTTTGATTTTTATCTCAACGGAATACTAGGTCGTGAGAGTGAGGGTCTGTTTTGATATTAAGTTTTTCTATGTACGTGGCGTTATAAGTATCGTCGTGATACATGTTATTGGGTCTGTTCCTCTGTTGGATTGACAGGTGACTGTCTACTTACCCGTTCTTCTACACCGCCCACACATACACACACATATGTGTATGCTACCTATAATGTGTATGTGTATGTTACCTATAATGAGTCGGCAGCTTTCTTATTTTATTACGGTAGACGTCGTTGTACCTACCTGGAACTCTAATAGTATGATTCGTTTTCGTTTAGTCTTTCTCTTTCTATTTATGGTATACTATAGTTGGGTGTATAGTTAATACACCTTAGATTTTACACTATGTTTAGTTGTATAGATACTTTGTTTTTGTTTGAGTGTCTATATCTCTTATCTGAGCACCAACGGTTCGTCCCTACCTAATCCCCTCCCTCCCTTACCCTAATCGTCTCCAGTTGATATCCTACCTATTTGTTGTTCCAGGATGGCGTATTGTGTCCGTTGATATGAGTAGAACACTTTTTGATATTACTTTTTCTTATATATATATATATATTGACTCAAAGAGACGACATGTCTTTTTTTAATTGTGTTGTAACTTTTAGTTGATATGAAGTATTTAAAAAAAATTTTTTTCTCATCGTTCTTCTTCCCGAAGGGACCACCGAGTCTCCAATTTCGCAGACGGACGTTACGTCCTCTGGACCCAAGCTAGGGACCCAACCCTTCTAGGGGACCTCTTCCTATACCGTTGGGTGAGGTCATAAGAACGGACCTCTTAGGGTACCTGTCTCCTCGGACCACCCGATGTCAGGTTCCCCAGCGTTTCTCAGCCTGTGTTGACTCGCTGATGTTTCTACCTGTAACCGGATTTAAAGATTAATTTGTTCATAAAAGTTTACGTTCTCCATAGAGTAACTTTCCGAACTCAAGTGTTTACAGGAAAGGACCCATTAATTTCCGTGTGTTTCTTCAGAAACAAAGACCAAGTGGATCTCTACGAGGGTTTCTGTGGTAAAGGATCAGAAAACTTACGAGAAGAATTCCTGTTCCTCTCTCTGTTCTTTACTCAAACAGGAAGGAACCAGAGATTCGGTCCACATGGTCTTTGCGGGTAGTACTAAAGACCGTATAAGTCTCGAGAAAGATTTTCTTTGACGGGATGGAATCATGGTACAAACAACAAATCAGTGATTCAACACAGGGTGAGAAACACTGGGGGTACCTGACATCGGACGGTCCGAGGAGACAGGTACCCTAAGGGGTCCGTTGTTATGACCCAACGGTAAAGGAAAAGGTTCACTAGAAGGGGTGGGTCCCTAGCTTGGACGTAGGGGACAAACCGTCCACCTAAGAAATGGTGACTCGGTGGAGACGATGTCGACTAACCTGGTCCTCACCCCCTAGGCTGGGTTCCCGTCCATTTTGTAACCGACCGGTCACCAGGTACTTCATCACACCCCGATCTTTGACAAAGTTATCCTTTCTCGTCCCTGTCACCTTAAAAAAGGGGATCCTTAAACTTTACCTTTTCTGGATTCCACCTTTCGTACGTAGAGGTTTGGTTCTCCCTAGTAATTGGTCCACTTCAACCCTATTTGGTTTTAATACTCTTTCGTTTTTCGTGTCACGTCTCTACATATACTTTCCAAAACTCCGTCAACGACCCAACAATCTACTTTACATCCGTATTCATCTGTGTTTGTGTCAATGATCCTTAGTCAACAGGAGTCTCCTTTACAAACACGCAAACTATCAATTTGTCAGTATTGAATTTCATTGAGGTATTTAATATCATCTTTCTGACTTCGATCAAAACGGTCTAGAAAATAAAAAAAGGGGAGTCATTTATCTTTTCCACCATAGTCACAAGGGGACCCAGAAGTCAGAAGGTCGTTTGTAGTGATCGTGTAAGAATCACAAGTTTTACAGAACCGTCGGAACGAGAAAAGACTGGTGGTAACCGGTAGGTATTTCGATTAAAGGTAGTTCGAGGAAACTCAGAGCGCACTTCCACTGTACTCTCCACCAAATGTAAAAAGAAGACAAACCGAGGTATTCGTGTAAACCAGACACAACTCAGTGTCGGGATGTTAGTCCGGAGGGAAGTACACAAGGGTGTAAGGAGGCCCCTTTCGGGGTCACCTAAGTGTCGGGTCGGTTCATGTAAAATGTAAGCCATTATCTCGGGGGTCTCTAATACACACTTCTTTCATACGCTGTCTCTAGTTTAGAGGAGTCTGTGAAACGAAAAATAAAATTTCGAACCAAAACGGAATCGCGGAGATAAAAAGGAAATTAATACAGGTGTCTTATTGAGGTCTACACCATTAGTTGCTCCTCTAGTTCTCCTATTAGCCTCCAGTAAAATAAAGGATTTTCTTCGAATCGGGATTGACCCTTCTCCACTTTTCTAGGATCTTAAGGGAGGTTAAGTTTCCAAAAGTTCCTATGTGTACTTTTGTTAAATTTAAAAGATTTTCGATTTCTTTACGTTTTAAGTCAGTTATATCTTCGAACTCATCCACATCATTTAAACGACTTCTCTACTTTCTTAACGCTTTCCCAGGGACGGTATCTGTTAACCCTTAGATTCACAGGGTAGTCACAACATCGTTTTTAAATCAGTAGTACGGTGGGTGTTCCTTGAAAAGACATGAAGTATTTAGTGTCGTGTTTCTCTACCGTTCAGGTTTTTATAAACCTTTCTATTAGAGTTTTATCAAACCCTAAAATATTAATCGAAGAAAATTGGAGTCTATATATTAATTCTTATCTTAAAAATTTCTTTCGATTTATATGTAATAATAAAAACGTAATTCCTTAGACACTTATAAAACAATAAACGTTTTCAATTTTTATTAAATGGGACAATCTTATTTCCGTACAGACCATTAAGATTAAAGTATATATACGAAGTCAATTAAATGAATTTAATTACTAGAATTCAAATTCAATGAAATATTTATCATAACCTTGTACATTTTAATTCTAAGTGACTTAAACACTTAAACCAACTATGGAAATGTTCCCAACTCAAACTGACTATCGAAATGTTCCTAATTCATCAAAATATTCGATTCAGTCTGTTAACTATCGAACTTTTCCGATATCCTACCATTATATCCACCTATATTATGAGTGTATTGAAGAGAGAATGAACTTCGAGGTGATTTTGTTATCGTTTCCCTAGTAGAAAAAAAAAAAAAAAAAATTTATCTCTTCGGGTTTTCCTACCTCTCTTTTCCGTTCCTCTGTTACCGTTATTTAAAACCTTCGATTTTTCGTCTACTACTGGGAATTAAATGAATCGTCTACATGTTTTGGACTTAGAATTTAGACTTTACCTCTAACGGTTCTTATAGGACTAGATTTGGTGTCTTGGGAGTTTTCTGAGTCTCGTCTTTGACCCCTCCCTCCACCCTGTATCGACGGTTTTTTCCTCGTGACCAATTTTCGTCAACCTTGGGATCTAGAATGGGGGTTGGAGTCGGGACTTTCGGAGATCCCCTCACGGAGAGGGGTAAGGACCGTCTTATTTACACCTCCAAAGAAGAGGCTCGTCTTAGTCTCTCAGAGGTCCGACCTCCTGTGGTTCGGAATTCACTGTCATACTCGTGACACGACTTCTTTCCTCTCCTTTACTTATATACACACACCGTACGACTCACGATTCTGGGAGTGTTGTAGTGATGAAGGGGTCGGGGGTAGGGTCAGAAAGGGTAAGTGAAGGTTCTTGGTGACTCGTGATTCCGAGATAGATAGTCAGTCCTTTGACCCTTCAGTGTGTTTAAGGTCTCCTTTCTGAGGATCTCTATCGTCGTCGTCTCTAAGGAGTAATTGTCGGGTCGATCTTGGTAGATTCACTTCGAGTCTCAACTGTCTGGGGTGGGGATAGGAGTCCTGAAGGTCAAAAGAGAAAATAGGTGGAATGTGTACTCGTCTCTTTGTTCCAAACGGTCTGTAGACTCTTTTACGAAATTGTGCCTTCTGTCTCTAGTTTTGGCTGTTTGATCACTCCTCCTCGTCCCCTTCCTTTGAATGTATTATTAGTCTTTATTCGTGTCTATAACGTCGGTACTTTCTTCTTGTTCCACCCTATTCGCAATTGTTAGTCCCTTACTTTATTTCGAGAACCTTTACTTTTTGTACTGTCGTGTTCACTTTCTTTTGGTTTCTTAATCCTTTGTCTACTTCTTAAGGAGGTCAATTATTCGTTTTACTGTCTCTACCTTCTTCTTCTATTTTCTTTTTATTATTCCCCGTTTAAACCCTGTTCTTTGTAAGTTTATTACCCTCAAGATCTTTCTCTTTTTACCTTTATTTCATATTTTTGAATTGACTCAATTAGTTTCTTTATTAATCCTTTTTTAAGGTCTAGACATTCTGTCAAGATAATTTTCTTGAGTAGTCCAAGGGTCGTACTATGAACTTTTATTATGTGTAGTTCGGTGTCGTAACATCTTATAGTGTTAAGTTAACACCTCTATCCATCGACGATCCTTCTTTATTTCAAGGATCTTAATTATAAACTTTACCCTACTTTGAAAGGTTTTTGGTATTTTATCCTTGATGTTCTGTGGAGTTGTTACTGAAGTTTTAAACCTCATTTTATTGAAGGTTGGATATGAAAGGATGGTTATGTTTGGTGTTAATCTACATTTCCACCTTTTTACCATAAAAGTCCTTGTCTTTATAGTTTTGTAATTCGTACTTTACGTGTGTACGAGTCCTTCGATCACCTCCTACATGTAATAGTTTTGTTCCCTTAATCAAGTGGGATAGCTCTTTATTGACCCTTAAAACTCAAGGATATAAAAATGAAGAAAATCCTAATCTTTCGTCCAGTAAGTCGAGATACAATCTTACACCTTGTAAATCATTACTAATACATCTACTATGATGGGATTACCACCTTTTGTTTCTTTTGATTTCTCGGAGAACTATTTCCACTTTCTTCTCTCACTTTTTTGGTCGAATTTTGAACTGTAAGTCTCAGTGGCTCAATGACCCGTCACCTCGCACACAAAACCCCCTCGGTCGACCGTAACGGCCGTGGTACCTCAGTGGAAAATCAGGCCCTGAGGGAGTGACCGGCCTACTTCTGACCCTAAGACGGGACAAACGACTTGAACCGATAAAGTGTCTGTGACTACTGGACGTTAACCTACGTCGTTTACTTTGAATGTATAATTTTGTCTTGGAGTCGGTGAAAACGGTCGGAGGAGTTCAACAAGTTAGAGTAGAGGATTTAGTCACCTGAGAATGAGTAGTTGAGTCGTACAAGGACTCCTCGACCTAAACAGAAGATGAAGAGTCTACAGAGGAGAAAGGCATATACCACTTTCGAGATTATTGGGGAGGAGTCGTCTCGGTGACTTCCTTCTGTTCGGGTAGTAACCAGGATTCTCGTTTTGGCTTTTACCTGACTGAGGTTTCTTTTTTTAAGTTTATTTAAGTTTTGGAAGTTAAGTCGGGTTCGGAAATAATGAAGGTCGTCGTGGGTTCTGAGTTTGTTTGGGGTCGCAAGGTCGTTTTGGGTAGTAATAAGTCTGTGATGGTTGTGAATACGGTAACCGTTTCGTCGTTGGTTAATAGTCATATGTAGGACGTGGGTGATTTCCAGTCTGGTACCACGAGAGAGTCGGATGGCACCAAGTCGAGGTCCGTGGATCTCAAGACGGGAGAGGAGTTGGTCAGGAACGACAACGACCCCCTTGGGGCGTCGATGGATTAGTGCACCACTTACACCATGGTCGGGGACACCGTTTATCGGGTCGTTTACCCTTTGAAAGACACTGATTTGGACAGGATGTTTCATGTTGCTTTTTATACCCAAGGTTATAACGACACAATTCCTCTGTCGTTGCATACTAATTTTTAGCTCTCAGTCGAACAGTCATGGTGTTCTTCTTTCTTATGTACGATCCGAATCTCCGTTCCAATTTCTGTCGAGAAAACCTCTTACTCTTCGACTTCTTTCTTACCAAGTGACTTCGCCGTTGACCTACTTCAACATAGTCTGTTGGTCTCCGAATTTCAAGGATCAGACTTCGCTTCTCGATAGACACACTAATATCAAACCCGTAAACATTATGACTTGATACCTGGGTACTCCCCTGACCTTACGTTTTCGTCCTTCAGTTCTTTGTGGACCTTATTGTCCGTTTAAACCGGAACCTCATGCCTTACTTCGTCCCGTTTTCGATTATCTCAAAACGGTTCTCTTGCGTGACCAGTATCGTTTGTGGGAGAAGGTTGTTGTGTTCTCTTCTGAGATGTGTACCTGTAGTGGTCTACCAGTTACGACTTTAGTCAAACTAATATAAGAAACGTCGGTTTCTATCTCTTCGAGATATTCAGTCGTTTTTGTTCTGACCCTCGACTGACACCGAGTCTGGTACTTGAGGAATAACGGTTTAAGTCTGAATTTAACTTCTTTCATCCCTTTTGGTGATCTGGTAAGTCCATACTGGATTTAGTTTAGGGAATACTAATATGTCACCTTCATGCTTTATCTAAATTCCCTTATCTAGACTAACTGTCTCACGGACTACTTGATACCTACCTCCAAGCGTAGGGTTACCTTTTCTTTACGTTTTTTCGTTTTACCGATAGACTCCGGAATGTTTATCGACACTTTTGTTCTCTTCGCTTTTCGTCTCCTCTTTTCCTTTCTATACGGGTAAACTTACTTCTCAAGGTTTCTTATCGTTCCTCTCTATTCTTTCGGAAGGAGTCACTAGTCACGTTTCTTTACCTCCTTTTGTTGTCTTACCCTTTCTGATCTCTAGAGAAGTTCTTTTAATCTCTATAGTTCCCTTATAAAGTACGTTTCTACCCGATCTATTTCGTGTCTTTACCAGACCTGGATTGTCTTCGTCTTCTATAATTCTTCTCCACCGTTCTCATTGTCCTCTTGACATGTTTTTTCTCGAAGTGTTGGTTCTATTAGTACTACGACACTAGTGAATGGATGTCGGTCTGTAGGACCTTACACTTCACTTCACTCGGAATCTTTCGTAGTGATACTTGTTTCGATCACCTCCACTGCCTTAAGGTCAACTCGATAAAGTTTAGGATTTTCTACTACGACACTTTCACGACCTTAGTTATACGGCCGTTTAAACCTTTTGAGTCGTCATCCGTGTCTTGACCTTTTCCAGTCAAAAGTATGGTTAGGGTTTCTTTCCGTTACGTTTTCTTACGAGTTTGACAGCGTGTTAACGTGAGTAGGGTGTTCGATCATTTCATTACGAGTTTTAAGAGGTTCGGTCCGAAGTCGTTATGCACTTGGTACTTGAAGGTCTACAAGTTCGACCAAAATCTTTTCCGTCTCCTTGGTCTCTAGTTTAACGGTTGTAGACGACCTAGTACCTTTTTCCTTCTCTCAAGGTCTTTTTGTAGATAAAGACGAAATAACTGATACGGTTTCGGAAACTGACACACCTAGTGTTATTTGACACCTTTTAAGACTTTCTCTACCCTTATGGTCTGGTGGTCTGGACGGAGAACCGTCCAGTCCTTCGTTGTCAATCTTGACCTTTACCTTGTTTTCTGACCAAGGTTTGTCCTTTTCCTCATACAGTTCCGACATATAACAGTGGGACGAATAAATTGAATATACGTGTCATGTAGTACTCTTTGTGACCCGACCTTCTTCGTGTTCGACCTTAGTTCTAACGACCCTCTTTATAGCTATTGGAGTCTATACGGCTACTGTGGTGGGAATACCGTCTTTCACTTCTTCTTGATTTCTCGGAGAACTACTTTCACTTTCTCCTCTCACTTTTTCAACCGGATTTCGAGTTGTAAGTTTTTTGATTCTAGTACCGCAGACCAGGGTAGTGAAGTACCCTTTATCTACCCCTTTGTCACCTTTGGCACAGTC